>JACRUU010000011.1:768958-796458 GCA_030449085.1 Kryptopterus vitreolus | reverse complement strand
CAATTATCCGACTCCTCGTCACCTTAGAAACGCACCATTGAAAAGCCCCGCCATCGCATCCGTCTTTATTATCCTTCTTTGACGTAATCATTCACACGTTAGCGTCGTCTAAATCTAAAACCCTGACCTGAAAAGAAAGACGTTTCTTTTTTTCCCCTTTTCTTTGTTTTTTTTTTTTTTTTGCTCCCTCATGCGGACCATCGCAATGTCAAACTCGTCAGATATTTCTATCCCGGTCCCCAACGAACGATAAGAAAACATGCCCACACACTCTCAACAAACAAAGCCGACGCTCAAGCCTCAGTAGCGTTGTTGTTGTTGTTGTTGTTGTTGTTCAATGTTCAAACTCACCCTCAGATTAATTAGTGATTCCTTGTTTGTGTTTGCACAAAGTGTGAGTGTGCATGCATTATTTATGCTGTTTTATTTTCGCCCCGACACCTTCGCGAAGAAAGCTCTGTAAAAAAACTTTTAATTCTGTACCCTGTGTGTGTGTGTGTGTGTGTGTGTGTGGTGTGTTAAAGAAAAAAAAAACTTTGCCATAACGAGGAGCGTCTATTTTTAGATTCCTTCCAGCGTGATAAATCAAATCTTCCTTCCTGTGACTGTTCCTTTCTCCCTGCTGATAGAGTGCGAGGTCACGAACTCTTGCACGGTTGGATCCTTTACTGGATCAGAGGGCAGCTGCTGGCTGCGATGACGTCATCAAACTCCCTACCTTTTGTGTGTGTGTGTGTGTGTGTGTGTGTGTGTGTGTGTGTGTTCACCATCTCGTTATATGCCATGTTTGACCTTGTGGGGACATTTCAGCGCCCTGATGAGATAAACTGGTTATTTTTATAGCAGTTAGAAGTCAAAAAATAAGCACTCTGCATTGTTTATCCCGGGGGGAACCTGTGGAGAGACGGAAATTTGGCTCTTTACAGTAAAACCCGCGCTGACCAGTTTGACTCGTCTCTCTTACGGCCCACGAATTCCCTCGTCTCTCTCTTTTAACCGTCCAATTGTGAATCGTTTGGTATTTTAGTAGTAGTAGTGTTTTCTAGTGCTTTACATTATGTACTTATTCAATCTGCTGAATAAAAGTCATTAAGTAATTATCAAGGTAGTGGCTACGGTGGTTTAGTGGTTAGCACATTCGCCTCACACCTCCAGGGTCCGGGTTCGATTCCCGTCTCGGTCATGTGTGTGTGGAGTTTGTGCATGTTCTCCCCGTGCCTCAGGGGGTTTTTCTCCGGGTTCTCCGGTTTCCTCCCCTGGTCCATGCACAGTAGATTGATTGGCACCTTGGAAAATTGTCCCTAGTGTGTGAATGTGTGTGTGAATGTGTGTGTGTGTGTGTCCTGCGTTGGGTTGGCATTCCATCCGTGGTGTATCCTGCCTTAATACCCATAGACGCCTGAGATAGGCACAGACTCCCCGTGACCCGAGGGAAGATCGGATAAAGCGCTAGAAGATGAATGAATGAGTGAGTAATTATCAAAGTGCAACATTGTTCGTTGACAGACACAGTATGTGTTCATTAATGTTTATGTAGTTGTTATTAACCTCAGCGTTACGGAGTAACTCGTAACTCGTTAGCCAGCAGCCGTATCAACCTGTAGCCCAGGACTGGTTTCCCTCTAAAGATAAGCAGGGATGAGTGTGGTTAGTACCTGGATGGGAGACCACTTGGGAATATTAAGTTGATTCTGGTAAAGGTGTTAGTGATGGCCAGCAGGGGGCGCTTTACCCTGTGGTCTGTGTGGGTCCTAACACCGCAGTATAGTGACGGGGGGACATTATACTGTCAAAAAAGCACTGTCTTTCAGATGAGACGTTAAAGCGAGACTCTCTGCGGTCATTAAAAATCCCGGGACGTCTTTTGAAGAAAGAGTAGAGGCGTGTCCTCACCAAATTCACCCTCTGACCATCACGTCCTCCATAACCGTCCTCCATATCTACCCATCATTTTGTCTCTCCACTGCACACTGGTGGTGGATGAGGATGAGGAGATCCCCCTTCCACAATATAGAGTGCTTTGGGTGTCCATAAAAGTGCAATATAAAAGTAATTAATTATTATTATTATTATTATTTAACGGCGTTACGTAGTTTAATTACAAAATGAACGTAACAGTAATTCGTTACAGTTAAAGAGAAAAAAGTGCTTTAGGTCTCCATCTAAGAAAAATTTCATCCAGGTATGATTGATTACAAACTTAAGGTATAAAATAAACATAAACACAGTTGAGGGATTTATTTATTTATTTATTTATTGATGTTTTCCTGGACAGTGAGAAGGAAGAAGTGTTATTATGGGATGTTGTTGGAAGAGATCGGGGTCTTCAGTCGGTGGTTTTGAAGATGCAGTTGTTGTTGTTGGGACGTCCAGGGGAAGTTCATTCCACCACCTCGGTACCAGAACAGAGAAGAAGAGCCTTGAGCTGATCTTTATAGCTCTTCCCCTGAGAGAAGGTGGAAGCAGGCGAACAGTTCCCCCCTCCCCCCCTGCGAGCAGGCGAACAGTGCGAGACACTCTCGGGCAGCGATGGTGCGCTACGGGAGGTGATGAGGAGATTTCTGAGGTCTGTGTTTGGCGTTTATATTCTGTGTTTTGAATGTGATGCATGAGAGCCGATACAGGAAGGCAGTGGAGTGAGCGCGGCAGTGGGGAGGGAGGGGGGGTTTGTGAGAGAGGATTTAGGCAGGTTGAATCATTTGCAGTGGATGAATAGCGTTCTGAGGTCGAACCTGCAGGAGAGAGTTGCCACACACACACTCCGGTTTTACACACCACTGCTGTCCAACATTATTTATTCTGCTGCTAAAAACATGGTTATAGTTTTGAAGGTTGGCACACGTCACTTTGCTGCCTTAAATACTTGAATGTTTATTTACTATATTTACAACTAAGTATGTTTACAATCTGCACTGCCACTTTATCTACCTTGCACAATCCATATTTTTGCACAATACAACTGCACTGTCGGCGCTTTAATTTATGTACCTGTCCTGTGGCGTGACTATGTAATGTCTGTCTTGTCGCACTTGTTGTTTGTGGCTCTATGTCGTCCCGTGTATGTAGCTCTTGTTTGTCTATCGTGCCTTTATGTTGTTTTATGTAGCACTGTAGTCTTGGAGGAACGTTGTTTCGTTTTAATGTATATTGCATCAGCTGTATGTGTTAAAATGACAATAAAGCTCACTTGACTTGACTTGACTTGACTTGACTTGAGTTACAGTCTCGAGATGACGAGATACTGATCCAGGACCTGAGCAGCCTGTATGGATAGAAATGCTTGAATCCTTCTGATGTTGTAGAGAAAGCGTCGACAAGAGAGAGTAACGTTATCAATATGAGAGGAGAAAGATAATTGATTATCTTCGGGGGGGGGGCGGGGGGGCGCGATGTCATCATTTCAATAAAATCAATATTGATTGTTGCCACCTTTCTGCCGACAAAGCGGCGCGTTTCTATGTTAAACGTTCAGGTGCTTTTTGAAGGAGCTCAGCAGGTCGCATGTTCTGAACCTAATATAGGCTGCTTCATGTCTCTTGGTGTAATCCCAAACAGACTTGATGATGCTGAGATCAAGGCTCCTCTTGAGATCAAGGGGGGGGGGGTTAAAACTTTTACTTCCAGGACTCCTTGTTCTACTCTACACTCAAGATGGTGTAGCTCAGGAGTTAAGGGGGTGTATCTCCAAGCTGCCACCGTTGGATTCTTGAGCAAATGAGGTTCTTTGTTGAATCTGGTTCCTCTCAAGGTTTCTTTTTTTCCCCTCCTTGAATTGAGCAAGGCCTTTAACCCTGTGTGTCCTCCGGGGGGCGCCGTATCATCTCTGACCCCGACTTCCGAACATGCTGAAAGCCCAGTGGTTAAAGTGTTGGACTCGGTTGAAGATCACGGGTTCAAAACCCCACCACCACCACCACCATCAAGCTGCCACTAGTGGGGCCCTTGAGCAAGGCCCTTACTTGCAAGTCGCTCTGGATAAGGGCGTCTGCCAAATGCTGCAAATGTAATTGTACTGTGCTATAATGTGACAAATAAAGGCTATTCTTCGTCTTCTAAGGACATGTGCTTTGATATTTGGGGCCAATCAGATGCCTCCCTGACGGTACTGCATGATGAATACGGATCTGCCTGTGTTTCTGACCCAAATGGTTATGGTCAGACTGCAGCGTCAGCCATGATACGGCGCCCCCTGGAGCACAGAGCACTCAAGGACGCAAAAGGTGGTAGCTCGGCGATACCGGGACTCGAACCCCCGACCTCTTGATCAGTATCCCAGCTCCTTAAACCACTGAGCCACACCCCCCCCTTTTATCTTCTCCATACACTACCTGGGTCTCACTTGCATGCCGATGGCGCTGTGGACGTCTTGCGACGTCAAAGTCAAGTCAGCATGATGTGCCTTTCATCCTCTGCCTTCAATTTCCTCGTGCGTCAGCATCATCAATCACACCCCCCCCCCCCCCCCCGTCCTCTGGCGCTGCTTCTCTGCTCCGAGAAGAACACGGCTCAGCTTTCCTATCGTGCTGAGAACGTCGGCACGCCGCCTAACTCTTAATATATCACTCAAACCTCGGTGTGCGTTGAGGACGTCCTTACGCGCAATGCCGGTGAAAATGTTGCGTAGCGCTTCTGTCCTGCTAAAGTCATCATCACGACTGGCGTCCCAGGCGACACTCGGGAGTCGCTACGCTTCAGGCACCACCTCGGAAATTTGCTGCACTGTATCCTGCTGGGCTAAAGATCCAGTGCCATGCTGCTTAGCGGAGAACGTCACTCTGCCTCTTTGTCGCTTTGTGTTTGTGCACCTGATTCACATTCACTTTAATTAGCACTTGTGTATATAGCCGCAGCGTTTACAGCACCCTTTTGTCTCACATTTGTTCGCCGCGGCTGCCTGTGGTTTTCAATCAGGCTCAGGTTTACGTTGCTATTTCATGTTTTTATTTATTTGTACCCTGCAGGATCCATTCGTTTTGGTGTCATGTATTTGTGCTTCAATTGACTTCTATTTGCACTTCCGGTCGCATAATTCAGCTCTTTATATTATTGTCCGTGAAAGTGGGGAGGGAGTTTGGGAGTATGCATTCACACAAACATTTTGGTCAAAACAAACAGCAGGAAAAAATAAATGCGTTAAATACGAAAGCGCATTTATTTATTTATTTTTTTTTTTTTTACTAAAGCGGGGGGGCACGGTGGCGTAGTGGTTTTGCACGTTCGCCTCACACCGCCAGGATCCGGGTTCGATTCTCGTCTCGGTCATGTGTGTGTGGAGTTTGTGCATGTTCTCCCCGTGCCTTAGGGGGTTTTTCTCCGGGTTCTCCGGTTTCCTCCCCGGTCCAAAAACATGCACGGTAGGTTGATTGGCACCTTGGAAAATTGTCCCTAGTGTGTGAATGTGTGTGTGTGTGTGTGTGTGAATGTGTGTGTGAATGTGTGTGAATGTGTGTGTGCCCTGCGATGGGTTGGCATTCCATCCAGGGTGTATCCTGCCTTAATGCCCATAGACGCCTGAGATAGACACAGACTCCCCGTGACCCGAGGGAAGATCGGATAAAGCGCTAGAAGATGCTAACCACTAAACCGCTAAACGCGAACGTGCTAACCACTAAACCACCGTGCCCCTAATATATAACATATATTTTCTTTATTATCTTTATTATTTATTTATTTATTATTATTTTTATTTACATTTTTTTTCAGACGACTTTTTACTTGACTTTTTACTTTTTAAAACAAACAAACAAATAAACCCTACCCAGATAAACGTCTCCATCCGGATAGAATGAATGCGATTGTGATTGGATGAGATATAAACATACACCATTCCGACACGCTATTGGTTTGTACTCGATCCATCGGCAAACCTGCACACGACACACAAATCACATCCAGCGAGGATGTAACCAGTGTTGGGGGTCGTTACTCAAAAAGTCTTAAAAGTGATTATTTATATACTCGTTTATCAAACGTATGTTTTCTCTTCATCCTCCATAAATAAAGATACAGTAGGGAGTTCCGTAGAGAGTCGCGCTTTATTCCCCTTATATTGCTTGTATACTTTAAGTCGTATTGAAACCAGTACTTTTACACTTTTATACGAGTTAAAAGCTCCTACTATTTAAACCCTTCTATCTATATCTATCTATACTATCTATATCTATCTATATATCTATCTATATCTATCTATATATCTATCTATACTATCTATATCTATATCTATCTATACTTCCACCTGAGGAATGAATGTCAATACTTTTGACACCAGAGTACAACAAGCACACGTGGCCGTGTCGAGACCAGACCGAATGCAATCTCACCCAAGTTAATCGCAAGACTGGGACCAGTGGCTTGTAATCCGAGACCAAGAACAAGGCAATCTAAAGGACCGCAGCGCTAATAATTTGTACACAAGGGCTTATTTGCATACAGACAACAAAGATGTTATATTGAAATAAATGAAACCAAACATTCCTTCATGAGCTAAATCAGATGTGTAGGAGCAGAAAGGGGATGTGAACTGTACAGCACTGGGGAAAGGAAACGCTCCTGTGCGGGTGGCTGATAGAATGTCAGACTAAATAAATGTCACAACAAATAAATACACAAACAACAAGCGTACGTTACTGATGAAAAAAGATAAAGCGGGGGGGGGGGGGGGGGTGGGGGGGGTAAGGGGTAAATATTCATAGTGTTAGAATGGTGCTGTTGGCTGTGCAGCACTTTTATCCTTTAGGTCTTTGTTCCTTGTCCTGTATATATATATATATATATATATATATATATATACAGACTATTCTATTCTTCTTTTTCCTTCTCCTTTTCTTCTTCCTCTTGTTCTGCTTTTCATCTCCTTCTAATACTACCCTTTCCTCCTTCGTCATCTTTATTCCTTCTTCTTCTACTACTACTTTTCATCTTTTCACTCTTCCATCTTCTTCTACTACCTTTTCTTCATTCTACTTCTGTGAATGGGGAAATTTGACGCTCGGCCCGTGTTCACTTGCATCGGCAAGCATCACTCACATTTTCTTCCCATGTCCCAGGTGTAGTTCTTCCTATACTTCTCCTTTTTTCTTATTTTTCTTCTTCTACTACTTTTTCCTTCTTTCTCTTCCTTCTTTTTTTCTCTGGGCGTTTGTACAACCACCTGGTAGAACCACTTGTTTTTTTTTTCCTGATCGGGGATCAATTTTACACTAAATGCTACCTCACGGTCCAATTTGAGCCTAATTTAAACGTATATTTTGGAACTTTTAGTCGTTTTAAACTAAAACTACTAAAGAAGTGGAAAAAAAAGAATGTGCAAAAGGAAACGGATGTAAAAAAGCGTTTTAGTAGTTTTAAACCAGATTCTATTGTTTCCCTACAATAATTCTATTGTTCTATTGATTCTATTGTTTCCGTAGCATTTGGAAGACGCCCTTATCCAGAGCGAACTTACAACTGAGCAATTGAGGGTTAAGGGCCTTGCTCAAGGGCCCCCTAGTGGCTAAAAACTGTAAATTGTATATTACAGTGCAAAACTTCCATTTTTGTCTCTTCTAATGCCTCCAGATGTTCTCCAGCCCTGGAATGTAGCTTCGTTGTATGGAGCGTTAGACGCGACGCCGTGTGACACAAAACATTTACGACAAATGCACTTCGCTCATTTCCTGCCTTCATAAATCCGAAGCTGTTACAAAAGGATGCTCAGAGATGAGACGCTTGAGGCCAGTCAGCTAAATAACTAAATATGTGCCCTTGAGAAGAAAGAGAAAATGCAAGAAGTGGCAGAGAAACGAGAGTGATGAATGAACAGAAATGGAAAGATAAAAACACAAGAAATGCATGAAGATGAATATAATATACCGAGAGGATTTACGTTTCCATTCGCCATATTAAACTCCGCCTACAATGCGGGTGTGTTCACGCCCTGCACACGACATCGTCAGCTGTAGCTTATTTATTATTTCTTGCATTACATTCATTCATTCATTCATTCATCTAGCGCTTTATCCGATCTTCCCTCGGGTCACGGGGAGTCTGTGTCTATCTCAGGCGTCTATGGGCATTAAGGAAGGATACACCCTGGATGGAATGCCAACCCATCACACACACACACACACACACACACACACACACACACACACACACAACACACACACAGATTCCAAGGTGCCAATCAACCTACCGTGCATGTTTTTGGACCGGGGGAGGAAACCGGAGAACCCGGAGAAAAACCCCCTGAGGCACGGGGAGAACATGCACAAACTCCACACACACATGGCCGAGACGGGAATCGAACCCGGACCCCGGCGGTGTGAGGCGAACGTGCTAACCACTAAACCACCGTGCCCCACACCTACATACACATATATTTTGTAAATAAATGATTGCAATACAGCTAAGTATGATAAACAGAATAACAGAGCGTCTATTGGAGTCACCTGAGAAAAGAACGAATGACTCGGATTAGGAAACTCATGAGTCGAACCGTTTAATTCTGTCTCCTGTGTAATGCACTACATGGGGTCTGTGGGAGTCACGTCACAAAAGAACCAATGATTCGGACCAGAAGATTCGAATCGAGAGTTGATAACTCATTTCTGTTTCCTGCAAATACAAAGCTTTACGCATACACGCCCAGTAGAAAATGAACGAATCACTCTCTGAGGCGACTCGTCCTTCTGAGTCATTTTAAAGACTCGTTCAAAAAGAACGAATCGTTCACGAATGACCCATCACTACTCTACACACCCTCCGTCCGCTGTAGAAAATGAACGAATCACTCCACAAATCACTCAACGAATCAGTCTACGAATCACTCGGCTCGTTCTTCTGAGTCGTGTTAAGGACTCGTTCGAAAGGAGTCGTTCGTGAATGACTCATTACTACTCTCCATACAATCTGTGCGAAAAATACATCCTGGTTACGAGTTGAACACGTCGTCTTACGTCCATTAACATCTCGCTCTTCACACAGGAATCGTTTCACTTCTACACTCGACTCTTGGTCCGTATTTACATATAAAACATTTAACTATAATGTACATGTTACTGTAATAGACACTGATATTCCATGTTAAGTGGATCGTCTATGTGCACTGATTTAAGATAACGGAGGTAAAAGAGAGAAAGAGAGAGACTAGTGAAATAAAATAGCAAAAGAGAGAGAGAAAAGGAATAACAAGACATGCTGCGAAGGTTCTAATACCTACACAGGGCCAATATAAAGTCCCCAAACAAGGCACTTACCTCATCTACTGGGTCCAAATAACTCATAAAAATAGCTGGAGAAATATAAATAGTGAGGGGCACGGTGGTTTAGTGGTTAGCATGTTCGCCTCACACCGCCAGGGTCCGGGTTCGATTCCCGTCTCGGCCATGTGTGTGTGGAGTTTGTGCATGTTCATGTACATGCACGGTAGGTTGATTGGCACCTGGTGTGAATGAGTGTGTGAATGAGTTTGTGAATGTGTGTGTGTGTGTGTGTGTGTGTGTGTCTGTCTGTGATGGGTTTGTATTCCATCCAGGGTGTATCCTGCCTTAATACCCATAGACGCCTGAGATAGACACAGGCTCCCCGTGACCCGAGG
Organism: Kryptopterus vitreolus; assembly: GCA_030449085.1. Taxonomy (NCBI): domain Eukaryota; kingdom Metazoa; phylum Chordata; class Actinopteri; order Siluriformes; family Siluridae; genus Kryptopterus; species Kryptopterus vitreolus. The sequence goes on along the minus strand of JACRUU010000011.1, from coordinate 786,881 downwards.
GAAGATCGGATAAAGCGATAGAAGCTGAATGAATGAATGATACAAATAGGTGGATATAAAACAAAACACAAGGAAAAGAAAAAAAAAAGAGAAATTACTAGAGGAAGATAAAAAGGAGGGAGAATGAAAAACAGACCATAAGGAGCAATGCAAAAGCAAAAATCCAAAATATAGAAAAAATGATATATTATTTAATTGTAGGAAGGAAAAATGTCCTTTAAATGCCTTCGAGCGTTGTGTGAATTAACACTCGTTCATTCGTGCATAATGTACATAAAAGCATAATGTTTAAATTAGGGCTGTCAAAGTTAATGCTTTAACACAAATTGACTTTAAAGGCATTAATGTTATTAACGCGTGATTAGCGCAGTGTGTATTACTATATGAGTGATCTGCTCCGTCACTCTGCGTCGTGTTGAATGAACGAAACCTGAACAACAACAAACGAATAAATAAACATTCAGTGCATCCACTCACACTTCCTAAATTTCCCCCAAATGACGCCCCCTAGCTGCGCATTCACAACAGGTACGATCTCCTCACTATATTAGCGTATATTACCGTATGGAACCTTACGCAAGCGCATCGCATTCCCAAATCCGTATTACTGCAATAAAGCGCATTTTTACTGAACGCAATAAAGCGCTTCCGTATAACCTAAACACCGTATCACCAGTTTATATGGAAAAGCAACCGGAACACAATTCTTAAAGGAGCCACGTCCCATATTTTACACTTCAAACCAACACTAAACAAAATAACATTGTAATGAACAAGAAATTCATATTAAAAGAATGTGAATGCAGAGGAGCCTTAAAATATGCAGAGATTAAAACAAAAACAGCTTATTGGTGGAGAGGAGACTGAATGATGAGTAGATATAGTGGATGGTTAGGGTTCCCACACAGACCACAGGGTAAAGCGCCCCCTGCTGGGCATCACATACACCTCTTCCAGTAGCAACCTAGGTTTTCCGGGAGTTTTTCTAGGTACTAACCGGCCTCAACCCTGCTTAGCTTCAGTGGGAAACCAGTTACAGGGTGATATGGATACTGGCATCATCTAATATGGGAAACTACCGGAGACCAGTGTAGTGAATGCATGAGGCACAAACCTGTGATTAGTACACAAACCTGCCTCGCTCAAAGGCCCAGCACTGGCAGCGTGGCATTGTTGAGGGTTAAGTCATGATGATCTGATCAGTGTTTGGTACTGATACTCATGTATTTGGTGTGTGTGTGTGTGTGTGTGTGTGTTATTAGGTACAAAAAAGTGTCCGTGTGGTTCAGGAGAGAAGAAACAGCAGCTTACTACGCCAGCACAAACAGGTGTGGACCTCCGAGAACCGCAAGCTGAGACGAATCAGGTAATGCCCTTTTACACCCATCCACTTTAATATCCTATTATTGCACTACACTTAAATACAGCCTAAAAAAAAGAATCCAACAGGCACCGTTTTTCATTCCTTTACTCGAAGAAAATGTTTGTCGTACCGAGCCCCAGGGTTCGAGCATTATAAGCCTGGGAATCATCAGGATTTGGGATTCTGAAATATATAAAATAGGAAATTCAATGGCTTTATTGCTTCCAAATGCACATTTTTAAATTTAGGATGGAAATAAATAGTAATGTATTGAAAGGATAAAGGTTATTGTACATTTGATAAGGAAAAATAAATAAATAAATAAATTGTTATTGCACAGACGCCCCCAACTGCCACACAATGCCCTCCTGTAGCTGCCGGCGTTCATCTACAAAAATACCAGGAATGCATGAGTTAAGACCCGTCTCTTTTCCAGCACCGTGATTCTTGCAGTCTTCAAATGAGCTGTAGACTTACCTTTTCACCTCAAAGACATACATACTATTTAGGGGTTCAAGCACATAGTGCTGAAACACTATTGTATTAGTGATTTTTATTATTATTATTATTATTATTATTATTATTATTATTCATTTATTCATCTTATACTGCTTTATCCGATCTTCCCTCAGGGTCACGGGGAGTCTATCTCAGGCGTTTATGGGCCTTGTATGGAATGCCAACCCATCGCAGGACACACACATACACACACACACATTCATACACTAGGGACAATTTTCCAAGGTGCCAATCAACCTAACGTGCTTGTTTTTGGACCGGGAGGAAACCGGAGAACCCGGAGAAAAACCCCCTGAGGCACGGGGAGAACATGCACAAACTCCACACACACACACACATGGCCGAGACGGGAATCGAACCCGGACCCTGGTGGAGTGAGGCGAATGTGCTAAACACAAAAACCATAGCTCCCCTCTATTAATATTATTATTATTATTATTATTATTTTTATGCACTAAAACAAAAAAAAGATCCGTAGCTTTGCCTCTTAGTGGCACTATACAAAGAAAAAACCTTTCATTTTTTGTGTGTAAAGTGCCACCTAGTGGCAAAGCTACCCAATAGCCAATAGGGGGCGCTATAATAAGTTTTTCATGTCCAACAACTCTGTCTTTGTCCTTATGTCCTCAGTGCCTCAGTCGCTTGATATATTTTAAAAAGTCTTTTCTAACTAAATTGTCCCGGGCACATTATTTTAACAATAATACTGATCAAATCCAACCTTTTATATAGTAAACAAAAAAGTGGGTTTTTTTGTTTGTTTACCTGAAATATTTGTTATATTTTTTGATTTTTCTTTATAATCCAAGGAGAAAAAGTTTAATCGGCACATTGGGTGGGATACTTCATAAATGAAAAAAATATATAAACAAATTAAAATGAATGCATTAAAAACAGCAAAACGAGAAATAATCATCACTGAACATGATATAAGTGAAATCCAAAAGATAAGATAAACCTTTATTTGTCCCATAGTTGGGAAAAATGATCATTTTTTTTTTAGATAATGGTCGTAAATGATGTGCAATGATGTATTTCTGAACGATATTATGAAGTAAAATGTTATTTTAATTTGGTTGGTTTTAATGTCTGTGATCATTGTAGATGTAAAGGTCTAAATACACTCTTAATGGAATGCCTTTACACTGCACACAATCTCCCACACATTCACAAGTACGGGGCGATTCGGCGCGATCGTCTCACCTCCCAGCGTGTGTTTGGGAGGAAAATGGTATTCCTAAAGGAAACCCACACATGGAAAACATGGGAAACTCTGCATAAGCAGTAATGAGGGGCCCAAGCGTGACTCAGATGCAATACAGCTATGAGGTGGCAACACGACCTGCTATCTAACATTCCACCCATGTTATTTGTTGAATTATTTCAGCTAAAACGTGAGGTGCTACCTCAGAGCATCAGGGTATAAGGGGTTGGATTAGAAGCCTGACGTCCCTGGTGTATCTCTTACAGGGAGAACATGCTAACTGAAAACGAATTAGTGAACATTTTCCATCATGCATTTTTCTGAAATGTTTATAAACTATATTTACAGTATTTATCAGACGTTCTTATCCAGAGCGACGTATAAATAGTGCTTTAGCTCTCCATCTAAGAATAAATCCATTACAAACTTAAGGGATAAAATAAACATAAACACAGTTGAGGGATTTATTTATTTATTTATTTATGTTTTCCTTGACAGTGAAGAAGGAAGAAGTGTTATTATGGGGTGTTGTTGGAAGAGATCGGGGTCTTCAGTCGGTGGTTTTGAAGATGATGTTGTAGTCGGGACGTCCAGGGGAAGTTCATTCCACCGCCTCGTTACCAGAACAGAGAAGAAGAAGCTCTTGAGCTGATTTTTAGCTCTTCCCCTGAGAGAAGGTGGAAGCAGGCGAACAGTGCGAGACGCTCTAGACCAGGGTTGTCCAATCTTTTCCACAAAGGGCCAGTGCGGGTGCAGGTTTTCATTCCAACCGAACCAAGTCCACCCTAAAATTGACCTGCTTCAATCTAATGATCTAATCTAATCTAATGATCTAATGACCCTTAATTGATTGGATTAAGATTTAAGACTTAAGTAATACTAATACAGGAGGGTCCAATCATTTCCACCAATTTTAGGGGGGACTTGGCTTGGTTGGAATGAAAACCTGCACCCGCACTGGCCCTTTGTGGAAAAGATTGGACAACCCTGCTCTAGACTGTGATAAACTGGTATCGCCCTGAGTCAATGGAATTGGACTGGTACAAGACTGGAGATGTTGTAATTGGCCTGGGATGTTGGTTTTGGACTGATACTTTGGTGCTAGATTTTCATGTTGGACCTGACCTGAGATACTCAGTGTCGTGGAGTAACTAGTTACATGTAACGGCGTTACATAATTCATTCATTCATTCATTCATTCATTTTCTATTATCGCTTTTCACATTCATACACTAGGGACTAGGGACATTCATACACTATTCACACATTCATACACTAGGGACAATTTTCCAAGGTGCCAATCAACCTACCGTGCATGTTTTTGGACCGGGGGTGAAACCGGAGAACCCGGAGAAAAAAGGGAAAACCCCCTGAGAAGGCACGGGGAGAACATGCACAAACTCCACACACACATGGCCGAGACGGGAATCGAACCCGGACCCTGGCGGTGTGAGGCGAACGTGATAAACACTAAACCACCGTGCCCCCTCCGTTACATAATTTAATTATAAAATAATTCATTACAGTTATTGAGAGAAAAATGTGTAATTAAATTACATTTACTTTTGAAATTGTTAAAGATTATAAATCCCAAAGACCAACGCCGAACCCCAACCAGCACCATGTGTGCACCATCTCGGCCATGTGTGTGTGGAGTTTGTGCATGTTCTCCCCGTGCCTCAGGGGGTTTTTCTCCGGGTTCTCCGGTTTCCTCTCGGTCCGAAAACATGCACGGTAGGTTGATTGGAACCTTGGAAAACTGTCCCTAGTGTATGAATGTGTGTGTGTGTGTGTGTGTGTGTCCTGTGATGGGTTGGCATTCCATCCAGGGTGTATCCTGCCTTAATGCCCATAGACGCCTGAGATAGGCAAATAGATATATTGGTAGAAGATGAATGAATGATGTTGGAATTGACCTACCTCAGGTTTCTCTTCATTCATGAATACATCGCTCTGCAGTCTTTGCTCTTGCAAAGCTACTATGCGCTGCAGGACTGCTTTCAAATGCACTAACTGGGGAATGTTTAGCGAGCCTGGAATCAACAAGGGAGTAGGGTGGAGCTTATTTGTTTAAGGCGCTGGGCTACTAATCGGAAGGTCGGGGGTTCGACCCCCGGTATCGCCAAGCAGCCGCTCTTGGGTCCTTGTGCAAGGCTGCTAACCCTCTGTGCTCCAGGGGCGCCATATCATGGCTGACCATGCGCTCTGACCCAACTTCCGAAAACAAGCTAGGATATGCGAATATATGCCACATATAAAGGCTCTTCTATTTCTAGACTCCATTGACTTTTAGAAGTACACATCATCAGGGACCAGCGACATCAGCATGTGCACTGATGATGTCACAGTCCCCAAGACGACTACACGTCTCCAAGGCGTGGCCCTACTGAAGACCCCAGGCTCTACATTCAGGGCAGGCGACAAATCGGCCCTCAGAACAGCGAGAGCCAAACTGTCCCGGGCCATCAGAGAGGTGAAGCATCCACCAACATACATGTGGCAGCGCATCCAAGCCATCACCAACTACAGGACATCATCAATGGCCTGCCACAGTGATGGCTCACTTCCAGATGTGCCGAACAGCTTGTACGCCCGTTTCGAAGCACAGAACGATGTGACTCTCTCCGTTGCTGACGTGAGGAAAGCTCTAAGCAGAGTCAACCCATGGAAAGATGCGGGACCAGACAGACAGTATTCCTGGCAGACGATGCGCAGACCAACTGGCAGATGTTTTCACCGACATTCTCAACATCTCTCTGAGCACCACTGTCGCACCGACGTGCTTCAAGACAACGACCAACGTGCCGACGAAACCATCTGTGTCCTGCCTCAACATCTACTGTCCCTTTGCGCTCACTCCCATCGTCATGAAGTGCTTTGAGAGGAACATCATGAGGCACATAAAGACCCTTCTGCTCTTAACACTGGATCAATTGTAGTTCCCATACAGCTCAAACCGCTCCACCGATGACATCAATCTCCAACAACACTAACTATATATATATATATATATATTCATTCATTCATTCATTCATTCATCTTCTACCGCTTTATCCGATCTTCCCTCGGGTCACGTTGAGTCTGTGGCATTAAGGCAGGATACACTCTGGATGGAATGCCAACCGATCACACACACACACACTCACACATTCACACACTAGGGACAATTTTTCCAAGGAAAAATTCTCAGAAATTAAATTCTCAGAAAGTAAAGACGCTGCTGTGCCTTCCATGTTATGGAGCCGGTGTTGAGGGACCGGGATGAGGTTCTCTTCCAGGTGAACACCAAGGAATTTGGTGCTGTCCATGATCTCCAGGGAGGAGCCGTCCATGTTCAGCGGGGAACGGCCGGGTTGTGTCCAGTGCATTACATTCTCCACCTCCTCACTGTTCGTTATTGCTGATCACACCTCTACCAGGGTCATGTCATCAGCGAACTTGATGATGTGGTTCGAGATGTGCAATGCTAAAGAGTAGTGGGTCAGCAGGGTGAACAGCAGGGGACTCAGTACACAGCCCTGAGGCACCCCAGTGCTCAGTGGATCTGGACTGTCTGAGGTCTGAGGTCTTCCAGTCAAAAAGTCCAGGCTCCAGGTATAGTGAGAGGTGTTCCGGTCCAACTGGCTCAGCTTCCCAATCAGGTGTTGAGGAATGATGGTATTGAACGCTGAAGTAAGCAGCATTTACATATATATATATATATATGTAATATACATATACATATATCATACATATATATATATTATATAGCACATTCCCCTCAAACCGCCAGGGTCCGGGTTCGATTCCTGTCTCGGCCATGTGTGTGTGGAGTTTGTCCATGTTCTCCCCGTGCCGTGTCTCAGGGGGTTTTTTTTCTCCAGGTTCTCCTCCGGTTTCCTCCCCCCCCCGGTCCAAAAACATGCACGGTAGGTTGATTGGCACCTTGGAAAATTGTCCCTAGTGTATGAATGTGTGTGTGTGTGTGTGTGTGATGGGTTGGCATTCCATCCAGGGTGTATCCTGCCTTAATGCCCATAGACGCCTGAGATAGGCACAGACTCCCCGTGACCCGAGTGAAGATCGGATAAAGCGGTAGAAGATGAATGAATGAATGAACATGTCTACCTCAATGACAGTGTTTACATTTAAAATGTTATTTATTGTTATTTGCATATGGGGCCCCTCAGGGCTGTGTGCTGAGCCCCCTGCTGTTCCCCCTGCTGACCCGCGACTGTCTAGCATTGCATTGGTCCAGTGGTCCATGTCACTGTGTACTGCACTGTATATTGTTGAAATGACAATAAAGCCTACATGAACTTGTTGGTTTTAAACTGACAATTTGTGTATTGTATAAATTGTGTCGTATTTTCAGACATTAGAATAAATAAAGCATGAAATACAGAACTTGTCCCAGGATATTTTGAGCCACAGATGAAGTAGTTTATTGCATTAGTCATATTTGCAAATTGAAGCTGTATTATGGAGAAAAAATAACAAACAGATGTGGATGCAGTATCATTTCATTACCCGGGCAAAACTACATTTTGTAAAACACATCAAAGTTTGAAATTAGTCCGAAAAATGTAGGCTTCAGAAAATTGTCAAATTTTTTCTCTGGGTTTAAGCGCAAAACAAGCATGCACACGTTCCTAATGTCCGGTCATTTCACTCTCCAGGAAAATATCTCATTCATTTCATTATATCTCTTTTTAAACATCTCATTCTTTTATATATATATATATATATATATATAATATATATATATATATATTCAATATTGCATTTAATTCTAATTATTTGCACAAGTGTTTGTGTATTCGTGCCTTTCCTTGCCATGAACTGTGTTGAGAAGGTTACTTTGGAAATGTAATAGGTTACAGATTATAAACTAGACGTGGGAGATTTCCTGAAGAACACGACCCCCCCTTACAGCCTGGTCCGTTTAATATTTAGCGTTGACTTCGAAATGCTAGCTCGTTCGGAGAGACGAGTTGTTTAGACACCAAAAACACACGTTTTTGGGTGTTTTTTCAGGAGGGGGCGGGGCCAGTGACGCACGTGACATCATCAAATTATCCAGCGTCCGACTCCCGTCTATGTTACATGACCCTGTGTCCGAGATTCACCGATTTTTCACATTTGCGGCCATTTGCGGCCACGTGATGCCATGCGGCAGTCATATGATTCGCGACCTGACTCCATCTCACCTACGAGTGGATATGTCAAATGTGCATTTCGGGCGAACATGGGCCGAATGGCCAAACAGTCAAATTTCCCCATTCATGGGGCCAAAATGTCGCAGATTTCCCAAAATTCCGAACGTGTGTGGGAGGTATTATGATCGGGGTGATCCACTCCGGACCCCCTATGAGTGAATTTGCCATATGTGCATGTCGGACGCTCACAGGCCGAACTGTGAGGCACGAAATTTCAACCCCATTCATTTTCTATGGAAAAATATTCCGGCTTTTTGGCCCCGGGTTCAGAATTCCGCGGGGCGATTCCTTATAAAAGTAACAGCACACCTCATACCATCGGGACGCACGATATGAGGTATGATTCATGACGATCGGATAAAAACTGCGGGACGAGTTACACACGGAAAATTTGACCGAAGCGAGAGAGAGATTATAATAGTGATGTTTTTGCAATTATTATTCATCTTCATTCATCTTCTAGCGCTTTAGCTTTATCCGATCTTCCCTCGGGTCACGGGGAGTCTGTGCCTATCTCAGGCGTCTATGGGCATTAAGGCAGGATACACCCTGGATGGAATGCCAACCCATCGCAGGACACACACACACACACACACACACACACACACACACACTAGGGACAATTTTCCAAGGTGCCAATCAACCTACCGTGCATGTTTTTGGACCAGGAGGAAACCGGAGAACCCGGAGAAAAACCCCCTTGAGGCACGGGGAGAACATGCACATGCAAACTCCACACACACATGGCCGAGACGGGAATCGAACCCGGATCCCTGGCGGTGTGAGGCGAACGTGCTAGCCACTACGCCACCGTGCCTCTGCAATTATTATTATTATTATTATTATTATTATTATTATTATTGTTATTCACCATGTCCTCTGTTTTTAAAGAAATTGTTCAGATGTAACCCTATTTACAATTATTTGTAACGCTACTGTAATTTAATCCCACATTTTTTGCGGTAACTGTAACAAATTACTGTTACATGTATTTAGTGATTAAATGACGCAACACCTTTACACGTAACTCGTTACTCCCCAACACTGGCGATGAGGTAATGCGATTCGTCTCCCACTGTATTCTCAGGAAAGGAAGGCAATGAAATCGTACACTGATAATCAACTGATGAATTGGGCGCAAAAAAAATAATGCGTTCATATTTCACCACCAGGGTCCGGGTTCGATTCCCGTCTCGGCCATGTGTGTGTGGAGTTTGTACATGTTCTCCCCGTGTCTCAGGGGTTTTTTCTCCTGGTTCTCTGGTTTCCTCCCCCGGTCCAAAAACATGCACGGTAGGTTGATTGGCACCTTGGAAAATTGTCCCTAGTGTATGAATGCGTGTGTGTGTGTGTGTGTCCTGCGATGGGTTGGGCATTCCATCCAGGGTGTATCCTGCCTTAATGCCCATAGACGCCTGAGATAGGACAGTGGACCCGAGGGAAGATTGGATATAGCGGTTAGAAGATGAATGAATGAATGAATGAATAATTGCATGCTTGGTTGAATGTTTGATATACTGTGTATTTAACCGACGGCGCGCACGTCAGCGGTGGATGGAGGGAGCTGTAGTTCTCACGCCGCTGCTCTAAACTACAAGAGGAAGGTGACACGCTAAAGTTCCCGTTAAAATGCCCGAGGGCTGTCGGATACTTTACGAGCCAGTCAGATACTTTCTTCTCCCTCGGCTCTACAGCTGCCTGGCCACTCAGGCAAAACCAGCAAAGATAGATGAGGCGAGGCTCCTGATTGCATTTTTCTCGCCGGAGGAGAGGAAAAGCTGGGACGAGATGAGCAGAGGCGGAGACAGATAGAGAGAATCTTACTGGAAAGGGGATAGAGAGCGAGAGAAAGAGAGAGAGAGAGAGAGAGGAAGGGAGAGAGAGGAGATAAAGCCTGGAACGGAAAGAGGAAAGTAAATGGAGGAAAGAAGGACGAAGATAAGAAGCCATTTACATTCACTGCAAGCCATAAGTTCATGGAGATTCCTCCATGCACTGTATCGTTGCTATATTTCCCGCATTGTGTTTAAGAGGATGTGTGTGGGAATTAGACGATAGCGAGAGAGAGAGAGTGAGAGAGAGAGAGAGAGAGAGAAAAGCCCCCCCCCATCCCCCCCTGCAGGTTTATAAAGGTGTATGATTGGAGAAGGGCAGCCTTAGCTGTGGGGTAATGAGTGTGTGTGAGTCAGGCAAGGTTAATGGGGGCCATGCATGTGGGATTCAGTAACGAGCACACACACACACACACACACACACACACACACACACACACAACAAACAACAAAAAAAAAAACACCACCCACAGATCCCGCCATCCAATTCATTAGCACCATCAGGCACAAAGCCCCAGTGGAAAGTTTGATAGCGGTGTTTTTGCACTCGTTTTTTTTCCTGACCTGAGAAAATTCTCATCCTTGTTTTTTTTTATGTGTGAAGGCAGTGTTTTTACTTCACAGGAAGCAACACGTCTCCATAAAAGGACTTTCCTCGTAATTATCATAATTATGGGTCAATCAGGACATGTTTCACGTACTGGAAAGTACAAGGCTATAAAACTGTCATGCATCTGCATTGTATCTTTTAATTAACATTACCTACATAACAGTAGAACAATATCATTCATTCATTCATCTACTACCGCTTTATATCCGATCTTCCCCTCGGGTCACGGGGAGTCTGTGTCTATCTCAGGCGTCTATGGGCATTAAGGCAGGATACACCCTGGTACACACACACACACACACACACACACACACACACACACACACACACACACACATTCACACACTAGGGACAATTTTCCAAGGTGCCAATCAACCTACCGTGCATGTTTTTGGACCGGGGAAGGAAACCGGAGAACCCGGAGAAAAAACCCCCTGAGGCACAGGGGCGAGGACACGGGGAGAACATGCACAAACTCCACACACACACACATGGGCGAGACAGGGAATCGAACCCGGACCCTGGCGGTGTGAGGCGAACGTGATAACCACTCAGCCACTGTGGCCCACCAGTAGAACAATATAATTTTTAAAAATAATAGTATATGGGGGGGGGGGGGGGGGGGGGGGCACAGTGGTTTAGCGGTTATCACATTCTCCTCACACCTCCAGGGTCCGGGTTCGATTCCCGTCTCGGCCATGTGTGTGTGGAGTTTGTGCGTGTTCTTCCTGTGTCTCCGGGGTTTTTTTCTCCGGGTTCTCCGGTTTCCTCCCCCGGTCCCAAAACATGCACGGTAGGTCGATTGTCATCTTGGAAAATTGTCCCTAGTGTATGAATGTGTGTGTGTGTGTGTGTGTGTGTGTGTGTGTCCTGCGATGGGTTGGCATTCCATCCAGGGTGTATCCTGCCTTAATGCCCATAGACGCCTGAGATAGACACAGACTCCCCGTGACCCGAGGGAAGATCGGATAAAGCGCTAGAAGATGAATGAATGAATGAATGACGTAACGCCGTTACATGTAAAAAATATAGGTTCTTTAAAGGTTCCTCGAAGGTTTGCTGGAGAACTGGAAAAAGCTTTTTTTGATGAGCAGAATAACGATTACGTCTCGTCTCATATGCGTGGTTTTGCAGCGAGCAGGCGGAGGCAGATATGAGGAACTTCTTGCTCAGAAGCCGGCCGGAGGAAAAGGAATACGGAGACCTCTTCACTCAACTGCAACATTTTGGTAATGTAGGATTTTGATTTGTTGCATATATTTACAATCCTATTATAATATAACACTCAAAAACAGCGCCGTTCGGCTTTACCCTTCATAATGTCTCTGTGTTTTGTCATAAATGTCCCGGAGCACAATAATGCCATCAAGCAGAATAATGTCAGAGTAGAATAAATGACATTAATGTGGCAGCGTTGCCCGGGTAAGTGAAGCGTATATAATGCGGGGGAGATAGAGATAGAGGGGGACTGTAGGCCATCGTTTTATGCAGAGTTCATTTTTTCCGATGAAACACATTTCGGGAAAGATATAAGACGGTGTATTTATTTATTTCGCCATTTCTCAAGTTTAGGGCTAATATATAATTTCTTGTACAGCAGACGGTCTTGTCTGGAAACATTACCCTGGCTGGGACTGAAGTGACATTTTTTTTGTATATAATGGACTCGGGAGCGGCACGGTGGTTTAGTGGTTAGCACGTTCGCCTCACACCGCCAGGGTCCGGGTTCGATTCCCGTCTCGGCCATGTGTGTGTGGAGTTTGTGCATGTTCTCCCCGTGTCTCAGGGGGTTTTTCTCCGGGTTCTCCGGTTTCCTCCGCCGGTCCAAAAACATGCACGGTAGGTTGATTGGCACCTTGGAAAATTGTCCCTAGTGTATGAATGTGTGTGTGTGTGTGTGTGTGTGTGTGTGTGTGTGTGTGTGTGTGTGTGTGTGCCCTGGGATGGGTTGGCATTCCATCCAGGGTGTATCCTGCATTAATACCCATAGACGCCTGAGATAGACACAGACTCCCCGTGACCCGAGGGAAGATTGGATAAAGCGCTAGAAGATGAATGAATGAATGAATAACGGGTGTTTAATTTCAATATTCAAGCAAAAGAGTAACACTAATACCTGTGTAAGGGTATCTATTATCTATGAATGGGTGTGGCATGCAGGGGCTTCTTTGATTATTTCTGAACACAACAGAACATCTAGAATTTACACAAATTAGCTACAAATTCTAAAAAAAAAAAAAAACAGCACAAAAATAAAATTATCTCCATGTGATTCCTGTATTTGTGTGTTTTTGTGTGTAGATCTGAACTTGGAGCGTGAACGGGAATCATTTCGCTCGGCCACGGTAGATCCCGTGTGTCAGCTAAGAGAAGACCTGCTCTGCAGAATGATGTCACAGCCTCCAGTAGCCAATCAGCATGCGGAATGGGTGCAAGTCCTTCAGCAGGTACGTAAATGAATACATCAATACACCTTATCTTTCTCGCACACACACACACACACACACACACACACACACACACACACACACACATCACGCTATTTTAAATCAGTCGATGGTTAATTGCCAGGCAGGACTGTTTACAAAATTTCCTGATGCATAAAATTACAAAATGATATCCATGTAAGACATTAAAGGTCTTCTAAGCCTCTTAGCTACGGTAAATAAACAAAAAAACAAAACAAAACCCATAGTTACATTATCAGTTTAAGATATCGTGCGGAGACGTTTCCTGAGGTTCCAAATCGTGTAAAGCGACACATCACTATAATAACTCCCTCTACCTGAATGATCCACATCAATTACAGACTTGTAGGAAGAAATAATAAGCATGACTAAATAGAACCCAAAGCATAAAATTAAATATAGTTGAAGGTCAGACCAAGCATATTTTATTTATTTTAATTTTCCCCTTGTCTGTGTTGTTTATATATATATATATATATATATATATATATATATATATATATATAAGGAGTAGTTAAGGAATTAGTTCATATGTTATTTTGGAAATATAATAGATTACAGATTATAAATGACTCTATTCAAAATGTATTACAATTTATTTATAAATGAACTGATTACACTTGATGACTTTTTGATTACTTTTTTATTTGTCCACTAGGGGGCGCTTTAAGTTAACATTCTAAGAAATAAAGGTTTCAAACCCTTGGAAAAAAATAGGTTCTATTTTTCAAAAATGAAACTGCAATATATATATATATATTCATTCATTTATTCATTCATCTTCTACCCTTCTACCGCTTTATCCGATCTTCCCTCGGTGCTTTTGTCTATCTCAGCCGTCTATGGGCATTAAGGGAAGGCAGGATACACCCTGGATGGAATGCCAACCCATCACACACACACACACACACACACACACACACACACACACACACACACACACACACACACACACACACACAACCATTCATACCACTAGGGGACAATTTTACAAGGTGCCAATCAACCTACCGTGCATGTTTTTGGACCGGGGGAGGAAACCGGAGAACCCGGAGAAAAAACCCCTGAGGCACGGGGAGAACATGCACAAACTCCACACACACATGGCTGAGAAGGGAATCGAACCCGGACCCTGGCGGTGTGAGGCGAACTGTGCTAACCACTAAACCAAACCACCGTACCACACACACATATATATATATATATATATATATATATATATATATCTATATATATATATATTATATATCCCATGAATAATTGTATTCTCCCGCAACCCACACACGTGAATATATTCACGCCCGCACCCGCTTTCACCACCAAATATTGTCCCACGTCGCACTCATTTGCGTTGGGTCCCGTGGGGTCTCTAGTTTAGATTTAACACAGAAGGTCCTAGCAGAGTGTATGCACAGAAGGTCCTGGCAGATTACCTGGTGAAAAAAAAATGCACCCAGGAATCAGTCATTGAAATTTTCAACTGTGTAACAAGCATCTGATCTTACGTATCCAAAAAATCGGATTAGATTTCCGATTTCCAACCGTTGCTATTTGTCAAATTAATTTCACGATATTATCCAAGTGTGTCTGAGCGTCGAAAGCCTTTTTTTTGTGCCGCAGATACAAAGAGAGAAACAATTCACGCAACATCTTGTCTTTGGCAATAAAGAAAAAGATATGATTAAATATATTTGATATATATATATATATATATGTTTTTTTCATATATTATGTTTTATATATATATATATATATATTAATATATATGATATAAATATATAGACATGAAAAATATATTATATATATAACCTTTTCAGGTTATCACCTGCCACTGAAGTATGAAGAATCTAATTATAATTGCTCATTATGTCAGTGTTAAAACGTTGGGCTATAAACAGAGAGCCCGATAGCGCACCACAAAGTATCCAGCAGATGGACGGACGTCGGTCGGAGAGAGCTGGTCAGCGGCTGTGAAGTGGAAAATGAGTGGATTGAATGAAGCTGAGGGGACTGACATTTTTCTTGGGAAAGGTGGATGCACACAGAATATTATACAACAATATTATAGTGGTCCTGATTGGAAGGTTGCCATTTCAAATATCGGCCATGCCAAATTTTTCACTCTTGGGCCCTCGATCAAGGCCCTTACCCCTTCAGGGAATTTATTCGGTGTATCATTGTACATTGTAGACTTATGGTAACAAACAGGAGGTGGTGTAGCCCAGTGGTTAACGTGTTGGACTCTAGACAGGAAGATCACGTGTTCAAACTGCACCACCACCAAGCTGCCACTAGTGGGCCCTTGAGCAAGGCCCTTAACCCTCAGTTGTAAGTCTCTCTGGATAAGGGCGTCTGCCAAATGTAAATGTTGGGCGGGGTTAAAATTGGGAAGAGTGGAGAACGGAGAGAACCAAAACACAGGAAACATCTCGACATCTTGTCAGTTCGGGGTGTGAACGGTAGACCGAGTGAAAGTGCTCTTTATAGGGGAAGTGATTAGTGAGGAGGGGGTGAGCACGTTCACCTCACAACGCCAGGGTCCGGGTTCGATTCCCGTCTCGGCCATGTGTGTGTGGAGTTTGTGCATGTTCTCCCCGTGTCTCATGGGGTTTTTCTCCGGGTTCTCCGGTTTCCTCCCCCGGTCCAAAAACATGCACAGTAGATTGATTGGCACCTTGGGAAATTGTCCCTAGTGTATAAATGTGTGTGTGTGTGTGTCCTGCAATGGGGTGGCATTCCATCCAGGGTGTATCCTGCCTTAATGCCCATAGACGCCTGAGATAGACACAGACTCCCCGTGACCCGAGGGAAGATAAAGCGCTAGAAGATGAATGAATGAATGAATGATTAGTGAGGAACCCCTGACTTATCTTTGTATACGTCCAAATGCCAAGTGGAAAAGTGTAAATTATGTTGCAATGAAATGAAATTCTTTTCACAAACATGAACAGAATTGGCAGCCGATATTTTGATTCTCTTGGTTTTACTGGATTTGGTAAAAAAAAAAAAAAAAGCGATGTTTTTAAGCAATTTCTGCATCTTTAAAGTCGATGAAGTTCATGAAAGAACTTTCTCTTAGCAGGTGTGCGACTGTTTTTTCAAGTTCAGGGTATTTTTTGAAATGGGGAAACATGTTTTGCTAAATTGTGCATCATTAGGATGGTGTTTATTTCGGGTGCGGGTTGCGTGCATTATGTTTTCACATGGTTAGGACTTTGCAAAAGTATTTCACATTGGAATATTTCCACGTTTTGGTCACGTCGTAACTACAAACTTACATGGATTCCATTCGGACCTGCAAAAACCTCCTCATTACAAGTGTTTTGCCGGTCCTGGTCACCTTGCAGGCATTAAAATGGAGATTAAGCGAGTCTAAGAAGCGACTGAAAGACACGGCGAAAAGATCAGAAGTTAGATTTCGGGGTGTAAAGCATCACAAGCTCAGGCATTTTCGAGGGAGGCGATTTATACGGTGATTTTATATGTCAAGCCAATGTAAGGATTCTAAAGTTGGAGCAATAGGACTTGCTCCAGTCATGATTTATATATTTAGTCGTGGCTTATTTAAGTGATCAATATAAAAGAAAATAAGGCCATGTGATTAATCGCACATTAATCGTGCAATCGAACGTTTTTATGTACCACAAATAAATGCTTTTCATGTTTCTGATACTCGAACTGTATATATTTCACTCAAATTCTCTCCCTTTAATAAAATCATTGATTATTTAATATTTATTTTACCCTGGAAATGATTCTTTCAATATGACATTCTTGTTCATTCGAATTTTTTGTTGTATTTTTAGTGGTTGTTTTAATTGTTAAATATGGTACGTGGCTCCTTTAAGAATGATATTCCGGTTGCTTTGCATATAAACTGCTGATACGTTTAAGGTTCCATACGGTAATATAGTGAGTAGCTGATACCTGAATGCGCCACTAGTAGGCGCACTTCTTTTTCTGCCACAGAAATAGATAACACTGGATAAAGTCTTGCAATACTCCAGAGATATAAACAGTGTGTTATGACAATGACAATGTCCTACACACATGAATACTTCCAATACATATTAACAGACATGATATTAGCCGAACACGGTGCTGTGCATTATCATCATTTCGGACTTGCCTGTCCAAAGAACATTGGACATTGTCTTGTGGTATTTTTGAGATACAACTTTGCAACCTTTCTGCCATGCTGTTGTTAGATGCTGTTGTCTGTGTGGGGGGGGGTCGACTTCCAGAGATGGCAGATGGTGTAGATGTGTTGCCCGTGCTGAGCCACTCTATACATTCATTTCAACAGAGGTTAGACTCACCGTCAGCGAGTCCGACAATCTCAATATGGCGGTTATTATTAACCTGTTAGATCAGTGGTTCCCAACCGGTGTGCCGCGGCACTAAGGGGTGCCGTGAGATCTTTTGAGGGTGCCGCCAAAATTTCGGGGAAAAAATTGCACTAACGTCATTCTCTCTTGGCGGGAGAGGGGGAGGGAGGGAGGGGACTACCGAGATAGCGGAGAGTCCTTCTCCACCCCACCTCACCCCACCCGTTCCTCAGTGAGGGTTGTGGATTGACGCGTATAACACACGTACAGGACAGGGCGCACAGCGAGTCGCCAGTCGCCACTCGCCAGCATGCCTCAGTACTGATTGGTGACTCAAAGGAGGCAGAAGGTATTGTAATAAGCAGCACGTGCACGAAAATTTGTGATCAAGTGCAATTCTT
>JACRUU010000011.1:743958-756458 GCA_030449085.1 Kryptopterus vitreolus | reverse complement strand
CACACACACACACACACACACACACATTCATACACTATGGAAATTTTTCCAAGGTGCCAATCAAACTACCGTGCATGTTTTTGGACCGGGGGAGGAAACTGGAGAACTGGAGGCACGGGGAGAACATACAAACGCCACACACACATAAGCGAGACGGGAATCGAACCCGGACCCTGGAGGTGTGAGGTGAATCGCTAAAACATCGTGCCCCGCCCACGTGCCTATTGAATTTCTACTATGAGATGTTTTCGATTGACCCTACACTATTATTAATTCCTATTACACACATGTAGTACCAAATTTGGCCACTTAACCACCGGCTTGTACGCGTATCGTAATGTTTATCCCTTTTTTTTTTGGAGAAAAATGCACCGAGAAAACACATTTAATATCGTCTATTAGCAAATGTGCACGTTTTAAAGCGGCTTTGGTTATTTGCTGAGCGTACGAATTAAAGCCGGAAGCATTTTTAGCCGACGCACATCTCTCCACATGTCTCCGCGTGTTTCCTACTGATCCAGTGCCGGCTTTTCACTACAGCCTCCGGAATCATGCATCGCTTCATCTCTGTGTTTGACCTAAATATGGAGAAGCCCAAAGGAACCACTTAAACACAATAAACATTTCATGCGTATGCACAAGACGCCACAATAAAACGACAGGAAAGACAAAATAAATAAATAAATAAATAAATAAAACACTAATTGAAATCTAGCAGGAAATGCTGTACTTCTGGGCACAGGTCTGATTTGCATAATGCACCACTCGCTAACTAAAACGTGTTTATTATTAGCAGGAATAACGCTTTCGGCGTTCTGCGAGAGAGCTGCTCATGTGCAAGCGCGCGTGCGAACATCGCAAACGCCTGGGAAAATCGCAAACGCCACACTTTTCCGAAAGTCCGTGTGTCGCGGCCGACCCGAAGAAACTCGCTATGTCACATGACGCGCCACTTGCAGAAGTCCTCTGCTATATTTCACGTGCGGTAATGGCGACGTACAGTACATTGTGCTTCTCGTCTCGAACCCTATCGACGGAGAGAGAATCCCCCCCCCCCCCACAACACACACACACACACACACACACTGACAGCTAATTAACGAGCCTGACCACCATATCAGTTCTCCCGTAGCTCATTAAGCCCAATTAAAAGCTTAGCTGAACTCTGAGGGCTTTAAATGCCATCCAGATCACGCCGTCTAAAGAGCAGCCTGCGCTACGTCTCCACAGGCAGACGCTCCCTACAGGGTCTGATAACACACACACACACACACACACACATACATGCCAGATCGATTTTTTTTTTTTTCAAAGGTTTTGACATGAAGAATCTGAAGAGACAGAGAAACAGAAACCAGGCGGGATCCGCAATGTTTATTTTCTTCATCTGCCACTTTATTGGTTAAACGAGTGATTTAATCACTTCTTCCCACTCGTGAAATCCACCCGGATTACACTCTGTTTATACAGAGACTCTCATTATATCCTGCTAATAAGTCAATTCGGGTTGTTCATAATGTCATGTAGGTTCATTCATTCATCTTCTAGCGCTTTATCCGATCTTCCCTCGGGTCACGGGGAGTCTGTGTCTATCTCAGGCGTCTATGGGTATTAAGGCAGGATACACCCTGGATGGAATGCCAACCCGTCACAGTACACACACATTCACACACACATTCATACACTAGGGACAATTTTCCAAGGTGCCAATCAACCTACCGTGCATGTTTTTGGACCGGGGGAGGAAACCGGAGAACCCGGAGAAAAAAAAAACCCCTGAGGCACGGGGAGAACATGCACAAACTCCACACACACATGGACCGAGACGGGAATCGAACCCGGATCCTGGCGGTGTGAGGCGAACGTGCTAACCACTAAACCACTGTGCTCCACTATTTATTTATTTATTTATTTATTTATTTGGTGTGGTGGAGTGGAGAGGCAGGGGTGGATGGGGGGGGGGGTGGGGGGGGGTAAATGCAGCCCTATGGTGTGTGTAATTAGCACCGACACATTACAGTGTGATAATTTGTCACTGTCTGTGATTCCGCCTGCTTTTGTTTAGGAATTCTGTACAGGAGACGGGAGTCTCTCAATGCTCCTCGTTTGTTTTGTGTTTTTTTAATCCGAGGGCGAGGATAAGTGTCGAGGGGGGGGGGGAAGGGGTGGAAATGTGTCGGTGAAGTAAAGCATTGGAAATGTTTAAAGGGGGAGGATTATATAGGTATATAGATATATATATATATATATATATATATATATATATATATATCACGATATATATATTTATATACAGTATATAATATAGAAGATAATAAATTTTTCTGGAAAACCCACCAGCAGTAAAATACTTTACATATAATCATGATGATGATTACTTTTGAACAAACTGTGTGGAATGCTAGAATAGAAGAGCCTTTATTTGTCACACATGCATTACATGCATTACATTCATTCATTCATTCATTCATCTTCTACCGCTATATCTGATCTTTTCTTGGGTCACGGGGAGTCTGTGTCTATCTCAGGCGTCTATGGGCATTAAGGCAGGATACACCCTGGATGGAATGCCAACCCATCACACACACACACACTCACACACACACACACACACACACACACACACACACACACACACACACACACACACACACACACACACACACACACCCACACACACACACCACACACCACACATTCATACACTATGGACAATTTTCCAAGGTGCCAATCAACCTACCGTGCATGTTTTTGGACCGGGGAAGGAAACCGGAGAACCCGGAGAAAAAAAACCCCCTGAGGCACGGGAGGGGAGAGAACATGTTCACGGACTCTTTTATATTTATTTTATTATTAAATAAACATTATGCACAAGCGATAGAATGAATTTGTGTCGTCGACATGGATTATTTACATATATATATATATATATATATATATATATATATATATATATATATATATATATATATATATAGGGGTATATATATATATATAATATATAAAGCATCTGAGCATTTGTAGATGGCATTTTTATGTGGTATGCTGTACCGGTTTTATTATGCTGTGTTTCATGTGAATGTTTTGTGTGTGTGTGTTTGTGTGTGTGTGTGTGTGTGTGTGTGTGTGTGTGTGCATCAGGAATTGTGGCTGGAATGAAGAGGATCACTTGCGCTTCCTCCACATCGTAGGTCAATATTCGCCTGAGCTAAGAAATCACAGAGGGCTCTATATGGACATGCTCCAGAGAATTCTACCCCACATGTCCAGAGCAGAACTGGTACGTTATCACACACACACACACAACACACACACACACACACACACACACACACACACACACACACATGCACACCTCCAGATATTTTATATATCACCATATCTAGTGTTTATCCTTCACACCTGCTCAGGTTACCGTCTGGGGTCCATCTGTTTTTCTCTGTCAAGAAATGCATCCCATAATTCTCGCCCAATAGCAAATCATCGCTTTTGTTTTTACCTTAAATTTGTGTCCTTTTTTTTTTAGGAAATCTTTATATACATATACATATACATTACAGCACAGGGACAGTCTTTCATCGCCACCAAACTGCTTCTTATGGGCCCTTGAGCGAGGCCCTTAACCCACAATTGCTCCCTTGTAAGTCACCCTGGAGAAGGTTGGCTGCCAAATGCTGTATATGTAAATATCTTCACATATCCCTGCTATTGATAAGTTGGGGTTTAGAGCGCAGAGCCAGACATGATACGGCGCCCCCTAGAGGAGAGAAGGTTTAAGGGCCTTGATCAAGCACCCAAGAGTGGCAGCTTGGCGATGTCGGGGAACTCAAACCCCCGACCTTCCGATCAGCAGCTCTGAGCTACAGCCCTCCACTTTTCGTTCTTTTTTGGGGGATTTTTCGGGATTTTTCCAGACTAATGTCTTGTGAATGCCCTTCTAGAAAACAGTCTTTAATGCAATGAATGGAAGCAATTAAAGCAACGGCTTGTCCTTGAAAAGGATTCGACCCGTTTTGCCTGGTTCTGGTCTTTATGGCAAAACTCTGCGACCCGTGACGCATGTGCATTCCTTATTGACCTTATTTTTAAATAATTTCTTTAGATATAAGCGACTTTCTACATTTATATTAGATTGGACATGTAAAAAAAAATGTCACTTACAGCATTTTAAAGAATTCTTTTGCGGTACAAGAAAGCACATCATGACATTCACCTATATGCTATATGTGGTGATGGATATTCAGATAAAAGACCTTTGAATTAGCATATTTATGGTGTGTGGTATTGACTGTGTAGAGTCGAGGCGGTAAGCAGGATTGAGTGTGCGCTTTGCGCTGCATGTTTTCATCTCACCATCGCTACCTTTACTGCTTATCGGACAAAAACAGCCGGGAAAAAAAATAATATATGTAGCGTTAATACTTTAGATTTGATTTCTGCACCCTTCACCTGAAGACATTTTAATGCCTGTATTTCATGTATTTATAGCTATGTTGGTTTATTTTTATTTTTAATTTATTTTTTAGTGAAAATTAAGAAATTTTTGCTGGAAAAAAAATAATACATATATATACACACTTAAATATATATATATATATATATATATATATATATATATATATATATATATATATATATATATATATATTAAAAAAAAACAAATAGAAGACACCTGAAGACATTTTAATGTGTTGATTTATTTTATTTATTTATTTGAGGAAATTACGAAAAAAAAAAGTTTAAATAAAAAAAAATATATATATATATATATATATCACTTAAAAAAAAATATCTATATATACACACTAAAATATATAGATAGATATATATATATATGTATATATATATATATATATAGATATATATATATATATATTATATATATATATATAGATATATATATAGATATATATATATATAGATATACCTAAAGACATTTTAATGTTGATTTATTTATTTATTTTTTAGGGGGAAATTAAGAAAAAAATTAAATAAAAAAAGATAATATATATAATATATATATATATATATATATATATAAATATATATATAAACTTTAAAAAATTATATATATATATATATATATATATATATATATATATATATATATATATATATATATATAGTGGGGCACGGTGGCGTAGTGGTTAGCACGTTCGCCTCACACCGCCAGGGTCCGGGTTCGATTCCCGTCTCGGTCATGTGTGTGTGGATGTGGAGTTTGTGCATGTTCTCCCCGTACCTCAGGGGGTTTTTCTCCGGGTTCTCCGGTTTCCTCCCCCGGTCCAAAAACATGCACGGTAGGTTGATTGGCACCTTGGAAAATTGTCCCTAGTGTATGAATGTGTGTGTGTGAATGTGTGTGTGTGTGGGGGTCCTGCGATGGGTTGGCATTCCATCCAGGGTGTATCCTGCCTTAATGCCCATAGATGTCTGAGATAGGCACAGGCTCCCCGTGACCCGATGGAAGATCGGATAAAAAGCGGTAGAATTAGATGAATTTAGAAGATGAATGAATGAATATATATATATATATATATATATATATATATATATATATATATATATATATATTTTGCATTAGTGCAGAGATTTCTGCTCCACTTCAAAAAAATTCTTATTTTTTTCCTCCTTGTTTGTTTACCTAAATCCATCTCATTTCTCAGTCTACCTCTTTCCTCTTTTTCTTTTCTATTTTTCCCAAATAAAAACAAGGCTACTCAGTATTGCTTCTCTCTCTCTGCGTCAGCGCATGTTTCCTGTCTCACTGAGATCCAACTCAAAGTCCAGTTATGATGGAAACTGATTGTCATAATTGCTTTGCTTTTACCTTAAATTTGTGAAATGTGTGTGTGTGTGTGTGTGTGTGTGTGTGTGTGTGTGTGTCATTTTTTATTTATTTTTCTATGAGAAACCGGATTCGTCTTTTTCTTTCTTGTTTCTTGATCTCTTTCACTTTAATGCCATTTTTTTCTCCCGTCTATTAAATTTTTATTCTCTAAAATGTTCAGGGAAGGTTTCAGATTTACAGACTAATCTTTTGCTAAACTTAATATAAAAGGGCAGGTGTGGGCACACACACACACACACACACACAATCATTTTGAACTACATTCCTTTACTTAACGCTCAACACTCCTTGATGCTTTCAGCACTTTATTCTCTTTTAAGGACATTTAAATGGTAGCTAAGCTGTATTTTTAGCTGCATTAAGATGGAATGTGTTTAAATTGTTGGACGGATGGAAACGGAGAAAATGTCTAAGAGAATACGTCTCAAAATATTTGGGACAGCGGCTCTAAAAGTAAATAGTGCTAAGAAGGAAGAGTTTACAGCTAATGACTTTGTTTGCTAATGATTTGGGTATAAATAAAAGAACAAATTCTCGTAAAGATGGGCAAAGCTTCAGTAAAAGTCCTGAATAATAATAAACAATAAGATGCTGAAATTTGTGTCCTCCGAAACCCATTTTAAATTCATATTGATCTGTCAATCAGCGTCTGTGTTGTTCCTTCATCCGTGTGAGTAAACAGATTATTTGACAACCCCCAATTTAAGATGCTCACAGCAATGGTGCACATGTATATCGAGTATACACATGTATATGGAGTATATGGATATGGAGTATATGGATATGGATATGGATATAAGGTATACACATGTATATGGAGTATATGGATATGGAGTATATGGATATGGATATGGAGTATACACATGTATATGGAGTATATGGATATGGAGTATATGGATATGGATATAAGGTATACACATGTATATGGAGTATATGGATATGGAGTATATGGATATGGATATGGAGTATACACATGTATATGGAGTATATGGATATGGAGTATATGGATATGGATATGGAGTATACACATGTTATATGGAGTATATGGATATGGAGTATATGGATATGGATATGGAGTATACACATGTTATATGGAGTATATGGATATGGAGTATATGTATA
Organism: Kryptopterus vitreolus; assembly: GCA_030449085.1. Taxonomy (NCBI): domain Eukaryota; kingdom Metazoa; phylum Chordata; class Actinopteri; order Siluriformes; family Siluridae; genus Kryptopterus; species Kryptopterus vitreolus. The sequence continues at coordinate 749,485 of JACRUU010000011.1, read as the reverse complement.
TGGATATGGAGTATACACATGTATATGGAGTATATGGATATGGAGTATATGGATATGGATATGGAGTATGCACATGTATATGGAGTATATGGATATGGAGTATATGGATATGGATATGGAGTATACACATGTATATGGAGTATATGGATATGGAGTATATGTATATGGATATGGAGTATACACATTTATATGGAGTATATGGATATGGAGTATGTGGATATGGATATGGAGTATATATACTCCATGTATATGGAGTATATATACTCCATGTATATGGAGTATATGGACATGGAGTATATGTATATGGATATGGAGTATATATACTCCATGTATATGGAGTATACACATGTAAATGGATATGGAGTATACGTATATGGTTATGGAGTATATATACTCCATGTATATGGAGTATACACATGTATATGTGGGAGGTGGTAGCCCAGTGGTTAAGGTGTTGGACTCTGGGCCGGAAGATCATGGGTTCAAACCCCACCACCACAAAGATGCCACTAGTGGGCCCTTGAGCAAGGTCCTTAACCCTCAATTGCTCAGTTGTAAGTCGCTCTGGATAAGGGCGTCTGCTAAATGCCGCAAATGTAAATGTAAATGTAAATGTAAATATGTAGTATATGGATATGGAGTATACATATATGGATATGGAGTATATATACTACATGTATATTGAGTATACACATGTATATGGAGTATATGGATATGAAGTATATGGATATGGATATGGAGTATATATACTCCATGTATATGGAGTATACACATGTATATGGAGTATATGGATATGGAGTATATGGATATGGATATGGAGTATATATACTCCATGTATATGGAGTATACACATGTAAATGGATATGGAGTATACGTGTATATGGTTATGGAGTATATATACTCCATGTATATGGAGTATACACATGTATATGGAGTATATGGATATGGAGTATATGTATATGGATATGGAGTATATATACTCCATGTATATGGAGTATACACATGTATATGGAGTATATGGATATGGAGTATATGTATATGGATATGGAGTATATATACTCCATGTATATGGAGTATACACATGTATATGGATATATGGATATGGAGTATATGTATATGTATATGGAGTATACACATGTATATGGAGTATATAGTATATGGATATATATTATTTCACATTTGTCGCTTATGAGCCTTGTTTGAAATTACATTATACCCTTTTTTTATACCTTTTGTCTCAAGTAAATCACAACTACTAGATTTCCCAGGTTTCTCTAATGGGGTGTATTTCTGATAAATGTCCTTTTAAGGCATTGAATATGAACACTTTTTGGGATAGTGCTTATGAAGTTGTAGCCACTTTTCAGAAGAACAGGACGTACATTTCCACTGCATGGCTCCTGGTAATCTTAAAAAAAAAAACAACATTAATAAAGTGTGGATTATAAAATGTCTTTTCCGCACTCTGCACTGTGAGTTCCGCGCTCTTCTAAACACGTTTATTTCACCGCCTTCCGGAGCAAATAGTTATCATTGAGGACACCGCGGTCTGTTCCTGTATATTCTGTGGATTGCCAGGTTTTTCAAGTATATAAGGCCTGTTTGTCTCCTAAATACTGTAAACAATTAATACCAAACAGGCATAAAACACTGGATGTGAGACTTTTTGGTATAGTTATAGAAGAATAATGAGTCATAATGATGAATAGGAAGGTGGTTAAGGTGTTGGAATATGAACCGGATGATCGCAGGTTCAAATCCCACCTCCACCAAGCTACCACTAGTGGGCCCTTGAGCGAGGCCCTTCAATTGCTCAGTTGGTTGTAAGTCGCCCTGGATAAGGGTGTCTACCAAATGGTGTTGTAAATGTAAATCACTGCTTATATATATATATATATATATATATATATATATATATATATGTGTGTGGGTACGGTGGTTTAGTGGTTAGCACGTTCGCCTCACACCTCCAGGGTCCGGGTTCGATTCCCGTCTCGGCCATGTGTGTGGAGTTTGTGCATGTTCTCTCCGTGCCTCAGGGGGTTTTTTTTCTCCGGGTTCTCCGGTTTCCTCCCCCGGTCCAAAAACATGCACGGTAGGTTGATTGGCACCTTGGAAAAATTGTCCCTAGGGTGTGAGTGTGTGTGTGTGTGGGGGGAGGGGGGGGGGTGCAGGGGGGGGGGGGGGGGGGGGGGTGTGCAATGATATTGTAAATTGGTTACCAATAAAACAAACAAAAACAAATGGGTAAATTGTATGGGTCATTAATTAATGGGTCATTAATTAAGTAATTACCCTAGTAATATTATCAACAATTATAATTGATTATTATTTTTTAATGAAGTAAACGTACTGCTATTTTTATAGTTAAGGTATACAGTTTTATTTTTCAGTGTATATAAATAAACAATATACAGAGTGTTAATGATGTATACAGCGCTCTCCAGTTATCAGTGGGATGAATACAAGCAGTAAAAAAAAAATGGAGACATCATATCCATCAAAGCGGCTACACACACACCACACACACACACACACACACACACAGCACACACTCCTAAATCGTTTACTGCACCTTGTGGTGTTATCAGCATAACAGCATTCAGGAAATCCAGGAAAGTAGAAACACACACACACACACACACACACACACACACACACACACACACACACACACACACACACACACACAAACACACAAACACACATACACACAGTCTCCTCTCTTCATCTTGCAGTTACTCTGTAATGTGAGTTGTGCTAGTTGTTTACAAATATATACATAACATATTTATTTTCTTCCACATTTTTAAATAAAATATATGCTTAGTGAGAAAAGCGTGCCGCTCTAATCAGACGGGAAACGTGTTTTTTCGCCTGAGGCACACATATGTTTTTTTCAGGACAACATAGTGTCTGGAACACGTGAAGAGCTTTGCTAACACCCGCGTACATCTTCCTTACGCCGAGCGGTTAAAGATATGATAAAGATGATAATTATCACTGAAAGATTCGGCAGGATTTCCTTGATTTGTGCAGAAGCTCTAATGAACAACGGCGCCTCCATATAAACCAGCCGATCCCAATTATAATCACTCTCCTAGCATGGAGCCTCATTTCCATTGCCTGCTCATAGTCGTGGCAATTTCTGCTCTTGAGCGTGTTTACACTTTTCCTTTTTTTTCTTTTTTTTTGTAATTTATTTAGCTAAGCTTTATTTTTCTTCATGTGCACTGAAAAAATAAACAGGAACTACAGGAAGTTTCATAAATAAGCACGAGTGCAGGATGTGGGATATCGTATGCTGGTGCACCTTCAGGAATTATTGGATCGAGACCTGCGTAAGAAGCATTATTATCTGGAATTCAGGATAATAAAGCAGGTGAAAAGGAAAGGATTGCGAGGTTGAAAGGGTGCGAAGAAAAATCCTGGAGGCAGCCCATTCATATGTATATATATATATATATATATATATATATATATATATATATATATATATATATATATCACGACCAACAATGTTAGTGTTTATTATTTACTTCCGTCATTGAATGAAATGCAGTGAATAAACAAAAATGGAAATGAAATCAATATTTGTTGTGAAGACATTTTACCTCCAAAACAGCAGTAACACTTCTATTTACACTTACACACAGTGTTTATGAAGGAACTCGGCTGGTTGGTTTGTTCCATCTTGGAGAAGTAAACACAGATCTTCTGTGGATGGAGACGTTCTCACATCCTTCTGTCTCTTCATGTAAATCCGACACACACTCCATCATGTAGAGATCAGGAATCTGTGTGGTGGTGGGGGGGGGGGGGGGGGGGCTGGGGGGGGGTGGGTGGGGGGGGGGGGGTGGGGGGGGGGGGGGGGGGGGGGGGGGGGGGGGGGGGGGGGGGGGGGGGGGGCCAAGGGGGGTGACACACTTCCACTACTTCTACTGTTTCAAAAATAAACAATCATTATTTATTTTTCTGCATCATTCTTTTCACACCTGCAGAATATATATATATATATATACTGAATTGTTAAATACCTCAACTTGCAGACGCTATTCAGAGGGTCTTGTCCTCCCAGGATGCTTGTGTCTCATTGCGTAGTATTATAACCTTGGCAAACATTGTGTCTCTTCATATATCTTAACTCGTAATAGCACACAATATCTCTCGTTACTTTATTGGCTTATATTAAGATGAAACAGATGTGGCCCCTTCCGTATCAGTTATTCGTTAATGCTTCGACTGTTCATTTAATAATTGTACAAACTCCATCATTGGTAATAACAGTAACAAGCTGCATTAGCATTACAAAGTCTTGAAACACATTTTTTAAATATACAATAAGCAGATCGCGGATACGTTGTAAAATTTCCTCTTATCGATTCCAGGGGTGCCTTTTTTTATTTAGCTTTTAAAAACGAGTTTAGCTCAGTAATTTAAGGTGGATTAGAAGGTCGGGGGTTCGAAGCCCCGGGCTCTCCAAGTTGCCACTCTTGGGACCTTAAGCAAGGCCCTTAACCCTCTGTGCCTGAGGGGGCGCTGTACCATGACTGACCCCCAGCTTCCAAACAAACTGGGATATGCAGAGAAAAGAATCATAAATAAAAACATGTAACAATAAATAAATAAATCTGCCAGGACCTTTCATACATCCAATCTGCCAGGACCTTATTGTCTAAACATCGGTTTACATGATGGACCCCGGGAAGCACTAAAAAGTGTCTCTAGTTATTGTAATAAAATAATATGTAATGTTAATTATATCATGACCAACAACATCGAAAACTATCGTTAAAATGCAAAATGTGAATATCCAATTTTATTCATTCATTCATTCATTCATCTTCTATCGCTTTATCCGATCTTCCCTCGGGTCACGGGGAGTCTGTGTCTATCTCAGGCATCTATGGGTATTAAGGCAGGATACACCCTGGATGGAACCCATCAAAGGACACACACACACACACACACACACATTCATACACTAGGGACAATTTTCCAAGGTGCTAATCAACCTACCGTGCATGTTTTTGGACCGGGGGAGGAAACCGGAGAACCCAGAGAAAAACCCCCTGAGACACGGGGAGAACATGCACAAACTCCACACACACATGGCCGAGACGGGACTCGAACCCGGACCCTGGCGGTGTGAGGCGAACATGCTAACCACTAAACCACCGTGCCCCCTTTCCAATTTTATTGGTAACGTGAAAAATCATTTCACTTTTGACCAGACGTTGTGCAACGTTAGAGAATTAAACAGGCTCGCATCCTGTTTTTATAGCATCCTTCAATAACCTTATTAGTGATCTCATAGCAATAAACACATCAGTACATCAGTAAACCTCAGTAAACCTCTTAATACCATGGTTATGCACCGTATCACAGGCAGATACCTCATGCAGTGAGGACCAATGGCGTTACTAAGGCAAGAAACCCGATAAACACTTTTCACTGTAGCCACTGCTGCATGCATTTCTGTGCATTCTTTCCATGCATTACAGTGTGTTCTTGTGAAAATTCAGCC
>JACRUU010000011.1:733958-738958 GCA_030449085.1 Kryptopterus vitreolus | reverse complement strand
GGGGAGGAAACCGGAGAACCCGGAGAAAAACCCCCTGAGACACGGGGAGAACATGCACAAACTCCACACACACATGGCCGAGACGGGAATCGAACCCGGACCCTGGCGGTGTGAGGCGAACGTGCTAACCACTAAGCCACCGTGCCCCTCAAACCAACTCCTCACATGCAAAAACACACACACACACACACATGCAGATATTTTTATATGTGTGTGTCTGACAAAGAGTATATATAATAATGATGATAGATATCTAAAAGCGTTTTTGGGACGCGTGCACTAATTTTCACGCTTTTGCTCCGGTGCGTACGTGAAGGCGTGTTACTCCTCCGACTTAATGAAAGCAGGCAGCTGCATAATGCCTCCTTATCCTGCAGTTCTGCACTAATGCCCTCCTCCTTTTTCTCTTTCTTTTACTCCTCTGATGTGTCTTGCATCGCTAATAGTATTGCTGGCATACTTTTCCATGATTGCCTGATTGCCTACTCACACACACACACACACACACACACACACACACACACACACACACACACACACACACACACACACATCTGAACAAATTCATACATATAGGATACATCCTGTATGGAATGCCAACCCATCTCAGGGCACACACACACACACACATTCACACACTAGAGACAATTTTCCAAGGTGCCAGTCATCCTACCGTGCATGTTTTTTTTTTTGGACCTCGGAGGAAACCGTAGAACACGGAGAAAACCCCCCCTCCTGAGAACATGCAAACTCTACACATACATGGGAATCGAACCCCCCGGAGGTGTGAGGTACACATCGACGAGAGTCGGACACTGGATAATTTGATGATGTCACATGCGTCACTGGCCCCGCCCCCTCCGGAAAAAATGCCCATAACGGGTCAAAACACTCGTCTCTCCGAACGAGCTAGTATTTCGAAGTCAACGCTAAATATTATTCCTTAAATATTATTATTATTATTAAATATCCCATGTCTATTTTTTACTTTAAATTTTTTTCCCTACTAAAATAGTTTTTACTCGAGTAAATAGTTGATACTGCTACAGATTGTCTGTTTTAAATCTCTACTTCTACCTGAGGAATGAATGGGAACACTTTTGACACAAATTCATTCATTCATTCATTCATCTTCTACCGCTTTATCCGATCTTCCCTCGGGTCACGGGGAGCCTGTGTCTATCTCAGGCGTCTATGGGCATTAAGGCAGGATACACCCTGGATGGAATGCCAACCCATCACACACACACACACACACACACACATTCATACACTAGGGACAATTTTCCAAGGTGCCAATCAACCTATCATGCATGTTTTTGGACCGGGAGGAGGAAACCGGAGAACCCGGAGAAAAAAAACCCCCTGAGACACGGGGAGAACATGCACAAACTCCACACACACATGGCCGAGACGGGAATCGAACCCGGACCCTGGCGGTGTGAGGCGAACGTGCTAACCACTAAACCACCGTGCTCCCTTTATTATTATTATTTAATATTATTATTTATTATTTTTTTATTATTATTTTTGACGAAATAATTTTTTAACCAGAATGTTACGTTCTGAGACTAGAAATTTGTCATTTCTTATCTTGTGTTTGATTCCTAAACCATCGTACTCTCATACCCAGGATTCCCCACGTCCGAGGGTCATGTCACCTGTGTGTCCAAGTCATCACTCACTCATGTCCATATTAAAATGACATAATCAATTTGTCTCCTCCATGTCCAAGTCCAGAGCTAATGTCAAATACAACCCAGTCCATTAATGGTGTGTGTGTGTGTGTGTGTGTAGAATGTCCACGAGCGGACCTGGGACTGGTACAGGTTTAGCATGGAGCATGAACGGCTGCTGTTGGAGAGTTGGCACAGGGAACACACTTTTCTGCGCCTACGGACGCTGCACTTGTTGGCGGATGCCAAAGTCATTTATGATGAAGAGCAGAGCGTGCAGAGTGACAGAGTACACCAGCAACACATCTGTGCCCAGCTTAGACAAAAGGTAACACACACACACACACACACACATCATTTCCTTGTGTATTCACCTCCTTCTTCATGGTCCGCAGAGGAAATCTGAGCTCCCTCCTGTTATAAGTCCCTTATGTAGTGTTATGGAGTCACTGGTCACATGTAACGGTGTTACGTAATTTAATTACGAAATAAAAGTAACAGTAATTCGTTATTACAGTCGCTTTTGAAAATGTTTCCTTAGAGTGGTCATTGTCAGTAAGTGCCACCTAGTGGACAAATGGAAGTAATGGAAAAGTAGTTATAGTGATGCAAAAGCATCACTATTATAATCTCTCTCTCGATTCGGCGTGTAACTCGTCCCACAGTTTTTATCCGATCATCACGAATCATTCCTCATATCGTGCGTCCCGATGGTGTGAGGCGCGCTGTTACTTTTATAAGGAATCGCAGTGCGGAATTCCGAACCCGGGGCGGAAAAGCAGGATTTTTTTCCCATAGAAAATGAATGGGGTTGAAATTTGGTGCCTCACAGTTCGGGCCTGTGAGCGTCCGACATGCACATATGGTAAATCCACTCGTAGGGGGTCCGGAGTGGATCACAATCATATACCTCCCGAATCCCACACACGTTCAGAATTTCGGGAAACCCGCGACATTCCGGCCCCATAGAGAATGAATGGGGAAATTGAACGCTCCCATGTTCGGCCCCGTGTTCACCCGACTTGAACATTTGACACCCACTCATAGGTGAAATGGAGTGGGTCACATGGGCGCAAAGTTCAAAAATATGCTAAACGGTGATACGCAGACAACAAAGTCATGTGACATGTCTAATCACTCAGCACATCGAGCGGAGTCAGACGCTGAGTAATTTGATGAGGTCACATGATATTACAGGCCCCGCCCCCTTCTGAAAAAACGCCCAAAATGGACATTTTTGGTGTCTCCGAATGAGCTTGCATGTCTCGAATGTCATCACTGAAAATTAAATGGACCAGGGTCTATATGCCCTTATGCAAGTTTACCAATGATATCATGTCATGACATTCCCAAGATGACAAGAACATCCAAGCACGGCGATGCGGCGATGCTCTAATCCATGCGCGCATTACGTAACGCTACTGCAGATGGCATTATAAACAGCACAATCACTCATTATGATTTGAGAGTGTGTATCTCAGTCATCCGCTACACAGATTTTAACCGAGGGGCTGGAGTGGATAAAGATGTGTGGCCATCTGCTGGGATGCCGCCTGCAGTTTCCAGTCACAATACAGCGTCTCCACGAAAAACAATGCGTGTGTCAATCCTGGACTGGTAGTACATTAAAGATAGCAAATATATACAATTCAACTGAAAAAGCACAGCTAAGAATAAAGCTATTCATAAATGAATGGAGTTTTCTATAAAGGATATTTATATTCTATATATATATATATATATATATTAGAGTCATATATATATATATATATAATTATTATTCATCTTCTGATCGGCTTCTGCGGCTTTTACTTAGTAACCCGATCTTTCGTCGGGTGTCATGGGGAGTCTGTGCCTATCTCTCCCTATCTCAGGTGTCTATGGGCATTAAGGCAGGATACACCCTGGATGGAATGCCAACCCATAACAGGGCACACAGGGCACACACTCACACACACACACACACACACACACACACACATTCATACACTTAGGGACAATTTTCCAAGGTGCCAATCAACCTACCGTGCATGTGCATGTTTCTGGACCAGGGAGGAAACTGGAGAACCCGGAGAAAAAACCCCCTGAGGCACGGGGAGAACATGCACAAACTCCACACACACATGGCCGAGACGGGAATCGAACCCCGACCCTGGCCTGGCGGTGTGAGGCGACGCGCGAACGTGCTAACCACTAAATCACCGTACCCCGACATATTTGTTTATTTAATTTCTCTTAAAAAATAAACCCACCGCACCTCCTGTATACATATATATATATATATATATATAGATATATATATATATATATATATATATATATATATATTCATTTATTTATTTTAATTCTCCCAGGCCTAGGATTATTATGAAATCTTATTCAAGTGATTAATGAGAAAAGAAATAACTGTTATTACTCTGCTTTTTACGGGTTAATGAGGCAGGATGATAGTTGTGCAATTTGCTGTTAATGTGTTTACTTAAAGCAACCCATGAATCATTGTCCATTGCAGTGACAGGCTGTATATGGCAAGCAGGGTATATAAATACAAACACATATGTATATATATTATATATGTGTGTGTGTGTGTGTGTGTGTGTGTGTGTGTGTGGTGTGTGTGTGTGTGTGTGTGTGTGTATGGTATAATCGTCCGGACGATACCTCAGCTGGCGAAGAGAATCCATTTATTGTTGTTCTACCTGCACCTCTGCAGTACAGACAAATATCTCATGCAGTGGAAATCAATGCGAACTCTAAAGCAAGAAACCCAATGAACATAATTCAAGTCTCCTTTTTACTTCACACACAGCTGCGCTGCCCACATGCATCATACAAATCACCAATATTAACCTCTTACAATGACCCCAGGCTGTGTTTGGTTTTTTCTATCTGCATTATAGTTTTCCTCCTTACTTTACTTTCAACTTATTAGCCTACGTGTGAGTGTGTGTGTGTGTGTGTGTGTGTGTAGATACAACTTCGAGGATATTATATATATATATGTGTGTGTGTGGTGTGTGTGTGTGTGTGTGTGTGTGTAGCTTCACCTTCGAGGATATTAGATATATACGCATATATATATATATATATATATATATATATATATATATATATATATATATATGTGGTGTGTGTGTGTGTGTGTGTGTGTGTGTGTGTGTGTGTGTGTGTGTGTGTAGATTCATATTCTACTGTGTGTTGTGTGTGTGTGTGTGTGTGTGTGTGTAGATTCAACTTCGAGTATATTATATATATATATATATATATATAATTGTATGTGTGTGTGTGTGTGTGTGTGTGGTGTGTGTGTGTGTGTGTGTGTGT
>JACRUU010000011.1:711458-726458 GCA_030449085.1 Kryptopterus vitreolus | reverse complement strand
AGATAGATAGATAGATAGATAGATAGATATAGATAGATAGATATAGATAGATAGATAGATAGATAGATAGATAGATAGATAGATAGATAGATAGATAGATAGATAGATAGATAGATAGATAGATAGATAGACGCAGGGACGGACAGACAGAAAAATAGATAGATAAATAGATAGGTAGATAGATAGATAGATAGATAGATAGATAGATAGATAGATAGATAGATAGATAGATAGATAGATAGATAGATAGATAGATAGATAGATAGATGGATGGACAGATGGATAGAGGGAAATTCTTGGTATCCAGCAGTATTAGACAGTAATAAAGGAGAAAAGGACGGATAATAAATAAAAGCAGAACAGTGAGTCTGTACAGTCACTACTGAGTATAAATATATAACATACATATATTATATATAAATTATATATAAATATATAACATATAACATACATTTGTGTATTTATTACTTACACTCATTATAAATTGGTTCATGTTTAAAGCTGAGCAGAAGTTAAAATAAGTTATACAAATAGATGCCTGAATAATAGCAGTATAACAATGATGTACAGGTAAACAACAACAACAACAACAAAAAAAACATCTCCAAGACGTACATACTTTTTCTCACCTCCCTGTATCTGTAATGTTTATTCATGAATAATGTCCATAACTATAAATAAACTCGGCATATAGAAGCGGTACCAGATCATCCCCCTTTTTTCTTTTCTTTTTTTTTTCTAAGAGGAGAATAATTTCTCTCTCTCAGCATGCAAATAAATAAAATACTATAATATAACTCAGCATTACGGGGCCACGGTGGTTTAGTGGTTAGCACGTTCGCCTCACGTTAGAGAGAACGTTTGTGCATGTTCTCCCCGTGCCTCAGGGGGTTTTTCTCCGGGTTCTCCGGTTTCCTCCCCCGGTCCGAAAAACATGCACGGTAGGTTGATTGGCACCTTGGAAAATTGTCCCTAGTGTATGAATGAAGTGTGTGTGTGTGTGTGTGTGTGTGTGTGTGTGTGTGGTGATGGGATGGGTTGGCATTCCATCCAGGGTGTATCCTGCCTTAATGCCCATAGACGCCTGAGATAGACACAGACTCCCCGTGACCCGAAGGAAGATCGGATAAAGCGCTAGAAGATGAATGAATGAATGAACTCAGCATTACTCCTCCATTCACACTCCAGCGCTGAGCAATTTCTCTGACTGTGTTTCTGTATCTTTATTTATTTATTTATTTTCCTATATGTATTTATCTCTTTAAGATGCACCCATTATTCACGCCTTTCATATCTCATATCTCATATTGATTGTTATAAATGAGTAACAATTAAATACACATTAGTGTTTTTTTTTTTTCTTTTTTTTTTTTTTTAAATAAGGAAGCCAAAGCCGCCTGTGCTGTTTGGATTTGTTAACAGAAGGTGCAGAAACACATCCATCTCAACAAGCCAAAGACATTTATCACATTGGTGCGGCTCGGGGGGGGAAAGCCGGGACTGTGGCCACGTCCTCAAATAGTGCACATGTGACTTCACACACAAAATGTTAGTGTTTATTATTTACTTTCGTCAATAAATAAAATGCAGTGAATGAAGAAAAGGGGGCACGGTGGTTTAGTGGTTAGCACGTTCGCCTCACACCCAGCCAGGGTCTGGGTTCGATTCCCGTCTCGGCCATGTGTGTGTGTGGAGTTTGTGCATGTTCTCCCCGCTTGTGCCTCAGGGGGTTTTTTTCTCCGGGTTCTCCGGTTTCCCCCCGGTCCAAAAACATGCATGATAGGTTGATTGGCTCTGGACCTGGGCTGCCTGGACCACTAGGGGTCGCCATTGAAACATTTGCGCCCTATGCCCTAATCCCTGTCCCCTACCCCCTAATTTTTCCCACCTGCGCCTCGTTGCCTTTTGTTTTAAGTGTCCCACCCCACCTTTCCTTTTGCTTGTGTTGGTTCATTGGAGTTCTTTTTGTGTGTCGATGTGCCGCTTGTGTTATTTCAGTGTGTTATGACGGGTCACAGGGGCACGGTGGTTTAGTGGTTAGCACGTTCGCCTCACACCACCAGGGTCCGGGTTCGATTCCCGTCTCGGCCATGTGTGTGTGTGGAGTTTGTGCATGTTCTCCCCGTGCCTCAGGGGGTTTTTCTCCGGGTTCTCCGGTTTCCTCCCCCGGTCCAAAAACATGCACGGTAGGTTGATTGGCACCTTGGAAAAGTGTGTGTGTGTGTGTGTGTCCTGCGGTGGGTTGGCATTCCATCCAGGGTGTATCCTGCCTTAATTCCCATAGACGCCTGAGATAGACACAGACTCCCCGTGACCCGAGGGAAGATCGGATAAAGCGCGCTAGAAGATGAATGAATGAATGAATGAATGAATGAATGAATGACGGGTCACTGGCACTTTGTTTTGTTAGCCATGTTTCTTTGATAGCAGAGTTTTGTGTGTTGTGTTCTGCTGTTTAATTCCTGCCTTTATTTATTTATTTTTGTTCCTTGTGTTCTGACCTGTTCTCTCTCGAGCTCTGTCCTTAACTCCCTCTCTAGTGTTCTTCCCATTCTCTAGCGTTCCCCCCTTCCCCTTCTCTCTGGTTCTCTCCCCCTCTCTCTCTAGGTTCTCTAGTTCTCCCTCTCGGGTTCTCTCTAGTTTCTCCCCCTCTCTTGTGTTCTCTCGCTCTCCCCCTCTCGCGTTCTTTCTAGCGTTCTCTCTAGCGTTCCCCCCCTTCTCTCGGGTTCTCTCCCCCTCTCGCGTTCTCTCTAGCGTTCTCTACCCCTTCTCTCGTCTTCTCTCCCCCTCTCGCATTCTCTCTATTTTCACCCCCTCTTTAGTGTTCTCTCGCTCTCCCCCTCTCGCGTTCTCTCTTGCGTCCCCCCCCTTCTCTCGTCTTCTCTCCCCCTCTCGCATTCTCTCTATTTTCACCCCCTCTTTAGTGTTCTCTCGCTCTCCCCCTCTCATCCGCATTCTCTCTAGCGTTCTCTCCCCCTTCTCTCGTCTTCTCTCCCCCGCTCGCATTCTCTCTATTTTCACCCCCTCTTTAGTGTTCTCTCGCTCTCCCCCTCTCGCGTTCTCTCTAGCGCTCTCTCCCCCTCTCGCGGTTCTCTCTAGCGCTCTCTCCCCCTCTCGCGGTCTCTCTAGCGCTCTCTCCCCCTCTCGCGTTCTCTCCCCCTCTCGCGTTCTCTCTAGCGCTCTCTCCCCCTCTCGCGTTCTCTCTACGTTTTCTCCCCTCTCGCGTTCTCTCTAGCGTTTTCTCCCCCTTCTCTCGTGTTCTCTCCCCCTCTCGTGTTCTCTCTCTCCCCCTCTCGGTTCTCTCTACCTCTCCCCTCTCGGGTTCTCTCTACTTTCTCCCCCTCTCTAGTGTTCTCTCGCTCTCCCCCTCTCGCGTTCTCTCTAGCGTTCTCTCCCCCTTCTCTCGTCTTCTCTCCCCCTCTCGCATTCTCTCTAGTTTCACCCCCTCTTTAGTGTTCTCTCGCTCTCCCCCTCTCGCGTTCTCTCTAGCGTTCTCTCCCCCTTCTCTCGGGTTCTCTCCCCCTCTCGCGTTCTCTCTAGTTTCTCCCCCCCTCTCGCGTTCTCTCTAGCGTTCTCTCTCTCGTTCTCTCCTCTCCTTCGCTCGGGTTCTCTCCCCCTCTCGGGTTCTCTCTCTCAGGTTCTCTCCCCCTCTCGCGTTCTCTCCCCCTCTCGCGTTCTCTCTCGCGCTCTCTCCCCCTCTCGCGGTCTCTCTAGTTTCTCCCCCTTCTCTCGGGTTCTCGTTCTCTCTACTTTCTCCCCCTCTCTAGTGTTCTCTCGCTCTCCCCCTCTCGCGCTCTCTCTAGCGCTCTCTCTCTCTCGCGTTCTCTCTAGCGCTCTCTCCTCCTCTCTCCTCTCGCGTTCTCTCTAGCGCTCTCTCCAGCTCTCGCTCTCTAGTTCTCTCCCCCTCTCGCGTTCTCTCTAGCGCTCTCTCCCCCTCTCGCGTTCTCTCCCCCTCTCGCTCTCCCCCTCTCGCGTTCTCTCTAGCGCTCTCTCCCCCTCTCGCGCTCTCTCTAGCGCTCTCTCCCCCTCTCGCGTTCTCTCTCCCTCTCAGCGCTCTCTCTAGTCCCTCTTGTTCCTCCCCCTCTCGCGGTTCTCTCTAGTCCCAACCTCCTCTCTCGCTCTCTCCCCTCTCTTCGCCCCCTCGTCTCTCTCTAACTCTCTTTTTTCTCCCCCTCTCGCGTTCTCTCTCCCTCCTTCTCACTGCGTTCCCCCTCTCTCTTGTTCAGTCCTCCCCTTGGTTTCTCTCCCCTCTCTCTCTTTCTCCCCTATTCCTCTCTTAGTTCTCTCCCCCTCTCTGTGTTTCTCTCCCTCTCGTCGCTCTCCACCACTTCTCGTCTCTCTAGTTCGTCTCTCTCTCAACCCCCTTCTCTTCTTCTACTTCTCCCTCTCAGACGTTCTCTCTAACCAAGTTCTCCCCCTCTCTCCGGGTTCTCTCTAGTTTTCTCTCCCCTCTCTCCCCTCTTCTCTCTATTCTCTCTCTCCTCCCCCCCCTCACGTTCGCGTTCTCTCCACCTCTCAGTTCACGTTCTCTCTACAGCGTTCTCTCCACCTCTCTATCTCTCTCTAGCGTTCTCTCCCCCTCTCGCGTTCTCTCTAGCGTTTCTCCTCCATCTGCTTCTCTCTAGCCGTTCTCTCCCGTCTCCCTCTCTCTAGCGTCTCTCCCCCCTCTCGTCTCTCTCCGTTCTCCCCCCTCTCTCGCGTTCTCTCTAACGTTCTCTCTAACGTTCTTTCCCCCTCTCTCTCCCCCTCTCGCGTTCTTTCTAGCGTTCTCTCCCCCCCTTCTCTCTAGTTTCTCCCCCTCTCTAGTGGTCTCTCGCTCTCCCTCTAGCGTTCTCTCCCCCTTCTCTCGGGTTCTCTCCCCCTCTCGGGTTCTTTCCCCCTTCTCTCTGAACATTAGTTGTGAAAGTCCTTGTTCCTTTGTTTCTTAATTTTTTTGTGTTTTTTTTGGGTTCCTGTGTTTTTTTTTTTGATTCATTAAAGATAAAATGTCCTTGTCGAGTGTGTCTCTGCATCCTGGGTTCTCCACTTCCCCATGGCAGACTTCTAGGGTGTCTGCTAAGCACCACACCACCCTGGGTTCGAGCCCTGCTCTCCATCCCAACAGGACACAGTTCTCCACATTCAGTAAATTGTGTCCACTTTAGCGAGATATTTAGTATTGTATAAATGTTTCCGACTCCGCGTTGCTCGATGAATAGAGAAAATGAACGTAAGAAGTAATTATCACTTTGTGTTCGCTGGGAAACAATGAAAAGCCATTTGCTTCTTTTCTGCTTTCAGTAGTTCATCATAATAAAGAAGAGTGAAGTCATCGCTTTTATTTCTCAAGTTTGCAAAATGAATCGACGCACGATACATTGAACGTGTCCGGATGTGATTTGTTCTCCAAATACATGACCGGAGGTTTGTGTGTCTCTGGCATTCCACACCTAAATGAATGATTGAACAGAAGGCGTCTCATCAGCGGAACTACTACTTACTGACATGTTATGATTGCGTATGATTTAAGGCAAGACTGAAGAAATTAGTCGTTTATAACAGATGCCGTTTTCAGGAACGTGCAGTAAAACATTATAACAACAGACACAAGACAAATGCGAGTTGGGACAAATGTCAGAGTGCTCTGCTGGTGCCAAAAAAAGCAATTTCATACATCAAAAGTCAGTCCGAAATGAAAAGGACCATTGAAATTTCAATTGCATGAAGAATAATAAAACAACAACAACAACAACAACAAAAACAACACGCTGAATGCATAAAAGAAGTAATACAAAAGGCATCTGTACAAACTCTTATTCCCTTCTTTGTGAAGGAAATGGAGACTGGTGGAGGAGAGGTGTTCAGGGTGAAGTGTTCAGGGTGAAGTGTTCAGGGTGATGTGTTCAGGGTGAAGTGTTCAGGGTGATGTGTTCAGGGTGAGTGTTCAGGGTGTGTTCAGGGTGTGTTCAGGGTGATGTTCAGTGTTCAGGGTGTATGTTCAGGGTGTATGTTCAGGGTGAAGTGTTCAGGGTGTATGTTCAGGGTGTATGTTCAGGGTGTATGTTCAGGGTGAAGTGTTCAGGGTGTATGTTCAGGGTGAAGTGTTCAGGGTGAAGTGTTCAGGGTGAAGTGTTCAGGGTGTATGTTCAGGAGGTTTGTTCAGGGTGAAGTGTTCAGGGTGAAGTGTTCAGGGTGAAGTGTTCAGGGTGAAGTGTTCAGGGTGTATGTTCAGGGTGTAGTTTCAGGGTGTGTTAGGGTTTGTTCAGGGTGTGTGTTCAGGGTGAAGTGTTCAGGGTGTGTGTTCAGGGTGATGTGTTCAGGGTGTGTGTTCAGGGTGTGTGTTCAGGGTGTGTGTTCAGGGTGTGTGTTCAGGGTGTGTGTTCAGGAGGTATGTTCAGGGTGTAGGGTGTTCAGGGTGAAGTGTTTGTGTTCAGGGTGAAGTGTTCAGGGTGTGTCAGGGTGAAGTGTTCAGGGTGTATGTTCAGGTGTATGTGAAGTGTTCAGGGTGTATGTTCAGGAGTGTTCAGGGTGTTCAGGGTGTGTTTCAGGGTGTTGTTCAGGGTGTGTGTGTTCAGGGTGAAGTGTTCAGGGAGTGTTCAGTGTTCATGAAGTGTTCAGGGTGTTGTTCAGTGTTCAGGGTGTTCAGGGTGTTCAGGGTGTTGTTTCAGGGTGAGTGTTCAGGGTGTATGTTCAGGGTGTATGTTCAGGAGTTTGTTCAGGGTGAAGTGTTCAGGGTGTGTAGGGTGTTCAGGGTGTATGTTCAGGGTGTTCAGGGTGATGTTCAGTGTTCAGGGTGTATGTTCATGGTGGAGTGTTCAGGGTGTATGTTCATGGTGGAAGTGTTCAGGGTGTATGTTCATGGTGGAGTGTTCAGGGTGTATGTTCAGGGTGGTGGAGTGTTCAGGGTGTATGTTCATGGTGAAGTGTTCAGGTTGTATGTTCAGGGTGTATGTTCAGGGTGGTGGAAGTGTTCAGGGTGTAGGGTGAAGTGTTCAGGGTGTATGTTCAGGGTGAAGTGTTCGGGTTCAGGGTGAAGTGTTCAGGGTGTTCAGGGTGAAGTGTTCAGGTGTTCAGGGTGTTCAGGGTTCAGGGTGTTCAGGGTGTGTTCAGGTGTTCAGGGTGAAGTGTTCAGGGTGTTCAGGGTGAAGTGTTCAGGGTGAGTGTTCAGGGTGTAGGGTGTTCAGGTGTTCAGGGTGTATGTTCAGGGTGTATGTTCAGGGTGTTGTTCAGGTTCAGGGTGAAGTGTGTCAGGGTGTGTGTTCAGGGTGAAGTGTTCAGGGTGAAGTGTGTGTTCAGGGTGAAGTGTTCAGGGTGTATGTTCAGGGTGAAGTGTTCAGGGTGTGTGTTCAGGGTGAAGTGTTCAGGGTGTATGTTCAGGGTGAAGTGTTCAGGGTTGTATGTTCAGGGTGAAGTGTTCAGGGTTGTATGTTCAGGGTGAAGTGTTCAGGGAGTATGTTCAGGGTTTATGTTCATGGTGAAGTGTTCAGGGTGTATGTTCAGGGTGAAGTGTTCAGGGTGTATGTGTTCAGGGTGAAGTGTTCAGGGTGTATGTTCAGGGTGAAGTGTTCAGGGTGTTCAGGTGTAGTGTTCAGGGTGAAGTGTCAGAGTGTTTGTTCAGGGTGAAGTGTTCAGTGTAAGTCAGGGTGTTTGTTCAGGGTGAAGCGTTCAGGGTGTTTGTTCAGGGTGTATGTTCAGGGTGTTGTTCAGGGTGTGTGTTTCAGGGTGAAGTGTTCAGGGTGTGTGTTCAGGGTGAAGTGTTCAGGGTGTGTTCAGGGTGTGTTCAGGGTGTTTGTTGTTCAGGGGTGTTCAGGGTGTATGTTTCAGGGTGAAGTGTTCAGGGTGAAGTGAAGTGTTCAGTGTTGTTCAGGGTTCAGGGTGTATGTTCAGGTTGTCAGGGTGTTCCGGGTGTAGTTCAGGGTGATTCAGGGTGTTTGTTCAGGAGTGTAGTTCAGTGAAGTTTTCAGGGTGAAGTGTTCAGGGTGTTCAGGGTGTGTGTTCAGGGTGTTGTTGTTCAGGGTGTGTGTGTTCAGGGTGTTCAGGGTGTGTGTTCAGGGTGTGTGTCAGGGTGTCCAAGTGTTCAGGGTGTGTGTTCAGGGTGTTCAGGGTGTTCAGGGTGAAGTTGTTCAGGGTGTGTCAGGGTTCAGGGTGAAGTGTTCAGTTGTTGTTCAGGGTGTTCAGGGTGTTCAGTATGTTCAGGGTGTGTTGTTGGTTCAGGGTGTGTTCAGTTCAGGGTGAAGGTGAAGTGTTCAGGGTGTGTGTTCAGGGGTTGTTCAGGGTGTTCAGGGTGAAGTGTTCAGGGTGTTCAGGGTGTTCAGGGTGTTCAGGTGTTCAGGGTGTTAAGTGTTCAGGGTGTTTGTTCAGGGTGAAGTGTTCAGGGTGTGTGTGGGTCAGGGTGTATGTTCAGGGTGTAGTTCAGGTGTTGTTCAGGGTGTATGTTCAGGGTGAAGTTGTTCAGGGTGTATGTTCATGTTGTTCAGGGTGTGTTCAGGGTGTTTGTAGGGTGAAGTGTTCAGGGTGTTCAGGGTGTATGTTCAGTGTTCAGGGTGTTCAGGGTGTTGTTCATGGTGAAGTGTTCAGGGTTGTATGTTCAGGGTGATTCAGTGTTCAGGTTGTATGTTCAGGGTGAAGTGTTCAGGTTGTATGTTCAGGGTGAAGTGTTCAGGTTGTGGGTGAAGCGTTCAGGGTGAAGTGTTCAGGGTGTATGTTCAGGGTGTTCAGGGTGTTCAGTGTTCAGGGTGTTCAGGGTGAGTGTTCAGGGTGTCATGTTCAGGGTGAAGTTCAGGGTGTAGGGTGTTCAGGGTGTTCAGGGTGTTCAGGGTGAAGTGTTCAGGGTGTTCAGGGTGTTCAGGGTGTTCAGGGTGTTCAGGGTGTTCAGTGTTGTTCAGGGTGTGAAGTGTTCAGGGTGTTCAGGGTGAAGTGTTCAGGTGTGTCAGGGTGTATGTTCAGGGTGTTCAGGGTGAAGTGTTCAGGGTGTATGTTCAGGGTGAAGTGCTTCAGGGTGAGTCTTCAGGGTGTAGTGTTCAGGGTGAAGTGTTCAGGGTGTTGTTCAGGGTGTTCAGGGTGTTGTTCAGGGTGTTCAGGGTGAGTGTTCAGGGTGTTCAGGGTGAAGTGTTCAGGGTGTTCAGGGTGAAGTGTTCAGGGTGAAGTGTTCAGGGTGAAGTTCAGTTCAGGGTGTTCAGGGTGTATGTTCAGGGTTCAGGGTGTTAGGGTTGTAGTTCAGGGTGAAGTGTTCAGGGTGTATGTTCAGGGTGGAGTGTTCAGGGTGTATGTTCAGGGTGAAGTGCAGGGTGAAGTGTTCAGGGTGTATGTTCAGGGTGTTCAGGGTGAGTGTTGTTCAGGGTGTTCAGGGTGTTCAGGGTGTTCAAGTGTTCAGGGTGTATGTTCAGTGAAGTGTTCAGGGTTGTATGTTCAGGGTGAAGTGTTCAGGGTGTATGTTCAGTTCAGGTGTGAAGTTCAGTTCAGGGTGTTCAGGGTGAAGTGTTCAGGTGAAGTGTTCAGGGTGTATGTTCAGGGTGTATGTTCATGTCAGGGTGTATGGTTCAGGGTTTACTGTTCAGGGTGAAGTGTTCAGGGTGTATGTTCAGGGTGAAGTGTTCAGGGTGTATGTTCAGGGTGAAGTGTTCAGGGTGTATGTTCAGGGTGAAGTGCTCATTCGCAGAGTGTTCAGGGTGTATGTTCAGGGTGAAGTGTTCAGGGAGTATGTTCAGGGTGTATGTTCATGGTGAAGTGTTCAGGGTGTATGTTCAGGGTGTTCAGGGTGAAGTGTTCAGGTGTTGAAGTGGGTGAAGTTTCAGGGTGTTTGTTCAGGGTGAAGTGTTCAGGGTGAAGTGTCGGGTTCAGAGTGTTTGTTCAGGGTGAAGTGTTCAGGGTGTAAGTGTTGTTCAGGGTGTATGTTCAGGGTGAAGTGTTCAGGGTGTATGTTCAGGGTGAAGCGTTCAGGGTGAAGTGTTCAGGGTGTTCAGTGTTCAGGGTGAAGTGTTCAGGGTGAGGGTGAGTCAGAGTGTTCAGGGTGAGTGTTTGTTGTTCAGGGTGTTCAGGGTGAGTGTCAGGGTGAAGTGTTCGTTCAGGGTGTATGTTCAGGGTGTATGTTCATGCTGAACTGTTCAGTGTGTATGTTAAGGGTGAAGTGTTCAGGGTGAAGTGTTCAGAGTGTTTGTTTGGTGTTCAGGGTGAAGTGTTCAGGGTGAAGTGTTTGTTCAGGGTGAAGTGTTCAGGGGTGTATGTTCAGGGTGTATGTTCATGCTGAACTGTTCAGTGTGTATGTTAAGGGTGAAGTGTTCAGGGTGTATGTGTCGACTTGCCCAACATGCACATGTGACATATCCACTCGTAGGTGAGATGGAGTAGGTCGCAAACATATAATTGCCGCATGGCGTCACGTGGACACGGGGTCATGTGACATGTCTAAATGTCTAGACGGGAGTCGGACATTGGATAATTTGATGATGTCACATGCATCACTTCTGATGTCACATGCATCACTTGATGTCACAAAAACGCCCAAAACCGACTCTTTTGGTGTCGGTTGTTTTTGGCACCTTGGAAAATTGTCCCTAGTGTGTGTGAATGTGTGTGTGATTGTATGTGTGTGTGTGTGTGTCCCTGCGATGGGTTGGCATTCCATCCAGGGTGTATCCTGCCTTAATGCCCATAGACGCCTGAGATAGACACAGACTCCCCGTGACCCGAGGGAAGATCGGATAAAGCGCTAGAAGATGAATGAATGAATGAATGAATAATAATAAACACAGAGCTGAGGACTAGACTAAGTATATATATATATATATATATATATATATATATATATATATATATATATATATGTGGTGTATGTGTGTGTGTGTGTGTGTGTGTGTGTGTGTGTGTGTGTGTGTGTAGTTGAAATGACAATAAGTCATTTAATAAGTTGTGGAACTGCCTCTGAAGACCACATGTGGTGCAGTATACGGGTTTCCACACGTGTGTATCAACCTGAACCCGAGAGAAAATCCCGGCAGAAATCCCTGCTGTGGGTAAATTGTTTTTTCACAGCAGGGAATAATTATAATGAGCTGAATTAACATGTTTTTTTTTTCCCCTCTAAAAGATTTCTAAATTAGAGGCCGAGGCATGTTTAAGTCTGAGTGCAAAGTTGGTGCAACATTATTCTGGTTCCTATCATCAGTGCACTGCTGTTTTATCTGGGGCAGAGGAGGAGTGTGATTGATAGTGCAATTATCGGGCTTGTTACCCTCTCCATGCTTTTTCTCCCTTTTAGCGATGGGATGGGTTTTCTGCTTTACATTCGTTTTTTTTTCTTTCTGCCATACCACAAAAAAAAAGTGAAAAATTCAAATGTCCAGTTTGTATAACATTACGGGAACGTTATTTTAACGTTAGCATAACATTCCTGCAATGTTCTTTCTATCTATATTTGATCAAAAAATATGTTCTATTAATGTTGTTTTTGCTTTACGTTCTTTTTTTTCTGCCATACCACAAAACAAAACAGAAAGCACATGAAGAAAAAAAATGTAAAAATTCAAATGTCTGGTTTGCATAACGTTACTGGAACGTTATTTTAAAGTTAGCATAACATTCCTGCAACGTTCTTTCCATCTATATTTGATAAAAAAAAAAGATGTTGGATTAACGTTGTTTTTGGAACATTTAAAAATGTTAAAATGTCCAGTTTGCTTAACGTTATTTTAAAGTTAGCATTACATTCCTGCAACGTTCTTTCCACCTATATTTGAACCAAAAAAATGTATAATGTTGTTTTGGAATGTGCAAAAAACATTGCTGGAACATTATATTAAAGTTAGCATAACATTCCTGCAACGTTCTTTCCACCTATATTTGATCAAAAAATATGTTCTGTTAATGTTGTTTTGGAACGTTCAAAAAATTTTCAAATGTCCAGTTTGCATAATGTTGCTGGAAGGTTATTTTAAAGTTAGCATAACATTCCTGCAACGTTCTTTCCATCTATATTTGAAAACAAAAAATAAGTAATGTTGTTTTGGAATGTGCAAAAAACGTTGCTGGAACATTATTTTAAAGTTAGCATAACATTCCTGCAATGTTCTTTCCAGCTATATTTGATGGAAAAAAAGATGTTCTATTAACGTTGTTTTTGGAACATTTAAAAATGTTAAAATGTCCAGTTTGCTTAACGTTATTTTAAAGTTAGCATAACATTCCTGCAACGTTCTTTCCACCTATATTTGATCAAAAAATATGTTCTGTTAATGTTGTTTTGGAACGTGCAAAAAATGTTCAAATGTCCAGTTTGCATAATGTTGCTGGAAGGTTATTTTAAAGTTAGCATAACATTGCTGCAACATTCTTTCCAGCTATATTTGATTAAAAAAAAATAATGTTCTATTAACGTTGTTTTAGAACATTTACAAATGTTAAAATGTCCAGTTTACTTAACGTTATTTTAAAGCTAGCATAACATTCCTGTTACATTTGATTTAAAAAAATTCAATGTTCTATAAACATTGTTCTAACAACTGTCTATCAACATTAGGGGAACGTAAATAACCTTCTGAGAACGTTTTTTTTAGCCATTCAGGGAATGTTTAGGGTAAATTGTGGAAACGTTCCTTGAACGTTCCTTGAATGTTTCCAATGGTAAAAAAAACAAAAAGAACGAGCACTGATCTGACGAAATGGCCTTTTGTTAAACATCCATCCCTGACGTGGGTGGTGTTTTTCGAACGGTGTCTCTTTTTTTTCTCACTCATTGGACACGAGGTTCAGTTTGTGCCTGACACGCTGACTATCAGAGCGTCGCTGCCTGGCACATGTGCAGCGGCCTCGCAAATGTGTGTTTGATGACAATCTGTTGCTGAGAATACATCAAGCTTTTCCTCGGCGTAAGTGTGAAACGGCCGCGTCTCTCAGCAGAGCCGATGAACAGATTGCTCCGTCTGCTTCCTCGCGCTGTCATTAAGGAGCGGCGTTCTGTCTCCGAGAGATCCCTACAAAAACCACCGAGATCGCTCAGTAACAACGCTTACATTTCCCTATTAACGTTAACTACTTACCGTCATCATACGAAAATATTATATTGTTTTTTTCCGACCCGCTGCCGTCGAGTGAATGGATTTATTTAGTAATATATCTTTAATCAACGTTTACATTTTCACCTCGGTTTTTAGATCTAACACCAGGGGATGATTTATTAAATAAATCGAATGAATGTGGCACATTAACAAACCTGTAGAAATCCAGAGGAAAGGTGTGACATACCGTCGAACAATATTTAATGGTGAGAAAAGAAAAAAAAACCCTAAAAGTTGTCTCAATGTTAGACAGAAACGTTTTTAAAAACGTTTACCTTCCACTAATGTGGATAGAAAATTGTTAGCACAGTGTTCATTCATTCATTCGTTCATTCATTCATCTTCTAGCGCTATATCCGATCTTCCCTCGGGTAACGGGGAGTCTGTGTCTATCTCAGGCGTCTATGGGCATTAAGGCAGGATACACCCTGGATGGAATGCCAACCCATCGCAGGACACACACACACACACACACACACACTCACAGTCATACATTAGGGACAATTTTCCAAGGTGCCAATCAACCTACCGTGTATGTTTTTGGACCGGGGGAGGAAACCGGAGAACCCGGAGAAAAACCCCCTGAGACACGGGGAGAACATGCACAAACTCCACACACACACATGACCGAGACGGGAATCGAACCCGGACCCTGGCGGTGTGAGGCGAACGTGCTAACCACTACGCCACCGTGCCCCCTGCACAATGTTCATAGAGCGGTGAATTTTTTAAATCAAATTTTGGTGGAAAGAACGTTACAGGAATGTTATGCTAACCTTAAAATAACGTTCCAGCAACGTTATGCAAACTGGACATTTGAACGCTTTTGAACTTTCCAAACCAACGTTATTAGAATGTTGTATTTTTGATCAAACGTTGGTGCTAACTACACATTTCAATGCTTTTTTTAAATGTTTTTTTAACATTCCAAAACAACACTAATACATCATTCTATTTTCGATCAAATAAAGAACGTTGCATGAACGTTTTAATTTAAAAATAATGTTCCAGCAACGTTAAACAAACTGGACATTTGTACCTTTTTAAAACATTCCTAATCACAGTTACCAAGACCAAAACAGAACGTTAGGAGAACGTTCTCAGAACCTAAAATTGTTCGCTGGGAAGACACCTGAAGTAAAAAAAAAAAGACACTCTGTTGAAGATGGCTTCCATCTGAGTGCTCATTCCATCTCAAGGGTTCACTCGTTAGGGATATGTTTTAATTTATGATGCTAATATATAATATATATAATTATAATAATTAAAATATAATATATAGAGGGGGCACGGTGGTTTAGTGGTTAGCACATTCGTCTCACACCGCCAGGGTCCGGGTTCGATTCCCGTCTCCGCCATGTGTGTGTGGAGTTTTTTGCATGTTTTTCCCTGTGCCTCAGGGGGTTTTTCTCCAGGGTTCTCCGGTTTCCTCCCCCAGTCCAAAAACATGCACGGTAGGTTGATCGGCACCTTGGAAGTGTATGAATGTGTGTGTGTGTGTGGGAGTGTGTGTGTCCTGCGATGGGTTGGCATTCCATCCAGGGTGTATCCTGCATTAATGCCCATAGACGCCTGAGATAGACACAGACTCCCCGTGACCCGAGGGAAGATCGGATAGAAGATGAATGAATGAATGCCAATATGTATATTCATAAGCAGTTAAAGTGTTTAAAAAAACACTGCTTTAAAGGTATTTTTCATTATGCAGGGAGGGGGGGGGGGGCTTGAGCAAGGCCCTTAATACTCTGTGCTCCGGGGGGCGCTGTATCACTCTGACTCAGCTTAAAAAAAATAAATAAATAAATAAATAAATAAATAAACAATATATAATGGACGAGTAACCGGCTGTTTTATTGTTATATAACTTCATCGATATATATATATATATATATATATATATATATATATATATATATATATATTTCTATATATTTCTATATATTTAGGAGTTTGTAGTTAATTTCATGTG
>JACRUU010000011.1:703958-706458 GCA_030449085.1 Kryptopterus vitreolus | reverse complement strand
TGTGTATGTCTGTGTGTAAGTCTGTGTGTAAAAGGTGAAGAGTAAGGAGGGATTCGTCTGTGTGTACTGTGTGTACTGTGTAATCTGTGTGTACGTATGTGTGTATGTCTGTGTGTACGTGTGTACTGTGTGTACGTCTGTGTGTACGTGTGTACTGTGTGTACGTCTGTGTGTATGTCTGTGTGTACGTCTGTGTGTACGTCTGTGTGTACGTCTGTGTGTACGTCTGTGTGTACGTCTGTGTGTACGTCTGTGTGTACGTCTGTGTGTACGTCTGTGTGTACGTCTGTGTGTACGTCTGTGTGTACCTCTGTCTGTGTGTACGTCTGTGTGTACGTCTGTGTGTATGTCTGTGTGTACGTCTGTGTGTACGTGTGTGTATGTCTGTGTGTACTCTGTGTGTACGTCTGTGTGTACGTCTCTGTGTGTACGTCTGTGTGTGTGTACTGTGTGTACGTCTGTGTGTGTGTACGTTGTGTGTGTGTGTACTGTGTGTATGTGTGTACGTGTGTACTGTGTGTACGTCTGTGTGTATGTCTGTGTGTACGTCTGTGTGTACGTGTGTATGTCTGTGTGTACGTCTGTGTGTACGTCTGTGTGTATGTCTGTGTGTACGTCTGTGTGTATGTGTGTACTGTGTGACGTACTCTGTGTGTACGTGTGTAAGTCTGTCTGTGTTTCTGTGTTTATGTCTGTGTGTACGTCTGTAATTCTAAATATAAACATAAACATTTAGACGGTCAGAGTTTGTCAGAAATAGGAGAGACAAATTATCATCAGGGAAATGTCATATATTTATATTTACAATTTGTATTTCAATGTAGTATTTATTTATTTATTTATTTTTCTGTCTGTCTGTCTGTCTGTCTGTCTGTTTATCTGTCTGTTTATCAGTCTGTTTATCTGTCTGTCTATCTATCTATCTATCTATCTATCTATCTATCTATCTATCTATCTATCTATCTATCTGTCTGTCTGTCTGTCTGTCTGTCTGTCTGTCTGTCTGTCAGTCATATCTCCTGTCTCTAATCTAATATACATAACCATTTTAGTTTCAGTCTGTCCTATCTATCTATCTATCTGTTATCGTCTATCTATCTATCTATCTATCTATCTATCTATCTATCTATCTATCTATCTATCTATCTATCTATCTATCTATCTATATCTATATGTCTGTCTGTCTGTCTGTCTGTCTACTCGGTTTATAAGTTCAGAAAAGAAAATGTGGTTAAATATTTATATCTTGGAATTTACATTGAAATATAATAGACCATTGAAATCTGTATGTTATTTACTGATTTGTGTAATAAGTGATGTTACAGTATATTAGATTGGCTGTAATGGACTCCCAGCACATGCAGCATGTTGGATCACTGGGAAAGTAGAAATGTTCATTATTCAGACCTGCGATGTTGGTGGTGATGAACGCTGATGTTTGATTTGCGACGCTTCTCATTTTATTTTTATTTGCACTTCAGATTAGTGTTTGGCGTTCCATGGCAACACTGCATTGCCTTCTCGCTGAGTTTGTTGTGTAAAAAAAAGTCTATTATTTGTGTTTTGGAAGCATCTTTTCGTAGAAGACACCAGAAAACGCACTTTAAACATCGCCATAAAATAACTGCATTGGACTGCTTTTTGGTTTGTTTATTTATTTGTTTTATCTACTTTTGTGTTTTTACGAGGGCTGTCTAAATGAACACGTTAATAATTCGGTATTGCGAAAATTCATTTTAACGGCACTACATTTTTTAAACTTGCCATTAATGCGTTTCTGTTTGACCATTTTTATTAAAAATATAAACAAATACATATAAAGGAGATGAAATTAAAGGCTTCCATGAAGCACATTTATTCATTAATACTATAAGCGTATTTTAAGTAATGCAGCACATTTATTCATTACTAATATAAACTTATTTCAAGTAATGCAGCACATTTATTCGCCTCCTTTCATTACTCAGATATAAAACAAATTAATTATTCCCATAATAATTCTCAAATCAAGCACCAGTTATTAATACTACTATTAATACTACTATTAATACTAATAACCAGTTATTACTAATAACACTACTATTAACACTACTAACTAGCTATTACTACTACTATTATTACTACTACTACTAACCAGTTGTTACTCATATTATTAATACTACTATTAATACTATTAACCAGTTATTACTCATATTATTAATACTACTATTAATACTATTAACCAGTTATTATTACTATTACTACTATTATTAATACTACTAACCAGTTATTACTAATAACACTACTATTAACACTACTAACTAGCTATTACTACTACTACTAACCAGATATTACTCATATTAATAATACTACTATTAATACTATTAACCAGTTATTACTACTAATATTAATGCTACTTATAATACTACTAACCAGGTATTACTCATATTATTAATACTACTATTAATACTACTAACCAGTTTTTACTAATAACACTACTATTAACACTACTAACTAGCGA
>JACRUU010000011.1:681458-698958 GCA_030449085.1 Kryptopterus vitreolus | reverse complement strand
CGGTAGGTTGATTGGCACCTTGAAAAAAAATTGTCCCTAGTGTATGAATGTGTGTGTGTGTGTGTGAGTGTGTGTGTGTGTGTGTGTGTGTGTGTGATGGGTTGGCATTCCATCCAGGGTGTATCCTGCCTTAATGCCCATAGACGCCTGAGATAGACACAGACTCCCCGTGACCCGAGGGAAGATCGGATAAAGCGGTAGAAGATGAATGAATGAATGATATATTCCAAAAGTATATATATATATATATATATATATATATATAACACACGAAACAAAAGTATATATATATATATATATATATAGTTGGGATATATATATATAACGAGGAGCTATATATATATATTGGGTATAAAAAGAGCTTCTCATATATATGGTTTCCTCCCTCCCTGGTCCAAAAACATGCACGGTAGGTTGAATGGTAGGAAAAACAGGAATTGTACCTAGTGTGTGAATGTGTGTGTGTGTGCAAAGAAGAAGCCATGTGTGTGTCATTTAAAATGTGTGTGTGTGTGTGTGTGTGTGTGTGTGTGTGTGTGTGTGTGAGTGGGTGTGTGAGTGGGTGCAGAAAAATGTTCTAGATGCGATGGGTTGGCACCCCATACAGGGTGTGTTCTGGCTGGATGCCTGAAGACGGCACAAAGCGATAGAAGATGGATGGATTGATGAATGAATGAATGTACTATGACATGGATTAGTTTGAATCCCCCCCCATTTCAATTTTAAGTTATAAATAATAAATAAAGAATAAACTTAAAGAGTTCATTCTTATTTCATTCAGACGACAGAATGAAACCATAGACTTGTACCCTACTTAGGGACACTCGATTTCACGCGAGCAATACGACGTTCCTTTAGTGCGTTTGTGTTTGTGAGTGAGACGACACTCAGTAACAGTAAACAACTGTGATAAGTAACACAAAAGCCATCTTTAGTGGGATAAATCTCACACACTTCAGCTGGAATGGTAAGGTAAGCTGATATCCATGAGGGGATGAGGTCAAAGGGATTAGTTCATTCCTTTTAAAAGAAGTGAGGTGATTAAAAAAGGGGGAAATGGGGAGGAGAGAAGGATAGGACCGAGGGAAAATCAAGAGAGGAAATGAACAACAGGAAAGAGTAAGAAAGAAAGAAAGATAGACAGAGAGAGAGAGAGAGAGAGAGAGAGAGAGAGAGAGAGAGATGGGTCTCACACGGGTCCTGAACTTGCAATGCATTTAAATTATATCAGCGTGGGTTAAATATGCCTTTACATATCTTTTAATTGTGTGGATTTATATCATGAATATCTGTGTGTGTGTGTGTGTGTGTGTGTGTGTGTGTGTGTGTGTGTAGGGTGCAGTTCAGAGAGAAGTTGCTTGAGCATCGCAAACAGGAGCAACAAGCCAAAGAGAGACTCAAACAGAGAGAGGATGAGGAACGAGAGGAGAGACTTCAGACACTACGTAATCAGGTACACACACACACACACACACACACACACACACACACACACACACACACACATTTTCTACAGTCAGTATTTTACATTGCCGAACATGCAACCGAGAACCTGAATGACTTTGAAGCATTACTGCCACCATGTGGTAGATTGGAGAACTACAGGGATAAATGCAATTTTATTGTCACTTTTACCAGAGGTGCAAATAATAACAAATTAAAGAATTAAAGAATTAAATTAAATTAAAGAACTTAAGTTAAATTAATTTACATTTATTTATATATATATATATATATATATATATCTATATATATATATATATATATATATATATATATATATATATATATATATATATATATATATGGGATTAAGGCAGGATACACCCTGGATGGAATGCCAACCCATCACAGTAACACACACACACACACACACACACACACACACACACACACACACAGACACACACACACACACACACACATTCATACACACTAGGGACAATTTTTCCAAGGTGCCAATCAACCTACCGTGCATGTTTTTTGGACCGGGGGAGGAAACCGGAGAACCCGGTGAAAAACCCCCTGAGGCACGGGGAGAACATGTACAAACTCCACACACACATGGCCGAGACGGGAATCGAACCCGGACCCTGGAGGTGTGAGGCGAACGTGCTAACCACTAAGCTACTGTGTGCCCCTTGTATATACATATATATACATACACACACACACACACACACTGAATTTGGTTGTGTTTTAGGTGAATCTATGTTGTTGTTTATTTTTGAGTACAGGTTGCCATTGTGGCAGAGGCAGACCCAGAGAGGATGATGGGTAATACTGAAGCCTGGAGAACCCACCAACAGCCTGAGAAGGAAGAGTTCATGCTGCAAAGACCACTTTATCCCTTGCACACCTACACAGACACACAGGTACCACACGCAGTACATGGAGAAATCCAGTACTAGGCATGTTCGCTGCCCACGTGCACGCTCTGTTACAGTGTACAACCCCCGGGGTTACACAAACACACACACACACACTGTCATGCACTCAGGATGCAAATACTAACACGCCGACCTTTGATTCGCAGAGCGTGCGAGGAAATGTACATTTCCGACATTAAACAGGGTTTTTAGTTACAAATATATATATATATATATATATATATATATATATGTTTTATATAAACATTATTCATTGATAAGTTTCTAATAATAAGTCAAATTTTTTTCAATGCACATTATTTATTTATTTATTAATTACATTTATTTCTGCATGTCATTTGCTATTAGTAACGATAAAACGACTGTTACACATAACAACAATCTTGCCCTCGTCCTCCTCCCGGCTTTTTTCGACACTGTTTGTGTACACTTAATGTTGATTTTGCTGTAATATGCACACACACACACACACACACACACACACACACACACACACACACAGGGACGGGCCAAGGCCAAACCGTGATTCAGCATTTCTCTCTCGCGGTAAAGCGCGTTATACCGTCACAACACCGGCCAGGTTTCACAATGAGGACGTTTCAGGACGTTCATGTCCTCAGAATCGAGTTCACTTACGAAAATAAGTCACTCATTTTAAAAGCAGGTTCCAAGAGCTTTTATTTGCCTTTTGATATGATTTTCCGTCGTTATTTGTTGCATTAAAAGCAGTAAAATGGAACTCCAACAGATAAAAAAAGGTTACTTTGGAAATGTAATAGATTACAGAATACAAATGACCCTATTTAAAATGTAATAAATATTGTAACTTTTTAATGACTTTATAAAAGAGACTTAAAAGTACTTTTCGATTACTTTCATTTGTCCACTAGGTGGCACTTTAAGTTAGCATTCTAAGGGAAAATAATGGAAAACCCTGGGAAAAAAACAGGTTATATTTGGGCGGTTTGGGATCAGTGTTGGGGAGTAACAAGCTATGTAATTTATTTACAAAATAAAAGTGTAAAAGTAATCCGTTACAATTAGAGCGTAAAAAAAAGACATGCAATTAAATTACTGTTACTTTCGAAAATGTTGACGATTCTAAATTCCAACACCTAACACCCCCCCAACACCCCCCTCGCCCCCCACGTCAACAATTTCCCAAATCTGAAGCAGCTCAGTTTCGCAACTATATCGCACTTTTCCGAGCGCCACCTAGTGGACAAATGAATGTAATCAGCTGCTTTACTTTTATAAAGACATTGAAAACACTGTAAAGTCATTATAAACGCTCCTTATTACATTTCGAATAGGGTCATTTGTAATCTGTAACCTATTACACTTCATAAACACTGTCATCGTTAACATTTTCATAAGTAACTGTAATTTAATTGCACGTTTGATTTTTTCTCGGTAACTGTAACTTTTAAGTACTTTTATTTTGTAATTAAATCACGTAACGCCGTTACATGTAACTGGTTACTCCGCGACACTGCTAAAGAGTATATGAATGAATAATTTAGTAGTAAGTACTTCCAGCTAGCAGAAGTAAGATACATTTGTTTATTTATTTATTTATTTATTTATGTATTTATTTATTTATTTTCCCTAATGCCTATTGAGAGTCAGTGTGTAGGTGCTTTTTGGTGCTTCGGTTAAAAGTTGCAATGAATGTTGCATTCCTTACTAATGTATATTCATGCACTTGATGGTTGTCGTGGTAACCCGTTGACGAGTTTGATCCGTGTGTCCTGTAACAGATCGTGTCGGACCCGCGGGTCCGTGTAGAGCAGGCGCTCAGGGAGGCGGGTCTTCATCAATCCCCATACGCCAGAGCGATGCTTTCGGAAATCCCACCGCCCAAGCCGCCGAGACGGGACACGGAATCCACCGTCTTCAAATCCTAAACTGTTCACACGAGTCATTTTATGAGCAGGATAAAAAAAACAATATAATAATAATAATAATAATAATAATAATAATAAGAGGAACCAGAACACTCTGTTCATTTCACCAGTTTTGAATGCATTACACTGGGAATGATGCAATCTGAATGAAGGCTTCTTTGGGTCTGGGAAAGTGTCATCTAAGAAATGATGCTTTTGAATAGGGTTCATTGGGGCGCTATAACAGTGAGTTACAGTGTTATTACCTTTGGTGGATGACGTATTTGTTCATTGTTAATCCGTGTTTTAGATCATCTACAATCGTACATTCATTCGTCTTCTACTGCTTTTATGGAACTGTATGGCCAACACATCACACACACACACACACACACACACACACATATATTCACACACACCTTCAGACACTAGGGGCAATTTTTCCAATCGACCTACCGTGCATGTTTGTGGAGGAAACCGGAGAACCCGGAGAAAAAAAAACCCCTGAGGCACGGGCAGAACGTGCAAACACACGGCGGAGACGTGAATCGAACCCCCGACCCTGGAGTTGTGAGGCGGACGTGCTAATGAAATTAATTAGGTTCGTTTATGCTTGCAAGCAAATACAATAATTGCATAATTAGCATCTCCAATATGATTCCACGTAGAATACATACATTAAATTGGCTGTGTTCAAGCAGGAAGCAGTTTGATGCCCCTATAAAGGGTTAAATCCATTTCCCAATGAGAAGCATCACATTCTTCGCATCTTTGCACTGATTAGATAATATTATCTCCAAGCCGTGTGTTGCGAAAGGTTCGGGCGAAAGTGTGCGAACGTACTGTAGGGTTTTCGTATCTCGCCGTGTGTGTGTGTGTGCTAATTTGCGAGATTAGCTCAGTAGTGATTATTATTATTATTGTTCAGTAGGTTGCTGGTTCAAATCCCAGCACCACCAGGGCATTCCCAGCCCGGATAAATGGGGAGGGTTGCGATAGGATACTTTGGAAATGTAATAGATTACAGAATACAAATGACCCTATTTAAAATGTAATGAATGACTTTATAAAAGTAACTTAAAAAGTACTTTTCGAATACTTTCATTCGTCCACTAGGTGGCGCTTTAAGTTAACATTATAAGGGAAAACAACGCTCGTAAAAAAAAAATAGGTTATTTTTTTTCAAAATTGAGAGGGGCGGTGGGATGCGGTCGAAGTATTTGTTTAGGGGTGGGCGGGGCTGGTTGCGGGGATTATTGTTGGGGAGTAACAAGCTAGGTAATATTTAATTACAAAATAAAAGTCTAAGAGTAAACCGTTACAATTACAGCGAAAAAAAGACCATTAAATTACTGTTACTTTAGAAAATGTTGAAGATTACAAATACAAATAATCATTTACAAAGAATACAAATAATTTGCCAGATTAGCTCAGCGATTATTGCACAGTAGGTTGCTGGTTCAAATCCCAGCACCACCAGGGCATTCCGAGTTCCAAGCCCGGTTAAATGGAGAGGGTTGCGATAGGAAGCAAAAATATAGCGAATATGAGGATGATCCGTTGTGGCGCCCGCTAATTGTCCGTTGTGGATGAGCCGCTGTGGCGCCCCCTAATGGGAGTTATTATTTATCCTGGCTTGATGGCGATTGGTTCATATCCTCACACGGATCTGGATTTTTTTACAACTTTATATCGGGCGTCATTTTAACAGAGGCACCTGATATACTTTATACACGGGATGTCATTTTCTCTGATTGTATATTTATTTGTATTTGTTTGTTGTGTTTGACGTGCTGTGGGTAAGGATAACGAGGAGATCTGTAGGGGGGGGAAAAAAGTTCCTAATAAAATTATTTTCAACGTTAAATTTATTCACAAAAGCCGTAAGAAACACTTTATTACAGACATTTCAGCACCTCGGGGGGAAATCATTCGGAATACAAATATACAGTCCTATTTAACATATCTACAACATATGTACACAATCCTTATGTACAGAAAATAAAACACAGCTTCGGAATAAACACCATATACATAAACATCCGTTCATTATCATTAGTTCAGCTACATATTATTGATCATTTAGTTATGTGTTAATTACATTAGTGTTTATTTATTTATTTATTTATTTGTTTGTTGTTTATCCAACAGGATAATCCACTGCATTAATTCTGGCCCAATCTGTTTATTTGTTTATTTGTTTATTCATCCATCTTCCCATTTATTTATATCCATTTCTCTGCATTCATTCGTCTGTCTCTATGTTTGTGTTATTATCATGTTTACGTATCATGTTTATTTCGTTATCAAGCCCCGCCCCTCCTCCCCTCCCTTGTCCTACTCCATGTCACCTTGCTTGTTTATAATGTGTTATAATCTCTTAATAGTCTTTCACGCCGCTCTTCACTTGTCTCTCTCTTTGTGCTTTTTCTTCTTGCACGTGCTCGTCGTTTATTGTTCTTTGTTTTATTATTATTATTATTATTATTATTATTATTTGAATTATTTTCCCTAGAGTTTCTAACCTGAACTGTTTATAACAGATTATAAACCGTCATTTGGAAAAACTCCGGTACTTTTTTCCGGAAAACCTGGAATGAAGCAGGGACGGACGAATTCACAAAAGTGCCAAGCGCTTCTTGATGAAATGCGCCACCAGGTACTGAGGTCTCTGCTGATATTCTACCAGCACATCGTGGGGTGTGGAGATCTGATCCCCTTCCAGCCGGTTCAGCAGCGTCACACAGATCACCGCAGCTGCACAAACACATGGGATTAATACTCTCACAACAGTCCCCAGAGCGTCATAATGATGGTAATGGCATAAAGGCTGGTATAAAAGGTATCTGGTCTCGGTCGGAGGCCGAATGCTGTGACTTGTTAAGGATTAATCAATGTACGTTCTACGGGACGTTTCGTTTGTGTTTTGTTTGTGTAGCTGGTTATTTAAATCCCTAAAATTACCCATAAATGTTATGATTAAAACCAATCTCATTCACAGTAGATTCATTCATTCATTCATTCATCTTCTAGCGCTTTATCCGATCTTCCCTCGGGTCACGGGGAGTCTGTGTCTATCTCAGGCGTCTATGGGCATTAAGGCAGGATACACCCTGGATGGAATGCCAACCCATCACACACACACACACACACACACACACACACACACACACACACACACACACACACATTCACATGGACAATCTTACAATGTGCCAATCAACCTACCGTGCATGTTTTTGGACCGGGGAGGAAACCGGAGAACCCGGAGAAAAACCTCCTGAGACACGGGGAGAACATGCACAAACTCCACAAACACACATGGCCGAGACGGGAAACGAACCCGGATCCTGGCGGTGTGAGGTGAACGTGCTAAACCACTAAACCACCGCGCCTCTTTCACAGTAGTTTCAGTGACTTAATAAACGTTTTTACGTGCATTTAAAGGTTATTAAAACATTCGATTAAAGCTCGCTTAAAACTCGATTATTTCTCCCGATAATCATCTGTAATTTTGGCTTGACTGGTCATTTGGGAAGCCCATAATGTCCAATAAAAAACAACAACAACAACAACAAAGAAGCAGGTAGAAATATATTTGTAAGCATCGTACCTTTAAGGTTGCAGACGCGGCACATGGCAGCAAAAACGCTCGACTCCATTTCGATGTTTTTGATGCCGGCCTCGTGGGCCTTCTTCAGATACTCCAGCTTTTCCTCCGTGGAGAACGAGCACAGAGCTCCATCCAGTCTCCCCTGGCCTGTACCACAACAAAACACATATCACCTGGCTTTAAACACGGGGTTACACAAACAGTTCTAGTGTTCTAGAACTAGAAAAGAAAGAAAGAAAGAAATACAGAATACCTGTATTATATTCTATTATATTCTATTATTTATATTATATTATATTATATTTTATAATATGGGTATAAGGGGCACGGTGGCGTAGTGGTTAGCACGTTTGCCTCACACCGCCAGGATCCGGGTTCGATTCCCGTCTCGGTCATGTGTGTGTGGAGTTTGTGCATGTTCTCCCCGTGTCTCAGGGGTTTTTTTCTCCGGGTTCTCCGGTTTCCTCCCCCGGTCCAAAAACATGCACGGTAGGTTGATTGGCACCTTGGAAAATTGTCCCTAGTGTATGAATGTGTGTGTGAATGTGTGTGTGTGTGTGTGTGTCCTGCGATGGGTTGGCATTCCATCCAGGGTGTATCCTGCATTAATGTCCATAGACGCCTGAGATAGACACAGACTCCCTGTGACCCGAGAGATCGGATAAAGCGGTAGAAAATGAATGAATGAATGAATGAATGAATATGGGTATAACGAAGCACACCTGGTATCATGCTATCAGAACTAATACATGGAGGATATGCCCTGGTATATACTATTCATTCATTCATCCATCTTCTAGCGCTTTATCCGATCTTCCCTCGGGTCACGGGGAGTCTGTGTCTATCTCAGGCGTCTATGGGTATTAAGGCAGGATACACCCTGGATGGAATGCCAACCCATCACACCACAGCACACACACACACACACACACACACACACACACATTCATACACTAGGGACAATTTTCCAAGGTTTGAATTGAAGATAGAATTGAAACTGCAGTAATCACAAACCAGATTGTCATAATTCAAATAAAAATCTGATTTTACAAGAAATTGTTTTTTAAAAATAATTTTTTATGTTTTTATTGTTGATTTTTTTTTTGTAATTACTTTATCCATTTTTAAAAAAAATTCCTTTTATGTAAAGCAATTAGAATTTTTTAAAGCACTTTTGAAATTATTATTATTATTATTAATATTAATATTAATAATAATAATAAATTATAAATAAATTTGCCTTGCCTACACATTTTTTCTCAGCGACTGTAACGAATTCCCGCTACATGTAATTAAACTACGTTACGTCGTTACATGTAACTCGTTAGTCCCCGGTATGTAATGGTTCAGACTGTTTAATACGGTATAAACAGTGTATATCGTGTAGGATCGTTCACCTTCGTAGAAGTCGTGCGTGCACATGGTGTTCCCGATAATGGTGGGAAAATTGTGCAGCTCGGTGGAACACTGCAAGAGCTCTTCTGCCATGCCTTTATCCAGCTCAGTGCTCCTGGTGATCACTTTACCCAGAACCACCTGCTCAAAGTGCGGCCTGAAGAACGAGTCTACCGCTTTATCCGTTATCACTACCGTGCCCGGAGGAAGACCTTAACACACACACACACACACACAAATAAATAAGTCTACTTTAAACCTGTAAATACAGATGCGTTTTTTTTTGCACGGATAAAAAAGTTGCTATTGTTAAATAAAAGTGTTTATTAGTATTAATGAGTTGGATTGTAAATAAGGTACCGATGCCTCCCGAAGTGCCGATGCGGAACACCATGACGTCGCGGCAGTGGGCGTGGTACAGGAGCTTGATGAGTTCGTGCAGCATTATGGAGATCGACGGGACGCCCATACCATGCTGGGAAAAAGATCGAGACAAATAAAGGATTAGCAGAGCTTAAATACAAATAAACTGTGTACACAACAAATACAAACATAGATGCCGGGCACTGAGGTGTTGGACTCGGAAAAACTTGACATCGCCCCCTAGTGGCTATTGCGCAGCTATCGCGTAGATTTGCCACTAGGTGGCGCTAAACAAAGAAGAAATGGAAAGCTTTTTCTTCGTTTAACACCACTAAGAGGCAAAGCGATGCACCAAAAAAGTGTAATATAATTTTTGGGGGGGATTGTAGCGCCCCCCTGTGTCCAAATGGGAGAGCCAAAATTGAGCTCTCGTATCTGTCCAAGTTTCAAGTCTCTATGCCGTACGGTTTGGTCTGTATAATAATAATAATAATAATAATAATAACTACAATTTCAATACGCTACCTATCTATCAATACACTATCTATCTATCTATCTATCTATCTATCTATCTATCTATCTATCTATCTATCTATCTATCTATCTATCTATCTATCTATCTATCTATCTATCTATGCCAGCCTGTCTATCAATCTCTGTCTGTCTTTCTATCTATCTATCTATCTATCTGTCTGTCTGTATGTCTGTCTGTCTATATGTCTGTCTGTCAATCTGTCTGTCTGTCTATATAATCTATCTATCTCTGTTTGTCTATGTATCTATCTGTGTATGTCTGTCTGTCTGTCTGTCTGTCTATCTATCTATCTATCTATCTATCTATCTATCTATCTATCTATCTATCTATCTATCTATCTATCTATCTATCTATGCCAGCCTGTCTATCAATCTGTGTCTGTCTGTCTATCGATCTATCTATCGATCTATCTATCTGTCTCTGTATGTCTGTCTGTCTGTCTATATGTCTGTCTGTCAATCTGTCTGTCTGTCTATATAATCTATCTATCTATAGAAATGTATCTATCTATGTATGTCTGTCTGTCAATCTCTCTGTCTGTCTATCTATCTATCTATCTATCTATCTATCTATCTATCTATCTATCTATCTATCTATCTATCTATCTATCTATCTATCTATCTATCTATCTATCTATCTATCTATCTATTATTCTGTCTGTCTGTTTGTCTGTCTGTCTGTCTGTCTGTCTATATATCTGTCTGTCTGTCTATCTATCTATCTATCTATCTATCTATCTATCTATCTATCTATCTATCTATCTATCTATCTATCTA
Source organism: Kryptopterus vitreolus (assembly GCA_030449085.1). NCBI lineage: Eukaryota > Metazoa > Chordata > Actinopteri > Siluriformes > Siluridae > Kryptopterus > Kryptopterus vitreolus. The sequence goes on along the minus strand of JACRUU010000011.1, from coordinate 688,000 downwards.
TCTATCTATCTATCTATTATCTATCTATCTATTTGTATGTCTGTCTGTCTGTCTGTCTATGGTTTCAGCATTGCTGAGCCCCTAATTAATTACTACAGCTCCACACACACACACACACACACACACACACACACACACACACACACACACACACACACACACACACACACACACACACACACACACACACACACACCCACACACACACACACACACACACACACACACACACACACACACACGCTGATGGATAGCACAGGTCCCGCTTTGTACATGGAGTAGCGGTCGGTTCCTTCACAGATGTCTGTGATGTCATCGGCATTCCCAGGGAGATCCAGCTGCTGATGGATGAACTGAGCAAAAGATCTCATTCTGTTGGCGCTGCCTCCGACACACACACAAAACTACACACACACACACACACACACACACACACACACACCACACACACACACACACCGAGAGACAGAGGGAGTTACAAACATTAGTGTGAAATGTTTCTGGTATGTGAACGTACAGACAAAATAAACAAACAAACGCAGACTAAAATCGCTCTTCTTTTCGTTCCCTTTGTATCTTGTACACACCTTAACGTCTCCGAACATGGCAGGCAGGTTGTGTGTTTTAGTGCCGAGGTTAAAGTGGTACAGGATGTCCTCCTCCATGTTATCCAGGTGAGGGTTTTTCACATATTGCTTCTGTCTGTGAGAGAAAACAGCGAGGTGTAAATATCCATGACACGTGTCTCATCCTCGTCTTATCTAACTTTAACTTAAAGACTGAAATATATTTCATATTACAAAAATCACAGTAAACAAGCATTACATTTCTTTTTAAAACATTTAATTGTAAAAGTTATTTATTATTTTTGTCATTTAAAGATCCTTCATTAGAATTCTTGAATCTTCATGAATTAAACGAAGAAAAAAATGGACAATGAAGGTTTTATGTGATTTGTGTGATATGTGATAAATGTACCTATATTCTATCTATCTATCTATCTATCTATCTATCTATCTATCTATCTATCTATCTATCTATCTATCTATCTATCTATCTATCTATCTATCTATCTATCTGTCTGTCTGTCTGTCTGCCTGTCTAAATATCTGTCTGTCTGTCTGTCTGCTGTCTGTATGTCTATCTATCTATCTATCTGTCTGTCTGTCTGTCTGTCTGTCTGCCTGTCTAAATATCTGTCTGTCTGTCTATCTATCTGTCTGTCTGTCTGTCTGCTCTCTGTATGTCTATCTATCTATCTATCTGTCTGTCTGTCTGTCTGCTGTCTGTATGTCTATCTATCTATCTGTCTGTCTGTCTGTCTGTCTAAATATCTAAATATCTATCTATCTATCTATCTATCTATCTATCTATCTATCTGTCTGTCTGTCTGTCTGTCTGTCTGTCTGTCTGTCTATCTATCTATCTATCTATCTATCTATCTATCTATCTATCTATCTATCTATCTATCTATCTATCTATCTATCTATCTATCTATCTATCTATCTATCTATCTATCTATCTATATCATTTTGTTAGCTCGATCAGCATTTCTGTTACTTTATCTCCCAAATCAATGTTGTGTAGTGAAACATAAACACATATAAGCAAAGCAAAAGCAATCACTCACTCTATATATTCACTTTGTAAAATCGGAGCCATTACCGCCATTACACTTTAATCTACATAAAAAACAAAACAACAAGAGAGAAATGCATTATTTATTACATCTATTACCTTTATTACACAAATCTACTGACAGAATATAAATAAACACGTACCTTATTGTCCTGCTGTTCCTCCTTATTTACACTATTCTGTATTACACAGTCGCGCTTTTAACCAATATATAACACTGTGTTATGGGAAAAGTGGAGCTGATATAGGTTTGGTTCCGAACACCATGAGGATGTTGATTGGTCGTGGAAGGAGGTGTAACATCGGTCCGATGCGCTGAGCCACTCCCACTACCATCTGATCTCAGTCCACTTTCCCCCCCGGACGTCATAAAATAAACCTTTAAAACACAAACAGAATGAGAAAGAGAAACGTGTACACAACGCAGCCATCTCTATAACCTGGTGTGTGTCTAATAATGTGCAGCCTGACGTATCAGTAAATAAATAAAGAAAGAAAGATAGAAATAGATAAATAAATAAATAAACAAACATGTAAATAAATAAATAAATAAAGTAAAGAAAGAAAAAAATATGTAAGTAAATAAAGAAAGACATATATAAATAAAGAAATAAAGAAACAAATAAAGATAGAAATAAAGATAGAAATAGATAAATAAATAAATATGTAAGTAAACAAATAAAGAAAGAAATAAAGATAGAAATAGATAAATAAATAAATAAATAAATAAACATGTAAGTAAAGAAAGAAAGAAAGAAATATGTAAGTAAATAAAGAAAGACATATATAAATAAAGAAAGAAAGAAAGAAAGAAAGATAGAAATAGATAAATAAATAAATTGATAAATAAATATGTAAGTAAATAAATAAAGAAAGAAAGAAAGAAAGAAATAGATAAAAAAGAAACAAATAAATCAATAAATATTTAAGTAAATAAAGAAAGAAAGATAGAAATAGATAAATAAATAAATAAATCTGTAAGTAAGTAAATAAATAAATAAATATGTAAGTAAAGAAAGAAAAAAAGAAGGAAAGAAAGAAATGGATAAAGAAAGAAAGAAAGAAATAGATAAACAAACAAATAAATAAATAAGTAAGTAAAGAAAGAAAGAAAGAATCAAAGATTGAAAGAAAGAAAGAAAGAAAGAAATAGATAAACAAATAAACAAATAAATAAACGGATTGGGTTGCATAGTATTACCATACAAAACACATGGTTTGTCATGCTTTAAGTAACACAGTTGCACAACCACAGGACACGCACAAACACCCGACACGCAACCTGACACACAAACAGCATGACAAAAACAAAAAGTTAATATATTTTAAACATTTACACTGTACGTTTATGGGTCACTGATTGTAAGATGTGAAACGTCTACGAAATGACTTAACATTCGCTGTTAGAATAAACGCCGCTCCTCCTGTAAGATCTTCCCTGAGTCCAGACACCTCGGGATCTGCCACGCAACACAACAAGGAATCTGGTCAGAAGATCTCGTTGATCACAGGAACTAACGCAAAGAACTTTGACACCCATTCCTAAGCCCCCCCCCCCCCCCCCCCCCCCTCCCCCGTCCGCTCCTCTTCCCCTCCTGGAGATATGGCAGGGTCATGCAAAGGTGATTTAGATACTTCAGGAATTGAAGTGACAATATTTGTTGATCTTATCTTCACTGCGATTAATGTGACATTGTGTGTTATTATTTTAAAGGTCTCGGTGCCTTTAAAAGCAGAACAGACGGAAAAAAAGAGAGATAATATTCTGTCCTATTGATTGACAGAAGTGTCCCAAATCTGCTCAGGGTATGAAAGAGGACTTGGTGGTTCAGGGGATTTAATTTTGTTAATTTAATTGAATGTAATTTGGTAATTTGGTTCGATTCCCGTCTCGGTCATGTGTGTATGGAGTTTGTACATGTTCTCCCCGTGTCTCAGGGGGTTTTTCTCCGGGTTCTCTGGTTTCCTCCCCCGGTCCAAAAACATGCACTGGTAGGTTGATTGGCACCTTGGAAAATTGTCCCTAGTGTATGAATGTGTGTGTGTGTGTGTGTGTGTGTGTGTGATGGGTTGGCATTCCATCCAGGGTGTATCCTGCATTAAAGCCCATAGACGCCTGAGATAGACACTACTATCGAGGGAAGATCGGATAAAGCGCTAGATGATGAATGAATGAATGAATGAATGAATGATTTTAATTTAGTATTTTGAGGGGCACGGTGGTTTAGTGGTTAACACGTTCGCCTCACACCACCAGGGTCCGGGTTCGATTCCCGTCTCGGCCATGTGTGTGTGGAGTTTGTGCATGTTCTCCTCGTGCCTCAGGGGGTTTTTCTCCAAGGGTTCTCCGGTTTCCTCCCCCTGTCCAAAAACATGCACGGTAGGTTTGATTGGCACCTTGGAAAATTGTCCCTAGTGTATAAATGTGTGTGTGAATGTGTGTGTGTGTGTGTGTGTGTGTGCTGTGATGGGTTGGCATTCCATCCAGGGTGTATCCTGCCTTAATGCCCATAGACGCCTGAGATAGACACTATCGAGGGAAGATCGGATAAAAAATGAATGAATGAATGATTTTAATTTAGTATTTTGAGAGGCACGGTGGTTTAGTGTTTGGCACGTTTGCCTCACACCGCCAGGGTCCGGGTTCGATTCCCGTCTTGGCCATGTGTGTGTGGAGTTTGTGCATGTTCTCCTCGTGCCTCAGGGGGTTTTTCTCCGGGTTCTCCGGTTTCCTCCCCCGGTCCACTTTTTGTCTGTGTTACTGCAAAGAGCCACATCATACACACGTGTACACATGAACATCATCCCATTCCCATTGATGCATGTTATGTGAAAGCTCCTAAAGACCCGCATGAGGCTAGTTAAAGACCCGCATGAGGCTCGGGAGCCGCGGGATGGCCAGGGCAGATTTTGAGGAAACACTCTGGAAAACGCGGTATTTATTTAAGGACGGTATTTATTAGAGATTTGTTTTCATGCTGATCGCTGATGTAACCTTTTCTTACACTCTTTTCTTATTAGTTTAATGCGTTCATTTGTATTCATTGATTATAGCCTGGCATGTCAAATGTCTTGATTTACTGTGAAATTTCCAGAAATCCAGTAAATATCCAAACTATTCGTTATGCCTGAGCAAGCCCTGATTATTTCACCGTTATATCCTGTAATTAAGATTCTCTAATATGACTAAGATGCTCAGACATAACGAATAGTTTGGATATCATCTCTACGTCAGTGAAGCAGCACTGTGTGACATCATAGATTTGTGAAACATGCCGTTTCAGTTACTTCTCCAAATCAACCCGCTGATCATCGTTGTGTATCGTCCTCCTGGGCCTCTTGGGGACTTTCTTGAAGAGATGGATACACTCCTCAGCACTTTTCCTCCTGACGACACTCCTCTGGTAGTACTCGGAAAGAAAGCAAGAAAGAAATATGTAAGTGAAAAAAAAAAGAAAGAAAGAACGTCATAGATAAATAAATAAAGAAAGAAATACGTATGTAAATGAAGAAAGAAAGAAATAGATAAAAAAAAAGAAACAAATATATAAATATGTAAGTAAATAAAGAGAGCAAGCAAGCAAGAAAGAAATAGATAAAGAAAGAAAGAAAGATAGAAATAGATAAATAAATAAATAAATCTGTAAGTAAAGAAAGAAAGAAAGATAGATAGAAATAAATAAATAAACAAATAAATATGTAAGTAAATAAATAAAGAAATATGTAAGTAAAGAAAGAAAGAAAGAAATAGATAAACAAATAAACAAATAAATAAACGGATTGGGTTGCATAGTGTTACCATACAAAACACCTGGTTTGTCATGCTTTAAGTAACACAGTTGCACAACCACAGGACACGTGCAAACACCCGACAGTTACTGTACGACACTCCTCTGGTAGTACTCGGTGACTTCAACTTTTCATTCATTCATTCATTCATCTTCTATTCATACACTAGGGACAATTTTCCAAGGTGCCAATCAACCTACCGTGCATGTTTTTGGACCGGGGGAGGAAACCGGAGAACCCGGAGAAAAACCTGAGACACGGGGAGAACATGCACAAACTCCACACACACATGGCCGAGACGGGAATCGAACCCGGACCCTGGAGGTGTGAGGCGAACGTGCTAACCACTAAGCCACCGTGCCCCCTGGGACAACATTATATCAAGGAAAATCAGATATTGTAATAAAGCGATGCTATTCTTGTCATTTACCATCAACAATGTGACTTTTTCCATGGTACGAGAGCAGGGTAAAACCACCGAGCTTCCCCGGGAATATTTTATTATACCATATGCTATTAAATTGTGTGATTCCTAATTTTGGGAAGGAGCCGATATGGTTGAAAATACACGTCTGCAGTCTGCAATATATAAAACGCCACCGTTTTTCTACTTATTTGAACAGATTCGTCACGTCGACCTTTTGTCCGGTGAATTTTTACTCGTAATAAGTCATGAATTATCATGTAAAATATTCCCCCGAGGCGAAAGGACGTTTCAAACCACGGCGAAAAATTCTCGCAGCTGTGAGACATTAACTTTGATTACCGAAAAAAAAAAAAAAAGACAAACGATCCCCGGAGCTGTTTACACTGCCAGAGTGAGAATTCAATATTCTATTAAATCTCCATTATTGCAATTAGAAGATCATTAGTGGGAAATTGAGGAGCGATGTAGACGGGGACTTTCATCAATGTATTTGTATTGGACTTTTTTCTTTCTCCTGTATAAACTGGCAGATGGTCAAAAATAAATAAATAAATAAATGCATCGTTATACAATCCAAGGACGTCTTAAATATATGAATTTGGCTGTTTTGAATCTGCAGCATAAGTGCTAATGTTGGTAAGCTAGTTCACTGGGAATGAACGTGCGGTCTCTCTCAATAGTGAAAATT
>JACRUU010000011.1:646458-671458 GCA_030449085.1 Kryptopterus vitreolus | reverse complement strand
AAACAGTAATACATGAATCATTGCTGTATATATATATATATATATATATATATATATATATATATATATATTTATTATTATATATATGATATATATATATACTATATATATATATATATATATATATATATATATATATATATATGTACACTGCATTCTGAAAGGATTTAGTCCACTCATTTCTTTATATTTTGATGCTCTAGATATTTGATATTGTCACAAATGTATTTAATAAACAGTAAGTAAATGGGGCACGGTTCGACATTGAGGTAAGCATACTTAATTTTTATCCAGGGTGGTAGTCATTTTGCCATTGATTGGCCCTGCGAGGGTATCCCTAGCTGCAAATTTAATTCCCAAGGGAGAACAACATAATTTAAATATACATTGAGGTAAGCATCTTCATTTTTATCCAGAAATTTAATTCAACATAATTTAAATATACGAAATATAGAGGAAATTCATGATAGGTATGAGTGAAAGTGCACGAGTTATACTTTATCAAGCCTTCACATGGGTATTCCGCTGAGTTTAATGAAGACTGCAAAGTCGAATAAAGAAAGAAAAAATAATTAATAAATTCATTCATTCATTCATTCATCTTCTAGCTTATCTATCCGATCTCCTTCCCTCGGGTCACGGGGAGTCTGTGTCTATCTCAGGCGTCTATGGGCATTAAGGCAGGATACACCCTGGATGGAATGCCAACCCATCGCAGGACACACACACACACACATTCAGTTCACACACACATTCATACACTAGGGACAATTTTCCAAGGTGCCAATCAACCTACCGTGCATGTTTTTGGACCGGGGGAGGAAACCGGAGAACCCGGAGAAAAAACCCCCTGAGGCACGGGGAGAACATGCACAAACTCCACACACACATGGCCGAGACGGGAATCGAACCCGGACCCTGGAGGTGTGAGGCGAACGTGCTAACCACTAAGCCACCGTGTCCCTTTAATTAATAAATTAAATGAAAATAAATGACTTTAAATAAACAAACTAATTAATTCAATTAAAGAAACTAATAAATAAACTATCAGTTCAAATTAAGTTCATTAATTAATAGAAAATGAATTTAAAACAGTGACTTGTTTCTGGTAGTAGCTAGGACGAAAGAAAAGAAAAGAAAAGTTATATAATGTCCACCAGCATAAAGTCAACCATGCGGTCAAAGATCACTGTCTGCAAAAATTTGAGACAGTAGCGTTTATTTATTTATATGCATTTTACTATATATATATATATATATATATATATATATATATATATATATATATATATATATATAATATTGTATATATATAGTGGTTTGCACGTTTCGCCTCACACCTCCAGGGTCCGGGTTCGATTCCCGTCTCGGCCATGTGTGTGTGTGGAGTTTGTGCATGTTCTCCCCGTGCCTCAGGGGGTTTTTCTCCGGGTTCTCCGGTTTCCTCCCCCGGTCCAAAAACATGCACGGTAGGTTGATTGGCACCTTGGAAAATATTGTCCCTAGTGTATGAATGTGTGTGTGTGTGTGTGTGTGTGTGTGTGTGTGTGTGTGTCCTTTGATGGGTTCCATCCAGGGTGTATCCTGCCTTAATGCCCATAGACCCTGAGATAGGAGCATGCAGAGACGCCTGAAGAGGCTGAGACGACACTCGGAGACACAGACTCGGATAGATCGGATAAAGCTAGCAGTTAGAATGAATGAATGAATGAATGAATGAATCTCTATGAGTTAAATGTTCCTCCTCCTTTCTCCCGCCTCCTGGCCTGTATCTCCAATGTGAGCCACACGGCGTCTGATTGGCCAGAGCTGTGTGACGTCACCAGTTGCTATCAGTTCCCTAAACAGTCGCAGTTCCTTAATCTCAGTACAATACTTAAATAATATTTAGTGTTATAGCGAGGATTTATATATTATAACAATAAATAATGAGGGAACAAGAAACAAACCTGCACTGCGCTGTATAGAGAGATATAGAAAGACGGCTGGGGAGGGGCGGGGGTTAGTGAAAAAACAACCAATCATGGAGCAGGTAGGCGTGGCTTTTGGGTATGTGGGTGGGGATTGTGTAATGGGGGGGGTGGAGAGGCGTGTGTGTGGGAATGGGAGTGAACTGGAAAGGAAACCAGAGTGATTAACCCAGACCACTTCCTCTGCTCCGGAGTGTGAGCGGCGTGTGTGTGTGTACAGATCTTACACTGTGTAATACAGGAGTGTGTTGGTTTTAGGTCCTACTGTCACGCATGCAATGCACTAGCGCGCGCAACACACACACACACACACACACACACACACACATTTAACACTGAACAATTGCTATAAATCGAGAAAGTTTGGATGGATGCGGAGGGAAAGAAGCGTGCAACAGGATCTACCTCGCTTTCTGACTCGGGAGAAGTCTGACTCTGTTCTCGAGGCAATGGCAGCTTGATTTGCCTTCTGGAAAAGAAAACAACAACAAAGAAACAAACAAAAAAGCACGAGTTTGTGGATTGTAAACAGCGTTCTTGTTGCCAGGTATGTATACATGCATGCATGCTTTTTGTTACATATTGTATCAGCCCACGCGCCGCTGCATTCTCTTGCTTGTTGTGTGTTGTGTGTGTGTGTGTGTGTGTGTGTGTGTGTTTGCATGCGCGCCCCTTTTGGCGACAGTGTGTCTGAGTGGTGAGTTTTGTTTGTTTTTCTTTGCGTGCGTAGTAAAAAAAAAAAAAAAACAACCTTTCATTACTATACATCATGCATTGAATTCTATCTTCTAAAAGCGTGTATAAAGGCAATTTACAAATACCAAACATTGAAGTGCAAGCAAACATAATGTTTATGCTTCAGTTCCAGTGTTGTTGTTGTTGTTGTTGTCCTTTTAAACCGGATTATTACTCGTAAGCTAGTTGCACCTTTTTAATGCTGGGAAGTTTAAAGTCACATTGCATGTGTATTTCTAGGCAAAGGTGCTTGAGGTACACACACACACACACACACACACACACACACACACATATATCATATATATATATATATATATATATATATATATATATATCTATATATATATATATATATATATACTCAGGGTAAAATGTGGTAACGTGTATTGTTTAATGCTGTTGTGTTGTGTGTGTGTGTGTGTTAATGTGTATCATTGGCGCTTGGTTAGCTGGCCTTTTGTCATGCAGCCAGGTGTGTGCTGGTTCACATTTCAGTTTTCACCCCGCATCCATCAGCTTCCCGCTGAGCCCTGAGCGTTACAATAGACTGGGTGGAGGAACGAGGTAGGGTGGTGTGTGTGTGTGTGTGGGGGGGGGGGGTTGGTGTTTGTGGGCGAGGGTCCTATACACCATTAATCACCTATTATTTCGCACCTTTAAAAAAAAAAAGACGGGGTGATAGACAAGGAGGTGTGCGGCGATTAATCGACGGTTATTGAATAATAGACTACAAATTTTACTCTCCAACATGGCGCAGATGTATTCGGAACAAATATTACAGCACTTACGATATCATCCGTGCCAACTTTGTTTTTTCCCTTCCAGAGATAAAAGTTCTCTTTGTTGCATTCCGCGATTAATCGTTTGCGATCGATGATGTGCACCGATTTCAGATAATAAACAGTTTTGTGCATTGCTGACTTAAACGACTTTCACTTTGTTTCATTCATAGATTAGTCATTTGCAGTTAATTGTGCACATTAGAAAGTTATCTATAATAAATAGTATTGTGCATTGTTAAATAAAACGACAATAATATCGATGAATAAAAAATAAAACGACTCACTTTGTTGCATTCATCGATTAATTATTTGCAGTTAATTGTGCACATTTGAAACTTATATAATAAATCATTTGGTGCATTGTTGAATAAAATGACAATAATATAAATTAACTACATAAAAATCACTTTCGCTTTGTTGCATCCGTCAATTAATTATCTGCGATTAATTGTGTGCGCATTCGAAACTTTCACATAATCATTTATTTTGTGCGTTCTTGAATAAAATGACAATAATATAAATGAAACGACTTTCATTTTTGCTGCATTCGTCGATTAATCATTCGCAATTAATTGTGCACGTTTGAAACTTGTATAATAAATAGTTTTGTGCATTGTTGAATAAAATGACAATAATATAAATCAATAAAATTAAAACGACTCGCTTTGTTGCATGCGACGATTAATCATTTGCAATTAATTGTGCACGTTAGAAACGTTCGCATAATAAATAGTCTTTCTTCATTGTTGCTTGATTATTATCCGTGCCGCTCATTCCCCGTGTTTTCTTTATTTTACTGGGTGATTCGGTGGTTACGACGGCACCCCGTGAATAACGCCCTTAAACACCGACCGTTCGAATGTATATATAGATATACCGATTATATTGTGTTACACGCACCCACAATTTGTCGCTATTCAAAGTGAAGCAACGCGAGGATGGGATCGATGCCCCGGTGAAAACTTTCTTTAGCTCAGACGTTCGAATCCCATTCGAAAACGCAGTTAAACCACCAGCTAACGGAAGAATGTAAATATAGATCAGTTTGTCTCTTAAAGGCCGAAAACACAATAAATAATACCGTTTTATATCCCTAACCTTAACCCTAGACATTACAGTCGCAACCCCTTGAGCGAGTACTTCCGTTTAATGCCCTCCGGTTTATTCATTCATTCATCTTCTAGCGCTTTATCCGATCTTCCATCGGGTCATGGGGAGCCTGTGCCTATCTCAGGCGTCTATGGGCGTTAAGGCAGGATACACCCTGGATGGAATGCCAACCCATCACACACACACACACACACACACACACACACACACACACAAACATACACACATTCATACACTAGGGACAATTTTCCAAGGTGCCAATCAACCTACCGTGCATGTTTTTGGACCGGGGAGGAAACCGGAGAACCCGGAGAAAAACCCCCTGAGGCACGGGGAGAACATGCAAACTCCACACACACATGACCGAGACGGGAATCGAACCCGGATCCTGGCGGTGTGAGGCGAACGTGCTAACCACTACGCCACCGTGCCCCTTCCTCCGGTTTATTATTGTGTGTTATTTGTTTACATAACTATGCAGATCAAATCTAATGAATTGACCGATTTGGAAAAGCGCATTTTGTATGCATGGCTTTACTAATGGATGTAAGGAAAAAAACAAATCAGCACGCGATTGTTCTCTCGTCAGGTGTTTACCCAGACGCTCTGACTAAAGCGAAAGCATATTTGAGTGTTTGTCTGTGTTTACCACGAAAAAAAAACAAAACACGTCGGATTAGTCAAATTTGTCTTGTTGACGAAAGTTTATTTATTTATTTATTTATTTGCTCCCTGGGTTTCTCTCGTCTCAGGCCAGACATGCGATTGTCTTCAGTCAAGCTTCAGTGAGTTTCTGTAGAAGGCTGGGTCGTCACAAGGGTTTGCACAGAGCAGCTCTTCCATAAACTGCTGTATTGTCTGGCTTTGTGATCACAGGCCGTGTGTGTGTGTGTGTGTGTGTGTGTGTGTGTGTGTGTGTGTGTGTGTGTGTGTGTGTGTGATAACAAGGATGTGTTCAGACAGGTTTGTCTGTGCCGAATGAAGCTCGGTGTCACAGATGTGTGGGACGAGTTTCATTACACCGAGACGTCTGGAATTTTCACATAAAAACCCCGAGCCGGTCCTCGCCGGCGTTCCCAGACCGGATCGGAGGTCCCAGAAATTTCCAGAGCGTCAGAAAGATGTTGCCGCATTTGCAAGTCATGTGAATAAAGTTGTTTTAGTGCGAGCGAGGCCCGAGTTGACGGGACCTCACAGGGTCTGTGGCTGTATCAGTATTTCCATTTCATTTCCATTCGACCAACACTTTTATCCAAAGTGACATACAGGCTTTAAAAAAAAAAAAAAAAAAAGGATTCCCAGTCCGAGCTTGTCCGAACTCTGAGAGTTATGGGCGTTTCTCGGGGTTTCGGATTTGCAAATATCCATTCGCATGCGTTGCGTTTAAAATGTCGACTGGCACGATTAGAGACATTTCAGCTCATTAGATTAACACAGCATATATATATATATATATATATATATATATATATATATATATAATTACCGTATATATATATAAATATAATATATAGATAATTCATTCCGTATCATCTGATCCAGTCATTTCATTCATTCATCTTCTACCGATTTATCCGATCTCTCGGGTCACGGGGAGTCTGTGTCTATCTCAGGTGTCTATGGGCATTAAGGCAGGATACACCCTGGATGGAATGCCAACCCATCGCAGGACACACACACACACACATTCACACACTAGGGACAATTTTCCAAGGTGCCAATCAACCTACCGTGCATGTTTTTGGACCGGGGGGGAAACCGGAGAACCCGGAGAAAACCCCCCCTGAGGCACGGGGAGAACATGCACAAACTCCACACACACATGACCGAGACGGGAATCGAACCCGGATTCTGGCGGTGTGAGGCGAACGTGCTAACCACTAAACCACCGTGCCCCCTCATTTTGTAAATTGTATTTATTTATTTATTAATTAATTTTAAAAAATCGGCCAGGACCTTCCACACGTCCAATCTTCCAGGACCTTATGTGGTCATCTAAACACCAGTTTACAAGAATAACGGCAGAAAAGTATGGCTACACGTTGCGAATTATTACTGTGTAATTCCCGACGGCGCAATATTATATCACCACTGAGCTTTTCGTGCCGTCATTTATTACTATTACTCACACTGTGCATTGCCGCTATTAGAGTTTACTCATAATGCGAAGTATTACTGTGAATTGCTATTGCGCAATGTCACATGACACTACATTATTACTCTCGCTGTGACTTATTACGGTGCGACTTCGTGTGGTGCAACACCACCGTGCATTATACGGTATTACTATGCAATATTGCAATATTACTGTGCAACTTCATTGTGCACTCTGTATCGCATACAAGGTTAGTTGTGCATATATTTGTGTATTTTGTATAGTGCTCTGCCGTCGGGGTGTGTCCACAGTTCCGTTGTACCGTGACAATAAAGTCAGGGCTACGTGTAATTAGTGTAATAAACAAATACGCTGGTGTCATGACCAACATGACTGTGGTTGCTTGAGCAGTTGGAATCGAATATTGGGAATGGGAATCGCTAGGCGTAATCGATAAAACCGAGACCATATCCGTGTACTTGTGTTTGCGCGTCGCTGGCGGTGTTCGTTAGTGTGACTAGCTGGGGTAGATAGCTCCGCCTCATGCTGGGGCATCATTGTCTGAAGAGTGGCGCCCTGCTGGGCTCTTTACCCTCTGTCACGTTCTGGAGTCATCTGATAGCATTCAGATAGCAGGAGGTTTGGCTCCCCTGTCTCCCTCTCTCTCTCTCTCTCTTGCGTCTCTCTCTCTCTCTTGTCTCTGTCTGCATTTGCTGCATTGGATATCCGTAGATATCGCCCGGGGAGCTTCTTCCCAGGAGTGCCTACGTTAGGCCCGAGGCTAGATCGAACTCGTGCCCTTCAGGTCGTTTCGTCTTGACGGCACACGCCTGTTTGCCTTTAAACCGAATCGGTATTGACCACATCTGTAAGGTACACGTGATTACCAGGTACAGACATTCCTCTGAACGAGAGCAGGAAAACACAACTCCTTTACCTGATGCTTATTCCTGTAGGTAGCCGAAGGGCACGTGTTGAATAACACCAATTAAAACCGAGAAATGCTTTAACCGTCGGGCTTGACATTAACATTATAAAGAGAGGCGTCCGAGAGAGAACGTCTCGTCAACAAGCAATACGGTTGTTTACATATGCAGGTTTCATTTTCATTGTAGCACACGATGACTGATTGTACCAACGTAGAGAGGGAACAGAACATTAGACTAAGGAACGGGTAAACGCCTATTCGCTTCGCAGAGAGGTCGATTTATACTTCTGCGACGAGGCTACAGCATTGCCTACGCGTGGACGTATAAATCGGCCATTATAATAATAATCCTTTTATTGGTCACATATACATTACAGCACAGTGAAAATCTTTTCTTCGCATATCCCAGCTTGTTGTTGTTTAGTATTTGGGGTCAGAATGCAGGGTCGGTCATGATACGGCGCCCCTGGAGCACAGAGGGTTAAGGGTCTTGCTCAAGGACCCAAGGGTGGCAGCTTGGCCATACCGGGGTTCGAATCCGGATCTTCAGATCAGCAGCCCAGCGCCTTAAACCACTGAGCTACACCCCCCTCCCTTATCCTCCAGCGGATGATCTGCATTTAGCGTCCTTTGTATCTGTGCCGCCATTTTTAAAGTCCACTCTAAAGAAACAAAGCATCGCACTGAAGAAACAAAGCATGTAGAGGGACCAAGCACTGCCAACTAGCGTTCCAGAGGAGTTACTGCAGAGCGAATAAAGCGCAGAAGTATAAATGCTCACGTCGTAAATCGCCCTTTACGCTCTCGGACCCCTGCGAGTTCCAAAAAGCTGAGCATTTTGGATGCACCCCCGCAGCCCCTATGGTACCTTTTTAATAAACAAAAGAAAATGTTGTGAAAACACAGTTTCAAATGTTATTCCTGAACATTCGGTCCCGCATGTTTTACGATGATCCGCAATTTGCGGTTACTTCGTTTACGAATTTTCTGAGCGGCGAATTTTCCAAACTTCTCGGGGAATGACTGTATTATAGAACTAAATAAATCGGTAGAAAACATTACTATTGATTGTGTAAATGGATAAATAATGTGTCATATTATTAAAAAGTAGATTAAATAAACAATAGGGGCACGGTGGCTTAGTGGTTAAGCACGTTCGCCTCACACCGCCAGGATCCGGGTTCGATTCCCGTCTCGGGAATGTGTGTGTGGAGTTTGCATGTTCTCCCCGTGCCTCAGGGGGTTTTTTCTCCGGGTTCTCCGGTTTCCTCCCCCGGTCCAAAAACATGCACAGTAGGTTGATTGGCACCTTGGAAAATTGTCCCTAGTGTATGAATGTGTGCGTGAATGTGTGTGTGTGTCCTGTGATGGGTTGGCATTCCATCCAGGGTGTATCCTGCCTTAATGCCCATAGACGCCTGAGATAGACACAGACTCCCCGTGACCCGAGGGAAGATCGGATAAAGCGGTAGAAGATGAATGAATGAATGAATGAATGAATAATATAACAATGATTAAAACAATTTTGTTTTACAGTACGATAGAATTTGACGCCTAAATACAGCGATTCAAGCTATAAGCAATACAAACACACGATTCTTATATTAGTGATTTCTAGTAATTTAAATGTATATATGTAATATGAAATATAATATATTATATATATAATATATAAATTATATGTAATATCATTTTTTTACAATGCCCCCAAAATCGAGCTATATAATATTCTTGGGGGTTATCGGAGTAGAATTCGTCTGACGAAGAAGGTCGTGATGCTACGGGGAGCGATTGCGGGGGGGGGGGGGGGGTAGGGTGTTGGTGGTGGTTTTGGGTTATAGAGTCTTAATACAGTGTGTCTATCTCTAGGTCAGGATGTCTTATATCCTAATAAGCCCCAGGAAATGGAAAATGGATATTCTGTACAGTCTCTCAGTACAGCACGATCATCCCCTCGTTCTGTAGTCCATGGTGTTGTGTAGATCTGGGAGATTAATCGTCATTATATGTCAATGTTGAAAACATGACACATCACCCAGCTTTACTAGGCGTTTTTAATGTGTATGTTTTTAATTCCTTACATCACTCGCTCAGCCGTTTTAAACTCGTAAGGCTTTTTTTTTTTACACCTTAAAATGTAGCTAGCGTTGGTGTTCTTTTCCCCTTATACCACAGGATTTTATTCCGTCCTTACGGAAAGATCTAGTTTCATTGAGTCGCATGCATTTTTCTGGAATCTAGGAAAAGTACAAATAAAATGGACGACCGTTGGCTGGAAGAAGTGGACATTTCTGGCACTAACAGAAGATCTCATATAAGACAGCTTAAACACCTTAAATCAGGACCCCAGGTTTTACCAGTAGAACTTGGGAGGTGGTTGTAGCCTAGTGGTTAAGGTGTTGGGCTCTGGACCAGAAGAGCACGAGTTAAAACCGCACCGCCACCAGCTGCCACTAGTGGGCCCTTGAGCAAGGCCCCTTAACCCTCAATTGCTCAGTTGTACGTCGCTCTGGATAAGAGCGTCTGCCAAATGCTGTAAATGTAATGTAACTTGCCCAGACCATCAATGTACCCCCACCAGCTCCTTACCACAGTAAACCCTGGTGCCATTTCTTTCCTAGGTAAAACAAATACACACACACACACACAAAAGAAAATGGTCCAATTTTGATTCATCGTCTGTTTGCGTCACTTTAGGTGCTTTCAATAGTGAACAATGAGCCCTAACGTTCCTGAACATTCCGTCCCGCTTTGGATTCCCACTTATTTTAAGATTATCCGCAATTTGCTGTGACTTAAATTCCAAACGAGGACCTGCGAATTTTCCACACCGCAAATGATCGTACGTTGGCCGTATTTAGAATGAAATAAATCGACAGAAAATGTTACTGTTTAATCAAGAGGTTTTTATTGTCATTACAACCACATATAGCTGACGCAGTACACAGTGAAATGAGACAACGTTCCTCCA
Organism: Kryptopterus vitreolus; assembly: GCA_030449085.1. Taxonomy (NCBI): domain Eukaryota; kingdom Metazoa; phylum Chordata; class Actinopteri; order Siluriformes; family Siluridae; genus Kryptopterus; species Kryptopterus vitreolus. Next base: position 660,864 of record JACRUU010000011.1, on the reverse strand, counting down.
GGACCCTGGTGCTTACACAAAACAACATATATCACAAACACAACAACACAATGCTGAGGACGAGACTAAGTTTGTCATAGCGACATAAAGTGCATCGTGTGGTGCAAACAACTCTGCGTCACTAATGCAGTTTTTCTTTCTAATTCATTCGTTTGTTCATTCATCTTTTACCGCTTTATCCGGGAGTCTGTGTCTATCTCAGGCGTCTATGGGCATTAAGGCAGGATACACCCTGGATGGAATGCCAACGCATTGCAGGACACACACACACACACATTCATACACCAGGGACAATTTTTCAAGGTGCCAATCAACCTACCGTGCATGTTTTTGGACCGGGGGAGGAAACCGGAGAACCCGGAGGAAAAACCCCTGAGACACGGGGAGAACATGCACAAACTCCACACACACAAGGCCGAGACGGGAATCAAACCCGGACCCTGGTGGTGTGAGGCGAACATGTTAACCACTAAGCCACCGTGCCCCGTCAATTTAATATAAATTAATATAATTTTAGAACTAATTTTTTTTATATCCTTCTCATTGTCTTTCCGACTAACAGAGTTGATCTCGTGTAGCCGATATAGTCTGGATTTCTCCAGCGACGGAGACCAGAACCGAAACCCGAGAGTCCCATAGTTTAGTTCCTGTTTAGTTGTACGGTTCTGGGGGGGGGGGGGGGGGGGGGGGGGTGGGGGTGTGGGGGTGAAACACACCCCTCCTCTTAGTCCTCGCCCTGGTCTATGTATATATACGGTCGCCGGTCTCTCCGAGTGCATACGCTGTGAACGTCTCTCTCTCTCCTTCCTGCAGAGGCCCCGCAGCTGCCTTTTCACAACAACATAAAGTGTATAATTTGTCTGCGGAAGCCCGAACGTCTCGGAAAAAAAGCGGAGGGGGAGAAAAGAGAGGGAGAGAGGGAGAAAAAGAGGGAGCGGAGGAGAAAGAGAAAGGAGGGGAAACGGTCCTCCGACAGCAATCATTTTTCCGTGCACGGTAATTTCGCTGTCAGAAACAGCTGGCAGTGGGGGCCGGAACAATGCGAGAGGAGAGGATCGGAAAGCGAGGGAGCGTGGAAAGGCGAGCGGAGGGAGGGAGGGAAGACGACGACGACGGCGGCGACGAAGAAGAAGAAGAAGAAGAAGAGGAGGGAGGGGAGCGGCGGTTGGCAGAGACCTGAGGGGAGATCGGATTTCAGACTCTGTCATTAAGGCCAGACTGCGCCATGCACACAGAGCCACGGCTTCAAGTCTGAGCAGGACTCTCAAACTCTTATCTGGGTAGGGGCTTTTTTTTCTTTTCTTTTCTTTCTTTTCTTTCTTTTAGTTCTTTTTCTATTCTTCCTTAAGCACTTGACCCTCTTTCTCTCTCTCTCTCTCTCTCTCTCTCTCTCTCGCTCTCTCTCTCTGATGTCTGATGGTCTCACTGCCTCTCTTGGGGTAAGTAGAGAATGTGTGTAGCTTAGAAAGTGAGGGACAGATAAAGGGAGGGCATGTGAGTGTGTGTGTGTGTGTGTGTGTGTGTGTGTGTGTGTGTGTGTGAGAGAAAGAGGCAGTACTTGGCAGGCGCGCTGTACGTCGGAGAAGCAGGCAGATCTCTTTTAGGATTCACCAGCGCAGACGGAGAGTGTGTGCACGCATGCTGACATGCCAGTAAGTCCACTTTTTAAATATCGCAAATAGCTCGGAGAAAAAAAAAACAGGGGGGGGGGTGCGCGGCGAATGTTTGTTTAGCTTGTTGTTGTTGTTGTTGTTATTTTTTGCCTGTTCTCATTTTTCGGTCCAGATTTGCGCTTGTCCTTCTGTCTGCGCGATATTTTTAGTCTCAAATCCTTTAGTAATCGTAAGCCTTTCCGCAGCCTCGGCGCGAAGCAGGGGACGTCTGTCCGTCTGCGAGACAGAGAGGGGAAGAGTGTGTGAGAAGGGACTGCTGCCGCCCTGATGGCACACCACAGGCAGGAAGTGAGACAGAGGGGCAGCTTTACACACACACACACACACACACACACACACCCACACTCACACACGCTCTCGACACAAGTCCCAGTTGTGAGGTTGCTGCTCTGGTGCTTCCCTGTCCTTCAGTGGGCTCTGGAGTGCAGTTATTGATTTCTGCGTCATGCGGCGTCCCTGTGTGTGTGTGTGTGTGTGCTGAAAGATTTGGAAGGAGCCGAAGAGTCGTGCGTGTGTGGTGTGTGTGTGTGTGTGTGTGTGTTGTGTGTGTGTGTGTGTGTGTGTGTGTGTGTGTGTGTGTGTGTGTGTGTGTGTGTGTGTGTGTGCTTCAGGCTCCTCTTGCTCCCATTACCCCCCCAGACTGCACTGGAGACAGTCTGCAATGCACATTTTATGAGCCATCTCGCTTCACATCACCGTCCTCCCCGTCTTCCTTCCCGTGTGGTTGGTGGGTGTGTGTGTGTGTGTGTGTGTGTCTCTCTCTCTCTCTCTCTTTTTTTTTTTTCGCCCCCCTTCAGAGTTTCTGTTTATTTTCTGTCTCCTTTAGTTTCACTGCTGCACTGTTCTCCTTCTCTCACCAGGCTCTGCTCTCGGCCTTCACAGCGCTGCTCTCTCCCTCTTTTGCCAAATGCTTTGCTATCATTAGACGTTAATGTCTAACATGTGCTGGACGTGGCGGTGCCATGCATGGGGTTTTTGTTTGTATTTTTGTTTATTATTTTTACTGCCAATATCCCAGAATGTCTCACATTCAGAGTCTGAATGTGTCATGTGTATGTATATGTGTATATATATATGTATATATATATATATATATATATATATATATATATATATATATATATATATATATATATATATATATATATATTATATATATATATATGCGTGCATGCATTTGACGTATTATAATCATTTATTAATTGTATTTGACGCATCATAGAGAAGTTGTGGCTCGAATCAGCTTCGAACCTTTTCAGGGATTTATTTTGTTTATTTTTTGGCCTTGAAAACAAATAAAAGGAACCCACATTTTAATTAAAATCGTTTTTTCCCCCCTCATTCGTTATTATTGCGATTCTTTAGTGCCGTTTTAAGCCGTTCATATACTTATACTATCCTGGATGGGTTAGAATCCGAAGCAAATCATTTGAACACAATGATCCCAATCTAAATAAGGGGGGGGGGTGTTGTATTAAACCAGTGGGCCATGACCGAGTGATGAGGGACGCAACGTAGTGCTCATAATTTTGACGCAAAGGAAATTCTTGTATATTTACACGTTTATTTAACAGATATAGTAAAACTTTGCCTGGTGTCGGATTTCAGTTTTCCATAGAGCGACTTTTCAGCACAAACACAATAGCATCGGGCCCAGGATAGTGCCTTGTAGCTTAAGTTAAATGCTTGTTGTGTGTGTGTGTGTGTGTGTGTGTGTGATGTGGCTTTTTTTTTTGGTTTACAGCATGTGTGCTACAGATGTTTCCTATACTTTGATTCGCCGCCTCTCTCACAGAGATGCTAGTTTTGCTAGTTTTGGGACGTAGCGACTCGTTGCTTGTTTCGACCCTTTATACCGACATTTGTACTGTTTAACAAGAAATATTCTTATTGGTTGATTGGCAATATACCCCCCCCCCCCCCCCCCCCCCCCCAAACCCCCGACTAACTTGTTCCATCTGCTCCACATGCTAGCACGCTAGTAAACTGTGTTTATATAAATTTAGCGCATTCTCATCTCCGTGGCGTTCGTTAATTTTGTCTGTATTGTAGAATGAATGGGTGTTGAATCGGTGTCCACACAAACGATATAACTCACCGACTTTACCTGGACAGTCATTCACTAAACAAAAAATAAATATGGCTAAGCTAAATGGCTTTTGGCTAAGCTAACTTGCTAAAAAGTTTGCTAGCAAAGCAAAAGGCACTTTTCTCATTCGAGCGTAGTTATAATATTCATCTTCTAGCGCTTTATCCGATCTTCCCTCGGGTCACGGGGAGTCTGTGTCTATCTCAGGCGTCTATGGGTATTAAGGCAGGATACACCCTGGATGGAATGCCAACCCATCACACACACACACACACACACAACACACACACACACACACACATTCACACACTAGGGACAATTTTACCAAGGTGCCAATCAACCTACCGTGCATGTTTTTGGACCGGCGGAGGAAACCGGAGAACCCCGGAGAAAAACCCCCTGAGGCACGGGGAGAACATGCACAAACTCCACACACACACGGCCGAGACGGGAATCGAACCCCGACCCTGCCGGTGTGAGGCGAGCGTGCTAACCACTAAGCCATCGTGTCCCCTTAGTTATAATAGATTATATTATATTATATTATCGTCAATAACAAACAATGAATGTACGAAAAAAACGTGTATTTTATATGCTTTATGTCAAATTCAAATATAATGGGAGGTAGTGGTAGCCCAGTGGTTAAGGTGTTGGCCTTAGGACCAGAAGATCACAGGTTCAAACCCCACACCCAGCACCAAGCTACTACTAGTGGGCCCTTGAGTAAGGCCCTTAACCCTCAATTGCTCAGTTGTAAGTCGCTCTGGATAAGAGCATCTTCCAAATGTTGTAAATGTAAATGAGTCCTGTAATACGAGTTACCCCCCCCCCCCTTCCTTAATCCTGAGCGATTTACAACAAAGGGCCTCGCTCAAGGGGCCCTCACTAGTGGCAGCTTGCTAGGTGGGATTTGAACCTGCAACCTTCTGGTCCAGAGCCCGCTAAGCTACACCCCTCCCCTCGGATTAATATGTTTTTACACATGTAAGTTTGATATAGTGCTTTTTTTAGTTATATATATATAAATATCGTTACAGCTGCGTATTGCAGTAAAACACCGATTATAGCGCTTATGGAGTTCGGACTCCAGCAGGTTAGCGCTGTAACGGGAGATGAAAAGGCGATGAATACGCAGCGCAAGAAAAATGCACGATGTAATTAAATTGGAACGCGTGTGTCCAAATGATGGGGGTTTTTTCTTTTTTTTTTTTCCCGTTACGAGATTGTCTCGCCAAGCACTTTTATCAATGAAGGCTTTTCCAGTTCGATCCAGCGTAGATATTTCTCCTCCGTTTTTATGTAATCCGATCAACCCATTTCACCTTCGCTGCCGAGAAAGCGGGCCTTGCGTATGGAGATTAATGGAGATCCGAGGACGGCGATATTAGATATGTAGTTCCCAGCATTTGCTGATGCGGCAGACTCGGGTTGAGGGGGGGGTTCGGTATAGGATGTTTGGTGTAGTAGAAGTGCGCAGTTACGACGACGGTAGTTTCTAAGGCTCGGGATGTGTTTGAACAGAGCTGTAGGGGCTGTATTTGGGGCTGTATAACTATATATGAGAGGCACGTTTGCCTCACACCGCCAGGGTCCGGGTTCGATTCCCGTCTCGCCCATGTGTGTGTGGAGTTTGTGCATGTTCTCCCCGTTCCCCCTCTCCCGTGCCTCAGGGGGTTTTTCTCCGGGTTCTCCGGTTTTCCTCCCCCCCCAGGTCCAAAAACATGCACGTTAGGTTGATTGGCACCTTGGAAAATTGTCCCTAGTGTCTGAATGTGTGTGTGTGTGTGTGTGTGTGTGTGTCCTGTGATGGGTTGGCATTCCATCCAGGGTGTATCCTGCATTAATGCCCATAGACGCCTGATATAGACACAGACTCGCCGTGACCCGAGGGAAGATAAAGCGCTAGAAGATGAATGAATGAATGAACTATATATGAAAGTGTACATTGCAGTAAGTATATAGGTCATTCTGGTACTGCAGTAGATTGTGTTTACTGTGCACATTTGTTTTAGCAAGGACAGACAGGAGCGAGGGAGGGAGCATTTGTGTGTGTGTGTGTGTGTGTGTGTGTGTGTGTGCTGAAGATCCCAGCTGGAGATAACACACTGCAGGGCATTCTGGAGCCGGGCACTGGCACGTAGGCTCTAGAGGAAGGGATGATGGAGGGACAGAAGGGGTGCATCGGCAGAATGCAGACATCATGCCAAAAACTCTCTCAGACACACACACACACACACACACACACACACACACACACACACACACACACACAAACAACACACAAGGACTGTCAAGGGACAGTTAATCAATAGGAATGATTTATATTCTCTTGCCTGTGTGAAGATGGTTATAAGTCCTGCGCTGCTTGTAAGCCTCGAATGTCATTTAACTATAAGCGCGCTTAGGGGGGGGCGGGCAGTAAAACGTTACGATTACGTTATCACCGTATAACGAGTTCCGGGACGCTGGTTATTAAACTTACCGCACCTTTAACACGGTAATAATGGGTCTTATTGGATTAGATATTAATTGATATCGTTTGTTTATTTTCACACAGTAACGCGTGACGCGTCGCTCCATTATTGCTTTATTGTTATATGCTGCGTTTTTTAACGCATTGTTTTTTTCTATAGTCGCAGCGTAGATGTGAAATGCTAAAGTTAAGGTTTATTGCGGTTATACGTGCAGCTTAGAATGAGATTTATCACTTTTACTGTAAAAAAAAAGATTAAGTTTGAAATAAAATAGCAAAATAAATAGCGGGTACATTTTTTCCGTAATACAAAGAATGTCCTGTGAATAAAAAAAAAAGGGGGGGCGGGGTGTTGGTGGGGGCGGTACCCTGGTCATTTTCCTATAATGCCGTTCCCCTTTAGGGTTTTTATATTGACTCATTAACCCCACTACATCAAAATCCGTATTCACCATCATACGGCGATTTACAACACTGCACTTTTACCCTGGAAATAATATGTTAATGATGTATAATAATAATAATAATAATAATAATATAATAATTATTATTATTTTATATTATATAAAAATAATATTATAGTATTTAATAGTTAATGATAATTATTATTATTATGAATAATAATGATATAATATGATAATAATAATGATAATAATGATAATAATGATAATGATAATGATAATAATAATAATAATGATATGATGATAATAATAATAATAATATAATAAAATAACTACTAATAATAATATCATAATACATAATACTACTACTACTAATACTACTACATACTCAATAATAAATAATAATAAATAATAATAATGGGAGGTGGGCAGCCCAGTGGTTAAGGTGTTGGCCTGGACCTTGGACCGGAATTCCGGGTTCAAACCCCACCACCACCAAGTTGCCACTAGTGGGCCCTTGAGCAAGGCCCTTACCCCGCAAATGCTCAGTTGTAAGTCGCTCTGGATAAGGGCGTCTGCCAAATGCCGTAAATGTAAATGTAAAGGTATTAATGCTTAACGCTTTCCTTTTCATTGAATTAAACTCTAAGAAAATGCCCCCCCCCCCCCCCCAAAATAAAGCCCCCCCCTCCTCCCCGGCTCCTTCACTCGTAACCCTTTGCACCTTAGTAATTTGCACGACGTGTGAGACGTTATTGTCATGTAAAAAATACCAACGTTGGTAATGCCGACCAGGTGAACAGTGGCTTTTTTGCATTACACTTTAATGCCCCGTTAATAAACGTGCCGTCGGGACATTTTGACATTTTGAACGCACACATTAACACACCCAGTATGTCACTCGAGTGAACGGGCTTTCCAAAAAATCTTTGTGGAATTTTCTTGAGCCAGAAGTTTGCAAGAAATACCCCCCCCCCCCCCCCCCCCCCCCCCGCCCCCCTCACGACTTCCCTCCTGCCTTTATTTTATTTATTTAAGGAGATGTTTGGACATTCCTCCGCGAGTCGACATGAGCGCGGGTCGTCCAGGGTATATTTGAATTGGCCTCGTCGCGAATCCATGTCGAACCCTTATCCATGGCGACCGTGCGAGTCGGACCCGTCGGTCCTCGGCCTTCACACGGCTATAAAACAACGCCGTAATTGTTTTTTTTTTTTTTTTTTTTTTTCCGAAAGTGTTCACATGGATTAGTATGTCCCTGGCCGTCTCACGGCTGACCGAATTAAATCTGGGACTGAGATCCAGCCCTTAATTACCGAACAGGACAGAAGTGGAAGCTAATGCACTACACGGTGTTAATGCGCAAAGCCGAGTCGATATACAAAACTAGTTTTCAACAATAGCGTTTCGGGGACCGGCGTTTAAACCTCCCGATCCGTCCCAAGGCTTATTAGAAAGCTTAACCGGAATGCTGTCGGAATACCGTACGGAACGTATTGGAGGTCTTTCATGGTTTGATATATTTGTTAGCTAAGAAATGCTAGCTTTGTTCAGGAAGTTGCCTATTTATTTCCTGCCGTATTCCATGAATTGGGTGTTTATGATCACATCTGTTTATTATAATTGTTACAGTAATTTTCCGCCACCTTTGCTTGAGCAACCGGCATTTTTTTTTTTTTTTTCGTATTGTTGTGACGACTGATACTCGTCCGGCAACATTCCAAACTTCTGCAATACACAAAGGCACGGAAGGCGCGCGACAATGCCGACCAGAAACTATTATCTATTTGTGGATAAATAGAGGTGAACGTTCCTGCGCTAGTTAGATTTATTGTCTGGCTCGCGGCCTCCTTTCCTCACAGCTAATCTCGGAGACATTTTATAGGAAACAACAAATTTCCTGCTCAAAAAAGAATGAGATTTATCACTTTTACTGTAAATGGCTAAAATAAAAAAAAAGATTAACTTTAAAGTAAAATAGCGAAATAAATAGCGGGTACATTTTTCCATAATGCAAAGAATGTCCTGTGAAAAAAAAAAAAAATTTTTCCTAGGGGCACGGTGGCGTAGTGGTTAGCACGTTCGCCTCACGCCGCCAGGATCCGGGTTCGATTCCCGTCTCGGTCATGTGTGTGTGGAGTTTGTGCATGTTCTCCCCGTGCCTCAGGGGGTTTTTCTTCGGGTTCTCCGGTTTCCTCCCCGGTCCAAAAAAAAAAACATGCACGGTAGGTTGATTGGCACCTTGGAAAATTGTCCCTAGTGTATGAATGTGTGTGTGAATGTGTGTGTGTGTGTGTGTGTGTGTGTGTGTGTGTCCTGCGATGGGTTGGCATTCCATCCAGGGTGTATCCTGCCTTAATGCCCATAGACGCCTGAGATAGACACAGACTCCCCGTGACCCGAGGGAAGATCGGATAAAGCGCTAGAAGATGAATGAATGAATGAATGAATAATTTTCCTATAATGCCGTTCCCCTTTAGGGTTTTATATTTGACTCATTACATGCTACATCAAATCCGTATTCACCATCGCATTCACCCTGGAAATAATAATGATAATAGGGGGGCACGTTGGATTAGCGTGTTAGCATGTTCGCCTCACACCGCCAGGGTCCGGGTTCGATTCCCGTCTCGGTCATGTGTGTGTGGAGTTTGTGCATGTTCTCTCCGTGCCTCAGGGGGTTTTTCTCCGGGTTCTCCGGTTTCCTCCCCCGGTCCAAAAACATGCACGGTAGGTTGATTGGCACCTTGGAAAATTGTCCCTAGTGTATGAATGTGTGTGTGTGTGTGTGTGTGTGTGTGTGTGTGTGTGTGTGTGGTTCCTGTGATGGGTTGGCATTCCATCCAGGGTGTATCCTGCCTTAATGCCCATAGACGCCTGAGATAGACACAGACTCCCCGTGACCCGAGGGAATATCGGATAAAGCGCTAGAAGATGAATGAATGAATGAATGAATGAATGTCTAACCTCAATGGGATGAGAATTCCACGGCTAAAACCGAAAACGCCCCGATCTCCCAGAGAGTGTGAACGGGACGGAGGAACCACCAAAAAGACCCGAATCAGATACTACAGAGCGACGCAGAAGTATAAATCGCCCTTTAACCCTCGATTGCACAGTGGTCCGGATAAGGGAGTCCCATTTAAACCCAAATGGCCTAAGGGGCGTTTTTCCACACAGTTTAGTGATCAGCGTTAGGCTGGGGTCCGTGTCTGCTCTCTGATTGGTCAATGGTTCAGTGCTGTAATACATTGCATGAAGAGACACAATGCCAGTAGACCATGACGCATCGTAATGTCTCATAAGTTCGTTCTGGTGTGTGTGTGTGTGTGTGTGTGTGTGTGTGTGTGTGTGTGTGTGTGTGTTTCCCCCCTCTTACTCCCCCCCCCCCTCTCTTTTTGGCATTCCCATAACTAGAGAAGCTTCCGCACTCACACCTGGTAGTGTTTCAGCATGATGAGGTGCTGAAATGCTGGTGCCTCTTGGGTTTTGTCCTGAATTAGTTATATCCTGTGGTTTGGATTCTCGCTGTGAAACTAAGTAGAGCTTGCTTCACGTTTCAGCGAAAGCGAGCAGAATCGGAATCAAAGGGAGCGGAAGGCAGGCAGAACTGGTCCGCGTTCGAATGCGAATCAGCCAAATGGCGCCGCTTTCGTTTGCATGTGATAAAACATGAAATATGGATTTTATTTGCGAATAGAAACAAAGGCACAAAAAAACCCGGCTATCAGATGCGTTTTGTTTTTCCACAGGTCTCTGTGTGTCCTAATGTTTCAAATATTGTTCATATATTCACAATATTGTCTGTATAGGATTTTTATACGCCATGAATATGTAGAAAGGTCACATGATCTACCTTCGCCTTGCCTTGAGCGCAATACTGCAGGTGCCACACGAGGCGCTATTGCATCCGGAAATCCACACGTCCTCTGTGATAATCGCGCACTATTACCTCCCAGAACAAGCGCATACGTGGCCACGCCCCCAAGTACAGCGGCATCGCCTCGTTATTAATGCGTGTATAACGCGCCTACGCCTCCCATTACAGATAAAAACGCTTAATATAAAACGCAATATAAATAAACCTGCCAATATCCCTCTCTCTCTTTTTTTTTTTAATGACGCGATATGGTTTACAGGTTTATTTATCGACGTTTGGAGAATATCGCAAAATTTTTGCGCAAGTTTGGAATAATGGAAACGCGTCGACTGTTACTTGTATTTAATATACGAAAAGAGAAAAATGTAATTATTTAATACAAAGGACCGCCCAACACAGCATTGCGATATTACGCTATGCCGCATTAGACTAGTTTGAAAGCGTGCGTTTTCATGACGCTCGTTTAAATTGTCAATATTTAGCAAAAAACTAAAATTTTGCGAGAGAAATGCAGAAGCTTTAAATGTTTGTGGATGATGATTTTCAAATTGAATACCAAGTATACAAGATTATCGTAAACGGTGTACGACGAGGTGTCGTGACCGGAGTCAAGCCGGTAACTCGATGTAGCCGAAAGGCATTGGCGTCTGGACCGGAAGATCGCCGGTATCATCACCAAGCTGCCACTAGAAGGCACTTTTGAGCAAGGCCCTTAAGGCCGATTTATACTTCTGCGTCCAGGCTACGGTATATACGTTCTTAAATCAGTAAAGATGGCGGCACCAGCCTGGATTCACAATGAAATATCATTGTGTGTGTGTGTGTGTCTGTGTGAGTGTCTGTGTGAGTGAGTGTCTGTGTGTGTGTGTGTGTGTGTGTGTGTCTGTGTGAGTGTCTGTGTGAGTGAGTGTCTGTGTGAGTGAGTGAGTGAGTCTGTGTGAGTGAGTGAGTGTGTGTCTGTGTGAGTGTGTGAGTGTCTGTGTGAGTGTCTGTGTGTCTGTGTGTCTGTGTGAGTGTCTGTGTGTCTGTGTGAGTGAGTGAGTGTCTGTGTGAGTGAGTGAGTGTCTGTGTGAGTGAGTGAGTGTCTGTGTGAGTGTCTGTGTGATGTGTCTGTGTGAGTGAGGTCTGAGTGTGTGTGTGTGAGTGTCTGTGTGAGTGAGTGAGTGTCTGTGTGAGTGAGTGAGTGTCTGTGTGAGTGTGTGTGTGAGTGTGTGAATGTCTGTGTGAGTGTCTGTGTGAGTGTCTATGTGTGTGAGTGTCTGTGTGTGTGAGTGTGTGTGTGTGTGTGTGAGTGTGTGTGTGTGAGTTGAGTGAGTGTCTGTGTGTGAGTGAGTGTGTGAGTGAGTGTGTGAGTGAGTGAGTGTCTGTGTGAGTGAGTGTCTGTGTGTGTGTTTGTGTGAGTGTGTGAGTGTGTGAGTGTCTGTGTGAGTGAGTCTGTGTGAGTGAGTGTGTGGTGAGTGAGTGTGTGTAGTGAGTGAGTGAGTGTGAGTGAGTGTTTTGTGTGAGTGAGTGTGTGAGTGAGTGTGAGTGTGTGTGTGTGAGTGTGTGTGAGTGAGTGTCTGTGTGAGTGTCTGAGTGTCTGTGTGAGTGAGTGTCTGTGTGAGTGTGTCTGTGTGAGTGTGAGTGTGAGTGACTGTGTGAGTGAGTGTCTGTGTGTGAGTGTGTGAGTGTGTGTCTGTGTGAGTGTCTGTGTGAGTGAGTGTGTCTGTGTGAGTGTCTGTGTGAGTGAGTGAGTGTGTGTCTGTGTGAGTGTCTGTGTGAGTGTCTGTGTGAGTGAGTGTGTGTCTGTGTGAGTGTCTGTGTGAGTGTCTGTGTGAGTGTCTGTGTGAGTGAGTGTCTGTGTGAGTGTTGTCTAGTGTGAGTGTCTGTGTGAGTGTCGTTTGTAGTGTCTGTGCTGTGTCGTGAGTGTCTCTGTGCGTGCAGTGTCTGTGCGAGTGTGTGTGTGAGTGTCTGTGTGAGTGTCTGTGCGAGTGTCTGTGCGAGTGAGTGAGTGTGTGTCTGTGTGAGTGTCTGTGTGAGTGTGTGTGTGTGTGTGTGTGTGTGTGTGTGTGTGAGTGTCTGTGAGTGAGTGAGTGTCTGTGTGAGTGAGTGAGTGAGTGTCTGTGTGAGTGTCTGTGTGAGTGAGTGAGTGAGTCTGTGTGTGTGTCTGTTGGAGTGAGTGAGTGTCGTCTGTGTGAGTGAGTGTCTGTGTGAGTGTCTGTGTGTGAGTGTCTGTGGAGTGAGTGTCTGTGTGTGTGTGTGAGTGAGTGAGTGTGTGTGTGTGTGTGAGTGAGTGCGTGAGTGAGTGTGTGAGTGAGTGATCGTGTGTGTGAGTGTCTGTGTGAGTGTCTGTGTGAGTGTCTGTGTGAGTGAGTGTCTGTGTGAGTGTCTGTGTGTGTGAGTGTCTGTGTGAGTGTCTGTGTGAGTGAGTGTCTGTGTGAGTGTCTGTGTGAGTGAGTGAGTGTCTGTGTGAGTGAGTGTGTGAGTGAGTGATGAGTGTCGTGGTGGAGTGTCTGTGTGAGTGTCTGTGTGAGTGTCTGTGTGAGTGTCTGTGTGAGTCTGTGGAGTGTGAGTGTCTGTGTGAGTGTCTGTGTGAGTGAGTGAGTGTGTGTCTGTGTGAGTGAGTGAGTGGTGAGTGAGTGTGTGAGTGTCTGTGGAGTGAGTGTATCGTGTGTGAGTGAGTGTGTGAGTTCTGTCTGAGTGAGTGTCTGTGTGAGTGTCTGTGTGAGTGAGTGAGTGTCTGTGTGAGTGTCTGTGTGAGTGTCTGTGTGAGTGAGTGTGTGAGTGTGTGTGAGTGTGTGTGAGTGTGTGTGTGTAAAAAAAAAAGCTATCTAAAGCTGTGGTAGATAACTGTAAGCTCATAAGTGAAGGGGAACGAGGGGACATAAGCGTTTGAGTGTATAACGCAGTCTAAGGCTGCTTGTTGTTGTTGTTGTTATTGTTGTTGTCGTCCCTGAACCGTTCTAACCAATAAACAACTGCAAACCCCTCAGAGCAAGGAAAAGCTTTTAGGTTCGTCTATTTTCACCCACAACAGAACTTTCAGAACGCACTGTAAAAAAAAAAGAAAAGAAGACGCTATGTTTTCTTTTCTGTTTGTTATTGGGAGTGTGTGTGTGTGTGTGTGTGTGTGTTGTGTATATGCTGATATGTTGACTGTTTTTTATGTGTGTGTGTGTGTGTGTCCCCTCCATTCCTTCCCTCTGTTCATGTTTGTTGAATGATGACACATTCGGGTTCTGCTCATGTCCCTAAATGGTGTCCCACATGGTGCGAACACTTTGGGCTTGCCAGAACAAATAAAGACGAAATATAAGCAGTGAATCATCGAGCGATGAGACGATCACACTGATCTCACCAGCGTGAGACGCTCCCGGAGCCGGAGCGACATCTCACATCTCACACGCCCCTCTGTTTTAGTCTACTATTTATTTTAGAGCCATTTTAACTTCTGCACACACTTCTCGTGCCACACTTTCAGACAGTTGTTTATTTATTCGTGCAAAAGCATCACTATTAGAATCTCTCCCGCAGTTTTTATCCGATCGTCACGAATCATACCTCATATCGTGCGTCCCGATGGTGTGAGCCGTGCTGTTACTTTTATAAGGAATCGCCCCACGGAATTCCGAACCCGGGGCCGAAAAGCGGGAATTTTTTCCCCATAGAAAATGAATGGGGTCGAAATTTGGTGCCTCGCAGTTCGGGCCTGTGAGCGTCCGACATGCACATATGGTAAATCCACTCGTAGAGGAATCCGGAGTGGATCACGATCATATACCTCCCGAATCCCACACACGTTCGGAATTTCAGGAAATCCGCGACATTCCGGCACTATAGAGAATGTATGGGGGAAATTTGGTGCTCCGCTGTTCGGAAAATGCACATTTGACACCCAATCGTAGGTGAGA
>JACRUU010000011.1:633958-641458 GCA_030449085.1 Kryptopterus vitreolus | reverse complement strand
CGTGTTGGGTTTGCTGCGCCAAGCACAATATTTCTGTACGCAGGCTTATTGCTTTGTATTAAAAGTCAGAGCATGCAATTTTTATCTTTTAGTCTGATGCAGTGCTATAAATGAAAAGGTTGTAGCTGAGATTAGTGTTGGGTGGATGTGGGTTTGTTTATGTATTTCTCTCTCACCTTCACTTAGCTGACAGTTTTTCCTCTTTAGCTGAAAATATCAGCCGAACCTCCGGGGACGCGTTCCGTAAATGTATTTGGTGTTGAGAAGAGGGGAAAAAAAAAAGATATATTCATTGCTCAAGGTGATTCTGCAGGAATAAATTCACATGTTGTTTACTTCTCGTCTACGCTTCACGATGCAGACGTGGATTTAACTTGAAATGGAGCCGCTAAAGGAGCATTCCTGGAAAACCACACATTCACGTTTGCGCATTCGAGCTAGTAACAGTTTAAAAGACGATATTTCTTTCACTAGTAAACACTAAATAGTGCAATCACTTGCCATTTTATATATATATATATATATATATATATATATATTCATTCATCTTCTAGCGCTTTATCCGATCTTCCCTCACGGGTCACGGGGAGTCTGTGTCTATCTCAGGTGTCTAGGGGCATTAATGGCAGGATACACCCTGGATGGAATGCCAACCCATCGCAGGACACACACACACACACACACACACACACATCATTCATACACTAGGGACAATTTTCCAAGGTGCCAATCAACCTACCGTGCATGTTTTTGGACCGGGGGAGGAGGAAACCGGAGAACCCTGGAGAAAAAAAAAAACCCTGAGACACGGGGAGAACATGCACAAACTCCACACACACACATGGCTGAGACGGGAATCGAACCCAGACCCTGGAGGTGTGAGACGTGCTAAACCTGCTAACCACTAAACCACCGTGCACCATATATATATATATAATATATATATATATATTATATATGTATATAAGTATGTGTGTGTGTGTATATACATATATATATATATATATATATATATATATATATATATATATATATATATATATATATAATATATACCGTAAATTTCGGACTATAAGCCGCTACTTTTTTCCTAGGTTTTGAACCATGCGGCTAATAATAAGGTGCGGCTATTCTGCAGATTTTTTTTGCAGAAATGAAATGAAGATAAATACTGTAAATAGCGCTTATTTTCTCTTGGTTCTGTCCTGTTTTAATCAGTAAAGTCTCTTCTCAGTGCTCTCTCTCTCCTCCCTGCTCTTCTCCGCGTCTCTGTGCAGCGTCCACCGTTACACCGTGTTAAAATACAGGTTAGGAAAGGTTCTATTTAGGTACATACATGTACATTTACAATTCAAAAGCGGATGCGGCTTGTATGCAGGTGCGGCTTATTTATGAATTTTTTTTTTTTTTTTTTTTTTTTTTTTTTTTTTTTAAATAGAGCAGATGCGGCTTATATGCAGGTGCACTTTATAGTCCGGAATTTACGGTATGTGTGTGTGTGTGTGTGTGTGTGTGTGTATATATGTAAATCAAGATATTGATATACAGCACATTTCAAACACAATGGTAATTCAAAGTGCATAAAAGGAAATAATTGGATAAAATAATTACAAAAAATAATCAACAATGAAAACATTTAAAATGATTTGCTTTAAAATGAACAAAGCATTAATAAAAAATCATTATAAATAACCCTGCTTTTTTATTTCTTGTTCATATTCGCTTATTAAAACTATATAAAACCCTAATTCAGTGTACAAAAGTGTACTTTAAAAAATGCAAATGCCTCATATTGAGTTACATTTTTTGTGGTGTTTTTTATATTTCGAGAAGTCGAGAAGTGAATGGGGGATTTCTCCTTTCAAAAAAACTCCCTCCTGCTGAGTTATTCTTGCTAAAAAACAAAATGGAAAAAAAAGAAAAACATTGACTATGCAAGGCGAGGCATTTTGTGTAAATTAACATTTGTGTTGTTTTTAATGATAATTGCAGATCATGCAAATGCTTTAAATCTAAAAATGCTATAAGAAACATAACAAGGCAAACGTGCTTGATAAGAAATAAGACGATTCCCGTCTCGGCCATGTGTGTGATGAGTTTGTGCATGTTCTCCCCGTGCCTCAGGGGGTTTTTCTCCGGGTTCTCTGGTTTCCTCCCCCGGTCCAAAAACATGCACGGTAGATTTGATTGGCACCTTGGAAAATTGTTCCTAGTGTATGAATGTGTGTGTGTGTGTGTGTGATGGGTTGGCATTCCATCCAGGGTGTATCCTGCCTTAATGCCCATAGACGCCTGAGATAGTGGTTAGCACGTTCGTCTCACACCACCAGGGTCCGGGTTCGATTCTCGTCTTGGACATGTGTGTGTGGAGTTTGTGTGTGTTCTTCCCGTGTCTCAGGGGTTTTTCTCAGGGTTCTCCGGTTTCCTTCCCCGGTCCAAAAACATGCACGGTAGGTTGATTGTCATCTGGGGAAATTTGGAAAAATGGGGGAAAATTGTCCCTAGTGTATGAATGTGTGTGTGTGTGTGTGTGTGTGTGTGTGCCCTGCGATGGGTTGGCATTCCATAAAGGGTGTATCCTACCTTAATGCCCATAGACGCCTGAGATAGGCACAGGCTCCCCGTGACCCGAGGAAGATCGGATAAAGCGGTAGAAGTTGGTTTATAGTTTTAGTAGAGGGTGATTAGAATTAGAAGATGAATGAATGAATGAATGAGCACGGCAGGTACGGGTCGCTCAGGTACAGACATGAAGGAGGTTCCTCACCTCCCAAAAGGAGCAGCCGGCGCTGAAGAGCCGAAGAGCCAAATCGTTAGCGAAAGGACAGGTTTTGGATTTTTGGCTTCAAAAGGGAAAAAAGATCGCCAGACGAGTTCTTTTTATAGTTATATAATCAATCATTCACATCAAGCATCAAGGAATCAAAGTGTTTTTGTTTTACATGCACTCGCCAAAGTTTAATTCATCCTTACATGCAAATATGCCCCCCCCCAACCCCCCCAAACACTACATGTCCTGAGGACATTTGAATATTTGGTTTTGATTTATGAATACATGCAGGCTGAAGTCAAACAGCATATATCTCTTTTGGGTCTGTGGTGTTTTTTTTTTTTTTTTTTTAATGGCAGATGATAAATATTTTGACATTGTAATGTTAGCAGCAGAGAGCCGTACATACCGTAGCATTATATAGCCATGCGGTAAACTGTCTCGTTAACGTAACAATCGTACCTTTAATTGAAAGCCGTTTATTAATTAAGACACATTTTTCATAGCATTGCAACTTTGCAACTTTGCCTTGTTTTTTTTATTTCATATTTTATCTATCTATCTATCTATCTATCTATCTATCTATCTATCTATCTATCTATCTATCTATCGAGATCTATCTATCTTCTATATATAGATATATATATATAGATATGATAGATATATATATATATATATATATATTAATATATATATATTATATATATATATATATATATATATATATCATATATACACACAACATGTATGTATATGTTGTGTGCGTATATACTGTCTAAAATGCTTTAGTTATTATGCCTTATGCAGTTATTATGCCTTTATTCTTCCCAAATGGGTAAATTTGTAAGCTTTATCATCAAATTGTTTAAATAAACGCTTAAGCTAAAGCTATAAGCTACAGTTAGACTGAGAGGCAGACTTTTTAGTAGCGTTGCTCAGATATTTACAATTACATTGACAGTCCGTATCCTGAGCGACTAAACCACTAAACAATTGAGGGTTAATTAAACAGCGTAGCTATTTGCTAGGATAGCTAGGAAAAAAATCTACGCTAGCAATTAGCAATTAGCAAATATTTGTTAGCGTAGCTATTTGCCATCGTACGTATTTGCTAGGATAGCTAGGAAAATAGCTACGCGAGCAAATAGCAAATATTTATCGTAGCTATTTGCTATCGTACGTATTTGCTAGGATAACTAGGAAAATAGCTATGCTAGCAAATAGCACATATTTATCGTAGCTATTTGCTGTCGTACGTATTTGCTAGGATAGCTAGGAAAATAGCTACGCTAGCAATTAGCACATATTTGTTACCGTAGCTATTTGCCATCATACGTATTTGCTAGGATAGCTAGGAAAATAGCTACGCCAGCAATTAGCACATATTTGTTACCGTAGCTATTTGCTATCGTACGTATTTGCTAGGATAGCTAGGAAAATAGCTACGCTAGCAATTAGCACATATTTATCGTAGCTATTTGCTATCGTACGTATTTGCTAGGATAGCTAGGAAAATAGCTACGCTAGCAATTAGCACATATTTGTTAGCGTAGCTATTTGCTATCGTACGTATTTGCTAGGATAGATAGGTGGGGGGGGGGGGGGGGGGTTTAAGGGCAGCTTCCGAGAGCGAAGGAATAATGGAATAACCAAACGTACGGATATCGAGCTAAGGATTACAGTGGTGATGTAACGCGGCGCCGTAGGTCAGCGTGTGCAGGGAAATTCAGGTCATTATATATATATATATATATATATATATATATATATATATATATATATATATATATATATATATATATATATATAATACTGTCTGCCGTTTTCCTCCACCAGTTCTTGGGATAATTGAGTGAAATCCCCAGTTGTATTCTTTCTTCTTCTAATTGAAATTAGAAAAATACCCCCCCCCCTCCTCCTCCTTCTCCTCCGCCAAGCCCCCCCCCCCCCTCTTTTTTTTTACTCACATACTTCTATTTCTGTAAAAAATTCCTACTTTGCTCTCGGGCCGCCCCACTGCCCTGCCCCTTCATTCACCTCTCTTACCCCCGTCGGTTTGCCCCTTCCCCTGCTGCTAACGGCCACTGGTTTTTGTGTGTGTGTATGTGTGTGTGTGTGTGGTGTGTGTGAGTGTGTGACGATGTGTCTGCCTCAGTCTGTGTGTATTTGTGGCCTGATTAAATGAGCAGCATGTGGTCTCTGGGCATCCACTACGCCGCCAGGCTAACACTAACAGGACGCACTTAATTTTTTATGTCTGGGAGCATCCAGGCAGCCACAAAAGCCCTCTCGGTCTGTCTCTCTCTCTCACACACACACACACACACACACACACACACACACACACACACACACACACACACACACACACACACACACAACATACATAAACTAGATAAGTGATTTGTGTGGAATAAACAGGTCACGAGGGAGCTCTTAGCTGCTAGCATTTTATCACGTTGCAAGAACAACGATGATAGTAGATTTTGAGTGGGCTTTTATAAACTGTGTGTGTGTGTGTGTGTGTGTGTGTGTGTGTGTGTGTGTGTGTGTGTGTGTGTGTATGGGCTAATGGGCTATATTTGGGCTAAATGAGTGAAATGAATTTGGAAGGCATTTGTACGAGTGGGCTGAATTTAGGGATTCAGGCTCTGAAACACTCTCGAATTCTGCACTCATCCGTCCTGCTGCGCGTCTATCCCCCTCTCCTTCTCCACCTCCTCCTCCTCCTCCTCCTCCTCCTCCTCTCATGTCTGGCTTCTCTACTCTATCTGCCAGGCCGACTCCCCTCTACTGTCTCTCTCTCTCTCTCTCTTTTTCTTTTCTCTCTCTCCGTCTCTCGTTGTGCTAGCCAATAGGAGCGCTCCAGTCTTCCCACTGCTTGCCACTCAGTGCCTTGTTTCCAGGACGACAGAAAGGCATGAGATCCACTTTAGTTCAGGATTTTCAACTTGCCGACGATTCCGTGCCCAGACGGGGGAAAAAGAGCTCGTGCCCCCGCAGAGCCCCGAACCCCACGACTCTCATCCGTTTCCTGGATCATATTCAACCTCCGATTAGAGTCAGAAGGATCTCTAATACCACAATAATCACAATAATGGTCCTTTGGCTCCGCCCCTTCGTCGAACCCACCCTTTTCTACAGGAGAGTGTATACGGAGGAGATTAGACGTAATTGTTGTTTTTCCAGTAGAGCAGAACTGCTGCAAATATTGGAGCGCTCGTGATTACGCATTATTTCCTTGGTTTTAAGCATTTTAGACCCTTTACACGACAAATGGCACCGTTGTTGAATTTTACTTTATCAGCGAAAAGCTTCTAATAAACACGATTTTAGTTTCGGTGCCTAAAAATCACATTTATTTGAATTCTTCATGATGTAAAAAAAAACAAGGCATTTTTATTATTTTACTGAACTGACAACTTGCATTAAAAATCACATCTAGGGGTGTGATTAATCGTTCTTATCGAGCGATTAATCGTGTGATTAATCGTTCTTATCAATTAATTCGTGTTTTGTTTACAATTTGTCGGGAAGGAAAAAACAAATCATTCATTCATTCATTCATCTTCTACCGCTATATCCGATTTTCCCTCGGGTCACGGGGAGTCTGTGTCTATCTCAGGCGTCTATGGGCATTAAGGCAGGATACACCCTGGATGGAATACCAACCCAATCGCATTGGACACACACACAACACATCCCCCCATACAACATCGTGCTTCTGTATGCTGGAATAAATTAATCGTTGTGCTTCCGTTAGGACTTCGTTTCATTCAGATACAATTACGGAAACCACGCCCCCTTTAGGAAACGAGCTCTTCCGATTGGCCAGAGCTCATCCGCCACGTTGTATTCCGTGTTTCTCAAGCGGGTTTGTCAAAATCCACAAACTCGAATTCATCGTTCATAACGATTAATCTCCCAACTCATTAATAACAAAACCACGTCGTTGACATGTTGGTAAACACCCCAAACAACACTACAAACAAGGTACACAAAAATCGAATTGTCTGTTAAAAATAGCAATTTATAGGACATATCGCCCAGCTCTAAATATATCCCAATAACACTTTAGTCGATATTTTCTTTATTTGCTTTTCTTTATTTACCCCCCCCCCCCCCCCCCCCCCCCCCCCCCCAGCCCCCCCCCCCCGCAGACTTGTCGAAAGCACCTTGCACCTTGAGTCGCAAAACATTTGCTTAAAAAAAAAAAAAAAAAATATAATATATATATATATATATATATATATATATATATATATATATAATATAGATATATATATATATATATATATATATATAATAATAAAAAAAGAGGGGGACCACGGTGGTTTAGGTTTAGTGGTTAGTTTGTTCGCCTCACACCGCCAGGGTCCGGGTTCGATTCCCGTCTCGGCCATGTGTGTGTGGAGTTTGTGCATGTTCTCCCCCCCCGTGCCTCAGGGGGTTTTTCTCCGGGTTCTCCGGTTTCCTCCCCCGGTCCAAAAACATGCACGGTAGGTTGATTGGCACCTTGGAAAATTGGCCCTAGTGTGTGAATGTGTGTGTGTGTGTGTCCTGTGATGGGTTGGCACAGACTACCTGTGACCCAAGGGAAAATCGGCTAAAACAGTAGAAGATGAATGAATATATATATATATATATATATATATATATATATATATATATATATATATATATATATATATATATATATATATATATATTGCCTTCGTCTGAATGGAAAG
>JACRUU010000011.1:623958-631458 GCA_030449085.1 Kryptopterus vitreolus | reverse complement strand
ATAAACAATTCCAGAGTAATATACACACACCTGGCTAAACTAATTTGATTATGGAAATATATACATATATATTTGTGTGTATCTATATATCTATCTATCTGTATATATATATATATAATCTATATATATATATATATATATATATATATATATATATATATATATATATATATATACATACACGCACACAAGGCACAAGGGGACAAGGGGAAGTCAAAAAGTAAAGCGACCCTCCAGACTACAATGAATTATGAATTATTTATGAATTATTTTGACCTGGTATGATAAACAAAATTTAATTAAAATTTAAATCTACTTTTTTTTCTCTCACTGTTCTCTACAATTAGAGAGTTAGAAAGGTTTCTTAATGGATGGGATGGGAAAGGGGTTACACGAGTGTGGGGAGGGTTTATTAAAAAAAAAAATATATATATATATATATATATAGATATATATATATATATAACATTTCTAAAATAAATATATGGGATATATTCGAGGGTCCCCATATTCGAGGGTTAACTGCACACACACACACACACACACACACACACACACACACACACACACACACACAGAGAAAGAGAGAGAGACGGCAGGATTAATGTGACCCTGGATGTCCAAACCTGGACTAATCAAACTCCGCACACACAGACTGGGAAATAACAAATACAGACATGTTTATTAATTGACCGGGCTTAACTAATATTGATCTGCTACCTGTGACTATGATTAATTAATCCATATCAGGGAATAGAATCCAAGATAATTGAATCTAGACCAGGGTATGGAGACGAGGATAAATTGATCTAGATCAGCATTTACACAAAAAGGATAAATTAATCCACATCTGGTTACTCAGAATAGCATAAATTAGTCGCGACTTGTATACAGAGTGTTTAATTAATTAAGTCTATGGGTTTAGACTTTCACTCTTGTAGTTATCTCACCGATCCGCTCTCTCCTCCAGATAAGGACTCGAGGGAGCAGGAATGTGTGTGTGAGGGGTCCGAGTGTCCGAGTGCTGGGCGCTGTGTAGGAGAACGATGTTTCTCCTCTGTCACCGTCACCGACGGACACGCGCAGCACAGAAAAGGCTGTTTCTCGGCCTCGCAGAGGGGCGGGGCTAACTGCGACACCCCGAACACGCCTGATCACATCGTCAATTGTTGCACAGGCCGCCTGTGTAACGCCAACGTTACAGCAGAACCGCCCACTAGAGGTAAATGAGATCACTTAACATCTGGAGTGCATGCAGTTGTAGGAAAATAAACAACAATAAATAATGCTGATTTTTCCCATTACAGCATGTCTCAAATTGTTTATTGTTGTTTGTCTCGGAGAAAAGTAATTTGCAGCCGATAAATTTTTTTAAATTAAATATTTATATATTTATCTAAAGCTAAAAAATATTTAGATATATATATATATATATATATATATATATATATATATATATATATTCATTTCATTCATTCATTAATTTTCTACCGCTTTATCCGATCTTCCCTCGGGTCACGGGGAGCCTGTGTCCTATCTCAGGCATCTATGGGATGGGCATTAAGGCAGGATACACCCTGGATGGAATGCCAACCCATCGCAGGACACACACACACACACACACACACTACACACACATACACACACACACACACCCACACACACACACACACACACACACACACACATACATTTACACACACACACACACACACACACACATTCACACACACACATTCATACACTAGGGACAATTTTCCAAGGTGCCAATCAACCTACCGTGCATGTTTTTGGACCGGGAGGAGGAAACCGGAGAACCCGGAGAAAAACCCCCTGAGGCACGGGGAGAACATGCACAAACTCCACACACACATGACCGAGACGGGAATCGAACCCGGATCCCTGGTGGTGTGAGGCGAACGTGCTAACCACTACGCCACCGTGCCCCTATATATATATATATATATATATATATCTATATATATAGATATATATATATATATATATATATATATATCATAAAATATATATATATATATAGATATATATAATTATAATATATAAATATATATTTATATCATTAATATATAAATATATATTTTTACATATATTGTACAACATGTAATTCTTTTATATTTTATATTTTTTATCTATTTGTAGTTGCCATATATATATATATAGATATATAAAAAAAAAAAATATATATAGATATATATATATATATATATCTAAAAATATAATATTATATATATTATAATATATATTATATATATATATATATATATATATTATCTTATTTTGTATTATAGTTGCATTTCTAAATATTTATATATATAGATATATATATATATATATATATATATATATATATATATAATATATATAATTTTTTTATATAATATATATTGTATAATATATAACTCTTTTATATTTTATATATATTTAATATTTTTTTTATCTATTTGTAGTTGCATTTCACAATGTATTTGGGGGGGGAAAATATATTATTCAACATTCTTTAATAATCATTTTTGCTTTTTTTTATTTTTCTGTCATATTGTTAGATGCGGAAACTAAACCGCAACCCAAAGAGCACGAGTGTGTGTGCGAGGGCCGTTCGTGTGTGTCGGGCGAGCGGTGTATGGGGCAGCAGTGCTTCTCGTCTCTCACTGTGAGTGATGGAGTGGTGTTCCATCAGAAGGGCTGCTTCACCGTTTACGAGCAGGGCCGCATGACCTGCAAAACCCCGCCCTCACCTGACCAGATTGTGGAGTGCTGCCAGGCACGCCTGTGTAATATGAACCTCAGCGTGGCTCTGCCTGTCCGAGGTAATACACACACACACACACACACACACACACACACACACACACACACACACACACACACACACACACACACACAACTTCTCTGTATTATAGGTGTATATATATATATATATAATAGGAGACGTAGGCACGTTATACACGCATTATTAACGAGGCGATGCCGCTGTACTCGGGCGTGGCCGCGTATGCGCTTGTTCTGGGAGGTAATAGTGCGCGATGTTCACGGAGGACGTGTGGATTCCAGATTTCCGGATGAACGCGTCCACTTGTTTTTGAGCTGTGCAGCGCAATAGCGCCTCGTGTGGCACCTGCAGCATTGCGCCCAAGGCGTTCATTCATCTTCTACCACTTTATCCGATCTTCCCTCGGGTCACGGGGAGTCTGTGTCTATCTCAGGCGTCTATGGGCATTAAGGCAGGTTTCACCCTGGATGGAATGCCAACCCATCGCAGGACACACACACACACACACACATTCATACACTAGGGACAATCTTTCCAAGGTGCCAATCAACCTACCGTGCATGTGTTTGGACCGGGGGAGGAAACCGGAGAACCCGGAGAAAACCCCGCTGAGACACGGGGAGAACATGCACAAACTCCACACACACATGGCCGAGACGGGATTCGAACCCGGACCCTGGCGGTGTGAGGCGAACGTTCTAACCACTAAACCACCGCTCCACTATTCATATTTTGCCATTATTTTCAGTTCGCTATTTAAATTTGCGCAATTTGAAGATTAATACGCAACACGTACGTGTTTTTGAAAAGCCTAATAAGGCATAATTATAATTTGGCTGACCTTTTAGACACTTCACAATGTCGGCGTCGTCACACACACACACACACACACACACACACACACACACACACACACACACACACACACACACACACACACACACACACCACACACACATGCTGTTATTTTTTATTAGTCCCACTCTCTCCACACGACCACTCCCCCACTCTGACCACAGGCGCGGTCACCGAAACCCCCTTTTGGCTGTAATAAAGCTTGGCGTCCTCACACTGGAGAAGTGCAGCAGGTGCTGGGGCGTGTTTCTGTGTGAATCCTGGATTACAGGCTCTGAATGCCCTTCACCTCTCCTTTATACTGTCTGAGATTCTTTTCACACCAACTCCATTGTGGGATGAGATTCTAGCGACGCTTCTCCCAAATCCCCGTTGTCGCCTGATCCGAGGCCTGTCTCAGGGTTTTTTTTTTTTTGTTCTTTTTTTTTCCCCCAAACCGAAGCTCAGGCTGACACGTTTCTGCTCCACGCAGCAGGGCAGGAAATTATCTGCCATTATCACACACGGCTCCTCTGAATATGGTTGTTTTGGACGTGTGTGTGTGTGTGTGTGTGTGTGTGTGTGTGTGTTTCAGCTTCACGTGTCACACAATAAAACCGGGAAGCGTTCCTGCTGTGAAAGTGAAGCTCCTGGAACTTTTTGCATCGGTGAACGTTTCTTTTCCTATCCTGTCCTAATGGAAAGAGAAAAGGAGCGCCGAGCCACACACATGGCCGAGACGGGAATCGAACCCGGACCCTGGCGGTGTGAGGCGAACAAACTAACCACTAAACCACCGTGTCCCCCTCTTTTATATATATATATATATATATATATATATATATATATATATATATATATATATATATATATATATATATATTTTTTTTTTTTTTTTAAGCAAATGTTTGCGACTCAAGGGAGAGGAGGAGAGAGGGAGGAAGCGAAAGAGACAGGGAGAGGGAGGGAGTGATGGTAGAGAGTGAGAGAGAGAGGGGGAGAGAGAGAGAAAGAGAAGAGAGGAGAGATTCGAGGGAGAGAGACAGGAGAGAGGAAGAGAGAGATAGAGAGGGGGAGGAGGGAGAGAGAGGAAGCGAAAGAGACATGGCAGGGAGAGGGAGGGAGTGATGGTAGAGAGGGAGAGAGAGAGGGAGGGAGGGAGAGGAGGAGAGAGAGGAGAGGAGGAGAGAGGGAGGAAGCGAAAGAGACAGGGAGAGGGAGGGAGTGATGGTAGAGAGTGAGAGAGAGGGGGGGGAGAGAGAGAGAAAGAGACAGGGAGAGAGGAAGAGAGAGATAGAGAGGGGGGGGGGAGAGAGAGAGAGAGGCAGAGAGCAAGAGGAAGAGAGACTTTTTTGAGAGGGAGGGGGAGAGAGAGAGGGGGGAGATGGTAGAGTGAGGAGAGGGAGAGGGAGAGATGGAGGGGCAGAGATGGAGAGAGAGAGATAGAGATAAGGGGTGAGGAAGAGATGGTAGAGAGAGACAGAGAGAGAGAGAGGGGAGAGAGATGGTATAGAGAAAGAGAGATAGAGAGAGAGAGGGAGGGAGAGAGAGAGATAGAGAGAGAGAGAAATGTCATTAATATAAGTGTAAAATGTAAACATGTTTATAAACGACTTTTTTTAAATTGTACTTCTTTAATCTTTTCACTTTTCCAACATCATTTCAAGCAGTGAGTTTTATTTCTGCTTCGCATTTTTAAGACTAAAATCAGGACAAATGTTTGTTTTTTTACACACTTTTTACACTTTTTACACTTTTTACACAATTCTCCCTTTTTTAAACCCTGAATATGTTTCCCAGGTAATTCTCACATTCCCATTTCTGCTCCAGCACGCGAGAGCCGAGCGCAGTCTTTGGTCTGTCGTAATCACCGAGATCTCTTTGGGAAAAACAGGTTTTCGCGCGAGTTCTTTTTCTTTTTCTTGACCTTTGAGACGGAGCCGTCGTCTGTCACACGCGTCAGAAAGCGCAGCAGACGAGGATTTATCAGATCTGTCGGGATCGAAGGAAACGCTTTCGTGTCTGAACTCGCCATTCTTCTCTCGGAGGAATGAAAAGGGGAATTATCATTATGTGTGTGTGTGTATATCTATCTCTCTTTGTCTGTCTATCTATCTATCTATCTTTGTCTGTCTGTCTATCTATCTATCTATCTTTGTCTGTCTATCTATCTATCTCTGTCTGTCTTTTTGTCTGTCTGTCTGTCTGTCTGTCTTATCTATCTATCTATCTATCTATCTATCTATCTATCTATCTATCTCTGTCTGTCTATCTATATCTGTATATCTGTATGTCTATCTATCTATCTATCTATCTATCTATCTATCTATCTATCTATCTCTGTCTGTCTTGTCTATCTATCTATATGTCTGTCTGTCTGTCTCTATCTATCTATCTATCTATCTATCTATCTATCTATCTATCTATCTATCTATCTATCTATCTATCTATCTATCTATCCTATATCTATATATATATATATATATATATATATATATATATATATGTCTGTCTTGTCTGTCTTGTCTATCTATCTATCTATCTATCTATTTTTGTTGACCTTTGAGACGGAGCCGTCGTCTGTCACACGCGTCAGAAAGCGCAGCAGACGAGGATTTATCAGATCTGTCGGGATCGAAGGAAACGCTTTCGTGTCTGAACTCGCCATTCTTCTCTCGGAGGAATGAAAAGGGGAATTATCATTATGTGTGTGTGTGTGTGTGTGTGTGTGTGTGTGTTTGTGTATACACATGCCTGTCTGTACATGTCTTCATCTGCATGCATGTTTTCTGTGTGGCTTGTGTGTGTGTGTGTGTGTGTGTGTGTGTGTGTGTGTGTGTGTGTGTGTGTGTGTGTGTGTGTGTGTGTGAGCATGATTTTAATCAGACTGCTGGATTGGTCCCTGTGTACCATATTTTGGGGGATGGGGGGGGAAATGTCGTCTTTGTCTGCAGTCTTGCACGGGAGCGTGTGGGCGGTTATGCTGGTGCTGTAAGTTCACGACATCCCAAAACCTCGGTCTGGTCCACTTTTAAAGCCGTGTTTAACCAATTTCAACATCGCCATCTTCATTCACGGGAATACCGGGGTGCCAACACTTTCGCTACTTCTACACGTCACTCACAACAAATATTGACTTGTTTACTGCATTTATTTCCACACCTGCTTAAATCTGTCTGTCTATCTATCTATCTATCTATCTATCTATCTATCTATCTATCTATCTATCTATCTATCTATCTATCTATCTATCTATATCTAATGTTTATCTATCTATCTATCTATCTATCTATCTATCTATCTATCTATCTATCTATCTATCTATCTATCATCTATCTATCTATCTATCTATCTATCTATCTATCTATCTATCTGTTTATTTATCTGTCTTTCTATCTATCTATCTATCTATCTATCTATCTATCTATCTATCTATCTATCTATCTGTTATCTATCTATCTATCTATCTATCTAATCTACTATCTTGTTTCTATCTATCTATCTATCTATCTATCTGTCTTTATCTATCTATCTATCTATCTATCTATCTATCTATCTATCTATCTATCTATCTATCTATCTATCTATCTATCTATCTATCTAGATCTATCTATCTATCTATCTGATCTATCTATCTATCTATCTATCTATCTATCTATCTATCTGTTTATTTATCTGTCTGTCTGGTTATTTATCTGTCTGCCTGAGGGGGAGAGAGAGAGAGAGAGAGAGAGAGAGAGAGAGAGAGAGACTTTTTTAAGCTTTGACTTTTATGTTCCTTTATTTGACATATCATGGAATTAACATGACTTAAGTCAGTTTGACTTATTTAGTCAAATAAATAAATAAATAAAAACATGAATAAAATAAATAAC
>JACRUU010000011.1:599212-613458 GCA_030449085.1 Kryptopterus vitreolus | reverse complement strand
TGACGGCGCGCGACGCCGAGTACGGCACCATCGACGGTCTCATCGCGTCCAACGTCGGCGAAAGCACGCTCGCGGTGAGTCTCGTTCGTCCCGACTACAGACTGTTGATGTGTGCAGATGATGGCGTGATTCGTAGCTGAGGGGTGGAGGTGCGGAAAGTCAGTAGGTGTGTGTGTGTGTGAAGGGGGTCTGTAAAAGTGAAAGGGAACGTTTATAGGACTCTGATATAGTACCTGCGATGCTGTTACACTTTAAAGACAGTAGGGGGCGACATGGTGAGATTGAGATGGTTTGGACGTGTAAAGAGGAGGAACACGGGGGAGAAGAATGCTGAGGATGGAGGAAAAGATTGAAGGACGAGAACGAGGAGGATGTGCAGGTAGTCGGGGGTGAGAGAGGCAGATGTAGAGGAACAGGGAGTGTGGAGGAGGAGGAGGAGGGTCGCTGTTCTGGTAGCGCCCCCTAAAGGGAGCAGCCGGAAGAGGAAACGACGAGCAGCCGTATTTGTCCTTTTTTATTTATTAATATAATATAATAAATAAGAAGCATAGATAAAAGTATCAACGTGTTGGATAACCGGTTTCATCTAATGAAAGTAGAAATAAAAATTTCAAGAGGGAAAAAAACACTTACATTTTTTTTAAAGTTATAAAATAAAAAGTCCAATTTATGAGACTTATTTTTTAACTTTTTTTTAAAAAATAAATTTTATAGACAGAAAAGAAAATACGGAGCCATTAAAAATGAAAAAAAGAGTTTGGGTATGCCCAAAAATTTCTTTTTTCAGTTAATACAACAAGAATAATTAAAATTAATAATAATAATAATAATAATATAATATTAATATTTTAAAAACCAGATATTGTCGCCTTTTGTGAGAGAAAAATGTAGATCACTTTTTGTGGGGTTCGTGTAGCTCAGTGGTTTAAGGCATTGGCCTGTGGAACAGAAATGGCAGGTTCAATCCCCATCCTCCAGCAGCTGCCACTAGGGGGCCCCTGAGCAAGTCCCCTAACCTCTCCATGTACAGATAGACTTCAAACCAGGATTTTTTTTATGTGCATGATCATGTTTACAACAAATAAGTAAAATGTTGGCTTTTAGTTAATTAATTAATTAAATGTATTATTAAAATAATTATTATTCATTTTAGTGTTTGTTTGCCGGAAAAAAAAAAAAAAACCCGAAACGTCCCCCAAAAGCGCGTGTTGGTTTATGAATTCCCCCTGAGGTTAACGCCGGAGTCGCTGCAGTGCCGCGGTCCGTGTTTTACTGCTGCTGGATCTCGTTCACTCGCCGAGCGCGTCACAACCAAACCTGAACTATACAGCGCCTCAATGTTCTCCTGAGCGTAACTAAAAAGTACTGTTCACTGCTGAGAGAGAGAGGGGGAGGGAGGGGGAGAGAGAGGGATAGAGATGCTAGAGAGATAAGGGAGTGAGGGAAAGGGAGGGATAGATCGAGAGAGGGGAGGGCTTTGGCAGAGGGAGATATAGGGAGGAGAGAGAGAGGAAGGAATAGAGGGAGGGAGACGGAGAGATATAGAGAGGAGGGATGTCGAGAGGATGGAGGAGAGGCCGGGATAGAGAGGCATAGACGAGAGAGCACAGGGAGGGAAGAGAGGAAGCGACCGTGACTGGACAAGGGACGGAGAGAGCAGAGAGAGGGAGGTATTGCGAGGGAGATATAGGGAGATGAGACAGGGACGGGAAGACCTCGAGAGAGAGAGAGGCGAGAGAGGAAGATAGAGGGAGAGAGTATAAAACAGAGCTTGTTGGGTTTTGATAGTGATTGTATTATTCGTTTGGTTATTTAGCAGAGGGGAAAATAAACATTATACAGATTACAGAACTTCCACAAAATGCCTCAGAATAAAGTCTGTGTTTGTTTGTATTGAGGTGCAGATCAGTGCAGGCGAAAGGCAGTCAGATCAGTGCATGGCAGATCAGTGCAGATCAGTGCAGAACAGTGCGGAACAAGTGTAGTGCAGATCAGTGCGGAACAGTGTAGTGCAGATCAGTGCGGAACAGTGTAGTGCAGATCAGTGCAGAACAGTGCAAAAGTGTAGTGCAGATCAGTGCGGAACAGAAGATCAGTGCAGAACAGTAGTGCAGATCAGTGCAGAACAGTGCAGATAGTGCAGAACAGTGTAGTGCAGAACAGTGCAGAACAGTGTAGTGCAGATCAGTGCGGAACAGTGTAGTGCAGATCAGTGCAGAACAGTGTAGTGCAGATCAGTGCAGTGCAGATCAGTGCAGAACAGTGTAGTGCAGATCAGAACAGTGCAGTGCAGATCAGTGCACAGTGCAGAGTGTAGTGCAGATGCAGTGTAGTGCAGATCAGTGCAGAACAGTGCAGAACAGTGCAGTGCAGATCAGTGCGGAACAGTGTATCAGTGCGGAAAAGTGCAGATCAGTGCGGAACAGTGTAGTGCAGATCAGTGCAGAGCAGTGCAGTGCAGATTGCGGATGCGGAACAGTGTAGTGCAGATCAGTGCAGTGCATCAGTGCGCAGAATGACAGTGCAGAACAGTGTAGTGCAGACAGTGCAGTGCAGATCAGTGCAGAACAGGAGGCAACAGTGCAGAACAGTGTAGTGCAGATCAGTGCATGGTCAGCACAGTGCAGATGCAGATCAGTGCAGAACGGTGCGGAACAGTGTAGTGCAGATCAATGCAGATCAGAACAGTGCAGAACAGTGTAGATCAGTGCAGGAGCTTTTAGGTTATCGTTCTTACGTTCCCAAGTACAAAATGTCTTCGTCGGGTTCTCGCGGCTGATTTGCATTACATCCTGTGTGTTTGTTTTTGTTTGTTTGTTTCTTTGAAAATGCCTTTTCTAAATAGCAAGTGTTGGTGATTAAACTCGAGGTTCACTCGGTTGCTCGATGTCTCCATCTGGTGTTTTTAAAGACTCAAACCTTATTATTATTATTATTATTATTACTAGCATTATTATTATTTCATTTTATTATTATTATTATTATTTATATCATTTTTTTTATTTTTATTATTATTATTATTATTACTAGCATTATTATCATTTTTATTATTATTATTATTACTATTTATTATTATTATTATTATATTATTATATCATTTTTTTTTTTTATTATTATTACTTATTATTACTTTTTAGTATTATTATTATTTTCATTTTTATTATTTATTATTATTATTATTATTATTATTCATTTTATTATTATTATTATATTTCCTTTTTATTATTCTTATTATTATTAACTAGCATTATTATTATTTTCATTATTTTATTATTATTATTTAGTAGTAGTAGTAGTAGTATCAGTTTATTATTATTATCATTAGTTATCATTATTATTATTATTATTAATAATTCACATGATAAATATTATTGGTTAATATGCATGTGTAAATGATATATGGTTCCTGGGAAGGGTTTTGAGAGTGTATTGGTAATATTTGTGATTTACTATTTTCCAATCAAATTTAAATGTTATTTGTCACATGCATTATGTAGAACGACGTTAAGGGCCTTGCTCAGGGGCCCACTAATGACAGCTTGGTGGTGGGATTTGAACCTGCGATCTTCTGGTCCAAAGGCCAAAGCCATAAACCACAGAACTACAGTACGCCACCTCTCTCCTGACTAGGGAATATCTGTCAGGAAGGTGGTCTCACTTTCACGTATACACACCGAACTACGAGACGTTATTTATTTTGTTTGTTTGTTTGTTTGTTTATTTAATTTTGATGAAGATAAACCAGAAGCTATAGGCTATTTGCAGTTTGTCTGGCCTGGTTTATCGGGTTCTTAAAGCAGGTTAAAGCGCTGAGCCGGGATTTTCCCTAAAGTTGTCCACCAGGGGGCGGCGCTATTCTTATGCGTTAAAGTCGAACCATTTTGCTGACTCAGTATGAATATTATTTATAGATCTCTCCCTCTCTCTCTCTCTCTCTCTCTCCCTCTCTCTCTCTGCAGGATCTGTTGGACCACTCATGCACATCAGGCAGCGGATCAGGACTGCCTTTCCTGGTACAGCGAACAGTGGCTAGACAGATTACTCTGAACGAGTGTGTGGGTGTGTATCTAATCTGTCGCTTCGAAAATGCCCCGTTTTTTTGTTTTTGTGCATCGGTGTGTTTTTACCAAAGACGTAAACATCTGTTTGTTTGAGCTCGTCTTTTGAGATTCTGTCACTCCTTTTATTATATTTTTTTATTTATTCCCCGAAAAATTTAGAGACGACTAAAAAGCAATTCGTTTTATTCTTCTCCCCCCCCTGCGAGAATGGGGAAAAAGACGGATGCGGGGACGAGTGCGTGGGCACTGATTAGACGAATGCGTTTAATCCAGCGTGTCTGTTTGATCCCCAGAGGCAGTAAAATATCAAAGTCTTGGTGTTAAATCTGCAAGAGACAGAGTGTTGTGTGTGTGTGTGTGTGTGTGTGGTGTGTATGTGTTTCTCCTCCTGTCTTCCTCTGAGGCTACGCTCCTTTAAAGTCCACTGACTTGGTCGGATAAAGAGATGAAGGCCTGAGCCGATTAACGATAAAAAACTCTCTGCTGTTAAATGTCTGCGGAATTAAGGAATAAAATGTTGCATAAAATAGTTATCTATCCGTTTATTATAAATAATAATAATAATAATAATAATAATAATAATAATTATATATTATATAAAACATTTATTATTATTATTATTATTATTATTGTCATTTTAATCATTATTATTATCATTATTATTTATTTATTTTATTTATTTATATATTATTATTATTAATTTTTTTTATTGTTTTTATTAATTCGTACACAGAATTCACAGGCACTGATTAGATGAATGTATTTAATCCAGAGTGTCTGTTTGATCCAAAGAAGCAGTAAAATATAAATATATATAAAAAAAGATAAAAATATAAAAAAATATACATATATATATTTTTAAACACCATTTTACACACAGCAGTATTTTTGATGGAGAGTTTATATTCGGATAACACCGGTTTTATTGCTGGGAATTAGTATATGTGTGAGTTTGCAAGCTAATGATTTCTATCTAATGAGAAAACGTTATTTATTTATTTATTTATTTATTTATTTATAGCTAAATGAGTTAACTTTTGACAAATAAAATAGCAAGCGTTACAAACGGCACTGTTTATAAATTAGTAACTAAAAGAGAAAAGTCACTTGATAAAAGAGATGAACGCCTGACACTCTGCTGTTAAACATCTGCAGAAGGAAAGGAGAAAATGATGCGTCAAATATTTATAAATCCATTATTTATGCTATTTTTGTGTTATTTTGTTTTAGGATAAAAGCGGCTTTATTGCTAGAAATCACTATATTGCTCATGAGAAAACTCTTTATTGTTGTTGTTGTTGTTTCTTTTTTATATTGTTTTATTGTTTTTTAAAATAAACAGATATACAAATATACAGAAATAGAGATAGATAGATAGATAGATAGATAGATAGATAGATAGATAGATAGATAGATAGATAGATAGATTGCTGATAGATAGATAGATAGATAGATAGATTGGATGATAGATAGATAGATAGATAGATAGATAGATAGATAGATAGATAGATAGCTGATAGATAGATAAATAGGCTAATAGAGAGATAGATAGATAGATATATAGATAGATAGATAGATAGATAGATATAGATAGGCTAGATAGATAGATAGATAGATAGATAGATAGATAGATAGATAGATAGATAGATAGATAGATAGATAGATAGATAGCTGATAGATAGATAGATAGATAGATAGATAGATAGATAGATAGATAGATAGATAGATAGATAGATATAGATAGATAGATAGATAGATAGGTTGATAGATAGATAGATATGTTGATAGATAGATAGATAGGTTGATAGATAGATCGATAGGTTGATAGATAGATAGATATGTTGATAGATAGATAGGTTGATAGATAGATAGATAGATTGGCTGATAGATAGATAGATAGATAGATAGATAGATAGGCTGATAGATAGATAGACAGATAAATAAACAGATATACAAATATACAGATAGACAGACAGACAAATAGATAGATAGATAGATAGATTGATAGATTGATAGATAGATAGGTTGATAGATAGATAGATAGATAGGTTGATAGATAGATATGTTGATAGACAGACAGATAAATAAACAGAGATATACAGATAGATAGATAGGTTGATGGATAGATAGGTTGATAGACAGACAGATAGACAGATAAATAAGCAGATATACAAATATACAGATAGATAGATAGACAGATATAGATAGATAGATAGATAAATGTCTAGAGGCATTTCGCTCACGGGACATTAACGGGTGTGAAAGCCAGTGCGTTCTCTGCGTTCTGTAAAGAAACATTTTGAACTACGATCAGTAAAGAAAAGTCCGATCCCGGATGTGCCTAAAGTTCCCGGAGGAAGTTCACGTATCGAAACGCACCCCTTCTGGAAGTCTAAAATGCGTGTTTGTGTGTGTTGTGTCTCAGGGAAAGGGCGTTATGGAGAGGTGTGGCGAGGTCAGTGGCAGGGCGAAAACGTGGCGGTGAAAATCTTCTCCTCCCGCGACGAGAAGTCCTGGTTCCGCGAGACGGAGATCTACAACACCGTGCTGCTGAGGCACGAGAACATCCTGGGTACGCCAGAGCCCCTTTAATCGCGGGTCCCTACAAGTAAGACAGGCGCGCTGATGTCCGTCCGTTCCCTCTTCCCGACAGGCTTCATCGCGTCCGACATGACGTCTCGCAACTCCAGCACCCAGCTGTGGCTGATTACGCATTACCACGAGATGGGCTCGCTGTACGACTACCTGCAGCTCAGCACGCTGGACGCCCCGGCCTGCCTGAGGATGGCGCTGTCCATCGCCAGTGGCCTGGCGCACTTGCACGTGGAGATCTTCGGCACGCAGGGCAAGCCGGCCATATCTCACCGAGACCTGAAGAGCAAGAACATCCTTGGTGAATAAGAACGGCCATTGTTGCATCGCCGACCTTGGTAAGGAGACGTATTTACTACTACTACTAATAATAATAGTAATTAAGGGATGGGTGTAGCTATGTGCTTTAAGGCACTGGGCCATGGGTCTTGGGTAATTTATGCTCCAGGGGGCGCTGTATCATGGCTGATCCTGACCCCATCTTCTAAAACTTCGTTCGCTTCGTTATGCGAAGAAATAATGTTCTGTAATGTATATGTGATAAATAAAGGCTGTTCTATTCGAATGTCATATGGAGGCGTTTTTTTTTTTGGTTTTTTTTTTGGTTAAATTGATTTTTACCGCTGACCTGTAAACAGTGTTCGGAAGGTTTACTGTGGAAATGTAATCGACGACAGACTATAAATGACGCTATTCAAAATGTAGCGTAACATTTCAATCATTTTATAAAAGGAAAGTGACTGATTACAGTTGAGTACTTTCTTTTGTCCACTAGGGGGCACTTTAACTTAACGTTAAACCGAAAAAACGGATTCAAATCGTCGGAAAAATCAATAATCGGTTCTATTTTTTTTTTTTTTATGTATTTCTTCCGATGTAACCCGATTTGTAATATTTAACCTTTTCCTACATAATTTAATGAATAATTAAATAATAATTGAAATAGTAAATAATTTTATTTAATCCTTTGTTAGATTGATTGTGCGAATTAAATTACGTAACGCCGTTACATGTGACTCGTTACTCCCCGACACTGCCTATAAGGCGCTGTATGGCATCGCACTCATCTTTGAACTGTTTGCGCGACCTTCGTTCCTCTAACTCTGACCTCCTTCCTGTTTACACTTTATATTGCTTTTTTTCTGTTTATGCACCAAAACAAGCGTTTCTTTTATTATTTTTTAAATCGGCTCTTAAAACTCCCATTTTTCAGGGTCACATATTTATTTATTTTTTTTTTTATTATGTTTCTTGTTGGTTATTATTATTATTATTCATTTTTATTTGTTATTCATTCATTCATCTTCTAGCGCTTTATCCGATCTTCCCTCGGGTCACGGGGAGTCTGTGTCTATCTCAGGCGTCTATGGGCGTTAAGGCAGGATACACCCTGGATGGAATGCAAACCCATCACAGGACACACACACACACTCACACACACACATTCATACACTAGGGACAATTTTCCAAGGTGCCAATCAACCTACCGTGCATGTTTTTGGACCGGGGGAGGAAACCGGAGAACCCGGAGAAAAACCCCCTGAGGCACGGGGAGAAGAGAACATGCACAAACTCCACATACACACATGGCCGAGACGGGAATCGAACCCGGACCCTGGAGGTGTGAGGCGAACGTGCTAACCACTAAACCACCGTGCCCCCCTTTATTTGTTATTATTATCCTGTAATGTTTATATTATAATGTGTTGAGTTAATTTTATTGTTCATTTTACATTTCTTTGGATTTAAAGCGCTTTGAGATGTTCTATATAAAATAATGATTATTGTATTATTATTATTATTATTATTATTATTATTATTACAATCAATAATTTAGCCCGATACATTTCATTTGTATCGTTCATAAAGAAACGTTATCCAGAGCGACTTATATGACTTACATCTGAGCAATTGAGGGTTAAGGGCCTTGCTCAACGGCCCAATAGTGGCAGCTCGGTGGTGCTGGGATTTGAACCTGCAACCTTCTGGTCTAGAGACCAACATTCATTCATTCATTCATCTTCTAGCGCTTTATCCGATCTTCCCTCGGGTCACGGGGAGTCTGTGTCTATCTCAGGCGTCTATGGGCATTAAGGCAGGATACACCCTGGATGGAATGCCAACTCATCACACACACACACACACACACACATTCATACACTAGGGACAATTTTCCAAGGTGCCAATCAACCTACCGTGCATGTTTTTTTTTGGACCGGGGGAGGAAACCGGAAACCGGAGAACCCGGAGAAAAACCCCTGAGGCACGGGGAGAACATGCACAAACTCCATACACACACGGCCGAGACGGGAATCGAACCCGAACCCTGGCGGTGTTAGACGAACGCGCTAACCACTAAACCACCGTGCCCCACAACCGCCAGTTCATTATTGGTATTTGCCATGCTGACCTGCTAATAACACCAGCGTCTGTACAGAGCACTTTGTCCCTCTTCTAAAAACTCCGGCTATAATTGTGCGTCTCTTCCGGCTCACCAGAACATCAGGTGGCCATTAGGCTTCCGGAAATTTCAGCCCCAGATTCACTCGGAGGCCTTAATGAAAAATCCATTAAAGTGTATATCATGCTGTGAATACTGCCTCGCTGAGGTCAGAGATGGGATGGAAGGGTTCGGTCAGGTTTTTTTATTTTTTCGGGTAAACAACATTTTTTTTGTTGTCCGAAATGTGAAAGAAACAAGGTATATTATGCATCGGGACACGTTTATTATTTTGTTTGTTGTTGTTTTTCATGGGACGAGAAAAACGGTAATGATTTGAAAAAAGCGCTGCCTTTTGTGTTAATGGCTTTTGTTGTTGTTGCTTGTGCTCATTATAGTTTATTGATCTTTCCATCCCGTTTTATTTTATACCGCCTTTTGTCCACAAGAGGGCAACATGATTTTTTCCTAAAATGCTAAACAAACCACAACCACACCCCCACAACCACCACCACCACCACCTCGAATGACTAGTACTCTCTGAAATAACAGGATATACAAACATGCCTCCGTTTTAACCCGCATAATCATCTTTAAATGTTTGTTGTTGTTTATTTAACCCCTAAGGCCTGGCTGTGATGCATTACCAGGACACAAATGAGCTGGACGTAGGGAATAATCCGAAAGTGGGCACCAAGAGGTACATGGCCCCCGAGGTGCTGGACGACTCTATTCAGGTGGACTGCTTTGAGTCCTACAAACGAGTGGACATCTGGGCTTTTGGCCTCGTGCTTTGGGAGATCGCCAGACGCACAGTCAGCAACGGTCAGTGTGTGTGTTTTTGTTTGTTTGTTTGTTTGTTTTTTTTTACCTCCAATGCTGCTTTTTCTCTCTTTTTGTTTTTATCTTTGTCTTTTTGTCTTTTTTGTTTGTCTTATGGATTTTTAAGTCAAATCATGAATTATTATTTTATTATTTACACGTTAGCATTATATAACAGAAACGACCCTTATTCGTTGTTTTGTGGCAATTTTATTTATTATTATCATTTTTTTTTTTTTCAAAATCCTAAATTTCATGATCATAAACCATAAAGTGATTAATTTTTTAATTAATTTGAGCAAATTTAGAAAGTAATTTTATCTCTTAATTTATTATACTTTCTTTATTATGAAGCTAGTGTTTTTTTTTTGTTTAAATATATTATATATATATATATATATATATATATATATATATATATATAATATAAATATATAAAAACCTTAATAATCTGAGAAAAACTTTTTCTACCAAACAAGCAAAACTGATTTTTATAGAAAGTTTTATAATTAAGTTTTAACACTTAATTATGTAGCCGAATAAGCCAATTTTTACTTTTAATGATGAATTATAATAGTTGTTGAAATTAAGACTGGGAATGGGATTATTAACATATTAGTAATAATACCACACTTTTATCATTAAAATTAGCGAGCGACAGAAAAAAGCTAAATTGGTTAGTGACGTGTGCAAAAGCATCACTATTATAATACTCCTCTCTCTCTCTCTCTCTCTCGCTTCGGTCACATTTTCGGAGCGCGTAACTCGTCCCCGCAAACTTTTATGTCCGATCGTCACGAATCGTACCTCATATCGTGTGCTGTTACTTTTATAAGGAATCGGCCCGCGGAATTCCGAACCCGGGGCCGAAAAGCTGGGAATTTTTTCCCATAGAAAATGAATGGGGTTGATATTTGGTGCCTCACAGTTCGGGCCTGTGAGCGTCCGACATGCACATATGGCAAATCCACTCGTAGGGGGACCGGAGTGGATCACGATCATATACCTCCCGAATCCCACACACGTTCGGAAATTTCGGGAAATCCGTGACATTCCGGCCCCATAAATGGGGAAATTTGACGCCCCGCTGTTCGGCCCCGTGTTTGCCCGACATGCACGTTTGTAGGTGAGATGGAGCAGGTCTCAATCATATGACTGCCGCAAGTCAACTTGAAAAATCTGCGAAACTCGGACACAGGGTCATGTGACATGTCTAAACGCTCGACACATCGACGGGAGTCGGACGCTGGATAATTTGATGTCACATGCGTCATTGGCCCCGCCCCCTCCTGAAAAAACGCCAAAAATGGGTGTTTTTGGTGTCTAAACACTCGTTTCTCCACTAGCATTGCGAAGTCAACACTAAATAATAAACGGACCAGGCTGTAAGGGGGGGTGGGGGGGGGGGGGGGGGGGGGGGGGGTTCGGACCTGGAGCTGCGCTTTGCATCGACAAACACTCACATTTTCACGTTTTAGTGATTTACACTACCCCCGGTGGCCACAACAAGTGGATGCTGTTTAATGCTAGAAGCAAGAAAATTATTATTTTTCGTATTATATTTTCTTTATAAAAGCAAGTTTATTTTCTAATCTATATTTTTCTTAATGCATCTGTTTTTTGGCTGTATTTTGTGTTCTAAAGTATCCCAAAAAATGATCATTTATACATACTATCCAGTGGAACGGCTTGTGGAAAAAAAAGTGCTTTATATGGCAGTTTTAAAATGCCACACAGAGATATTTACTCAGGATGTGTTTACAGAAGGTCGTGCTGAGCTGGGAATGTAAAGTACACTTAAGCGGGAGATTAGGAAGTGTTTCTAGGAATGGAACCCGCCTGATTCGGTTCTATTACGTTAATGTTCAAATAAAGCCGGGACTCTGACTGATGGCGTTCCTTCGGCCTTTAATGATAATGGTTAATCACCGGGATCCTGTGCTTCTCTGCTGCGCTTGTTTTGGGGATCTTCGTGGACAGAGAATGTGTAAGCGTGGGAATGGAGGAGGGAATGTGGGCGTGTCTGTATGAATGTACGATATCAGCATGACGGTCTAGTGCTATTCATGGCCGAAGACATTATTGTAGTCATGTAACAGTCGTGCCATCAGAAATGTTCGAGCGCTGTGTCTGAAATGGACGCCCAGTTTCTCTCCTGTGCACGGCTTTAGACTGCTAAATAATAATAATAATAATAATATTAATAATAATAATAATAATAGTCTATCGGCAGTGATGCGAGACCCGCGGCTAATTTACATTACATTATCCACCTGCACAAATCATACAAATTAAAGAGCTTTGGTTATTACACCACTGTTTAATTTATAATGTTTAATAAGTATAATGTTTCACACCATAGATGGATGGATAGATAGATGGACGGATGGATTGATGTATGGATAGATAGATAGATAGATAGATAGATAGATAGATAGATAGATAGATAGATAGATAGATAGATATAGATAGATAGATATATAGATAGATAGATATGGATATATGGATGGCTGTATGATGTATGGATGTATGGATGGATGAATGACTGGATGGATGGATGGATGGACTTTTAGATAGATAAATGGATAGATAGATAGGTAGATAGGTAGTTGGATGGATGGATGATGATGATAGCTGGATGCCTAATAGATTGGGCTGGATGGCTAATGGTCGCTGGATGGGGTGCTCGGCTGTGGATGGCTGGGCATGGATGGATGGCTCGCTGGATGGCTATCGATGCTATAATGGCTGGATGGCTGGCTATGGATGGATGGATGATGGTGGCTGGATAGGCTGGATGGATGATGGATGGATGGATGGATAGATGGATGGATGGATGATGGATAGATGGCTGGATAGATAGGATGGATGGATATGGATGAGATAGATGGATATAGATGACAGATAGATGGATGGATAGATAGATAGATAGATAGGATAGATAGATGGATGGATGGATGGATGGATGGGATGGACAGATGGATGATGATGATGGAGGATGAGATGGATGGATGATAGATAGATGGAGATGATGATAGAGATAATAGAGGGATGGATGGCTGGATGGATATATAGGATGCATGGGATGGATGGATGGATGGATAGATAGATAGGTAGATGGTGTTGATGGATGGATGGAATATGAATGATGAATAGATAGATGGATGGGTGGATGGATGGATGGAT
Organism: Kryptopterus vitreolus; assembly: GCA_030449085.1. Taxonomy (NCBI): domain Eukaryota; kingdom Metazoa; phylum Chordata; class Actinopteri; order Siluriformes; family Siluridae; genus Kryptopterus; species Kryptopterus vitreolus. The sequence continues at coordinate 600,357 of JACRUU010000011.1, read as the reverse complement.
AGATAGATGGATGGATTGGATGGATGGATGGATGGATGGATGATGATGATGGATGGATGGATGGATAGATAGATAGGTCGCAACTGTGTGTGTGTGTATATATATATATATATATATATATATATATATATATATATATATATATATATATATATGTATATATATATATATATATATATAATATCTATATATCATATATATATATATATACGGGTAATATATTCCCCGGGTATTACGGGTAGATGGGGCTCGTAAACCTTGGATGGTAGCTCATCTAGGAGAAGGAAAACTCTGATCCCAAACCTCCGCTGCCTTGCGGCTATACCCATTCACAGGAAAGGCTAAGGGAGTAAACCCCGACAGAAAATCCGGAGACGGAGTCCCTAAGGCGGTCTGACATTGACCTCAATGTCACTCCGGCAACTCCTGCGACGCAGTTGGTGCCAAGCTGTATCAACATTTGTTGTTCCCTTGGGTCAACCAGCTGCGTGGAGAGGGGGGATTTGCTGCATGGGCAACAGCTGATTCTCCATCCTAGCCTGCCCAGGCTTTGTAGCTCCACTGGAGAGGTCACTCCAGCTTCGTCGTAAGATGTCGGCACAACACGGGAAGCAACAGTCTACCGGTTCTAAGCCGTAGCTCGATTGGCGTAGAGCTCGGCGCCAGGGGTTGCTTCCGACGGTGGGAGAGATTGCCATGTCTCATTGGATAGCTACCGCCCGCCTCAAGCTGGGCAGCCCCCAGTCAATAAGGTGCTGTCCCGCCATGGCCTGCGTGCTTCACTGGGTGCGTGGAGCTTAGAGAACCATCTCGACAAGCAGGCCATAAACTCTGCACCAAGCAAGACACAAAGAAGAAGCAAAGAAGACTCCAGCTCTTCGTTTCGCAAGCTGGAACGTTAGGACCTTGTGTCCTGGACTCACCACTGACCTGCAACAGATTGATGATGCACGGAAGACTGCCGTAATTGACAGGGAACTCTCCAGACTGAATGTTGACATTGCCTGTCTTCAGGAGACACGACTGGCAGACAGCGGCACCATCAGGGAAGCCAACTACACCTTCTTCTGGCAAGGAAAGCCCTCTGACGAACCTAGGCAGCATGGTGTCGGCTTCGCTGTAAAGAACACACTCACCGCCTTCAT
>JACRUU010000011.1:589212-591712 GCA_030449085.1 Kryptopterus vitreolus | reverse complement strand
AAAAAAAATCTTGTTTGTTTTTTTTGCTACTAGTAAAATATTTCAATTTTTTGTTTTGTTTTTTTTGCTACTAGTAAAAATATTTTTTTATGTTTTTGTTTTTTTTTGCTACTAGTAAAAAATAGTTCTTTTTTGTTTTTTGTTTTTTGCTACTAGTATAATATTTAAATTTTTTTGTTTTGTTTTGTTTTTTTTTTTGCTACTAGTAAAAAAAAATTCTTCTTTGTTTTTTTTGCTACTAGTAAAAATATTTTTTTTTTTTTTTTTTTTTTTGCTACTAGTAAAAAATATTTTTTTTTTTTTTTTTTTTTGCTACTAGTAAAAATATTTTTTTATGTTTTTTTTTTTTTTTTTGCTACTAGTAAAAATTGTTTTTTTTTTGTTTTTTTTTGCTACTAGTAAAAAAAAATTTGTTTTTTTTTTGTTTTTTTGCTACTAGTATAATAATAAATTTTCAATTTTTTGTTTGTTTTTTGGTTTGTTTTTTTTTTGCTACTAGTAAAAATATTTTTTTATGTTTTTGTTTTTTTTTTTTTTTTTTTTTTTTTTTATTTTTGTTTTTTTTTTGTTTATTTGCTACTAGTAAAAAAAATTCTTGTTTGTTATTTTTGCTACTAGTAAAAATAGTTCTTTTTTGTTTTTTGCTACTAGTATAATATTTCAATTTTTTGTTTTGTTTTTTTTTTTTTTTTTTGCTACTAGTAAAAATATTTTTTTTTTTTTTTTTTTTTTTTTTGCTACTAGTAAAAATAGTTTTTTTTTTTTTTTTTTTTTTTTTTTTTTTTTTTTTTTTTTTTTGCTTCTATTAAAAATTGATCCTTGCACCTTTTAGAACACTTTTGGCAGCAACTTTTCTTTCCTCCTTATTTGTGATTTAAAAGTTTTTGTTTTTGTTTGTTTTTTTTGGGGAAAATGCTTCATGGTAAAGTATTTCAAGGTCTGTTGTAACTTTTAAGTAAATTTTGACTCTAGTTGTGTTTATAAAGTTTACTTTGCAAAGCTCGGAACAGCCGCTGCCATTCTTTCCGTGCATGTTTTATTTTGCGTGACATTTGGGTTTTGCGATGAAGGAGACGATTTGTTACGAGCTTTTACATTCGTGACATTTACATCGTACGTGTTTTTCGGGTGCAAAAGTATCGGAACAGGTGATCTCATTTGTACGGGGCCTGATGACATCATCGGCCTTCTTTTGTGGTTCTTTGGCCGACTTATTTATTTATTTAACATTACATTTACTGGCATTTGGCAGACGCCCTTATCCAGAGTGACTTATAACAATTGAGGGGGCTAAGAGCCTTTCTCAAGGGCCTATTAGTGGTGGCTTGGTCAGTGGGATTTGAACCTGCGATCTCCCAGGTCCAGAGTCCAATGCCTTAACCACTGATCTCCCACCTCCCTCAACATCAAGAGATGATAGTGTGACCAGCAGGGTGCGCTTACCCTGTACTCTATGTGGGTCCTAGTGCTCCAGTATAGTGATAAGGGACATTATACTGTCTACTCATCATTCTCTCTCCTCTCCACCAGTAAACCGGTGTGTGGTGGACGTTGTGGTGCATTGCGGCTGCCGTCACATCGTCCTGGTGGAAGCTGGACAGCGATCAAACTCTCATAATGTAAAATGTATTGAGTGCCCAGGAAAGCGCTACATAAATGTAATTAATTATTATTATTTATATATTTATATTTATATATTTAATGCCGGTACACTTCCAAGACCTATGTATATATATATATGTATGTATGTATGTATGGTATGTATGTATGTATGTATGTATGTATGTATGTATGTATGTATGTATGTATGTATGTATGTATGTATGTATGTATGTATGTATGTATATGTATATATATATATATATATATATATATATATATATATATATATATATATATCACACACGTACGTGTGTGTGTGGTGTGTGTGTGTGTGTGTGTGTGTATATATAAGTGGAAAAACCTGATAATTCTCTGATTTTATTTAGAGAATTAATTTACGTAATTTTATTTATTTAGCCCTTTTTTTTTACGTTAATTTTCCCTGATGATGAAAGACCGCCAGCATTTTATTAGGGAGGTGGTTGTAGCCCAGTGGTTAAGGTGTTGGTCTCTGGACCAGGAAGATCACGAGTTCAAACCACACAACACCAAGCTGCCACTAGTGGGCCCTTGTGCGAAGGCCCTTAACCCTGAATTGCTCAGGTGTAAGTCTTTCTGGATAAGGTCGTCTACCAAATGGCGTAAATGTATTAGCGATGGATGGATCATAAGTAGATCTTTTAACACTTAGTTCTTTCCATCACTTTAACAGAGGAAACGTTGTATTCCGCTCTTGCGTCTAATCCGGCTCTTCTGGTCTGATAAATGCTTTCTTATCTTATCGCCTCCAAATTTCTGCTTCCCGGACAGCGTCCACTCCGGCCCACTGCGGACCGCTCAGCGATGTTGTTTTCTTCACACATCTCGCATTGTTTCTGTTAATCAGCTGCTATTTCTG
>JACRUU010000011.1:569212-584212 GCA_030449085.1 Kryptopterus vitreolus | reverse complement strand
TATATATATATATATATATATATATACGTTTACGAATGATGACATGCGGTAAATAAAAGCCCAAAGACAAAATACAAGACAACTTTTGTCCATAAGATATATATATATATATATATATATTAATATATATATATAGATATATATCTATATATATATATATATATATATATATATATATATATATATATGGACAAAAGTTGTTTTGTCCGCATGTCATCATTCGTAAACGTTCCCTTCTGCAGATCCATGGTCACGTATCACCTGGGTCACGTATTATCCATAATTAACCATAATTGTTTACAGATCAATGAGATATATTTGTCCAGATGATAGCCCCTTCCCCTGCCACCTACCTCTGCTATACACCAGACCATTATATAAAGACGGATAAAGCAGCATTATTACTCTTTTTCCATTTCAACCTATAGATCACCCTGACGAGACACTCTTTAAACCCTTTAGATGTAACGCCAGGGCCCGGGTTCGATTGCCGTCTCGGCCATGTGTGTGTGGAGTTTGTGCATGTTCTCCCCGTGCCTCAGGGGGTTTTTCTCCGGGTTCTCTGGTTTCCTTCCCCGGTCCAAAAACATGCACGGTAGGTTGATTGTCCCTAGTGTATGAATGTGTGTGTTGTGTGTGTGCCCCTGCGATGGGTTGGCATTCCGTCCGGGTGTATGATGCCCATAGACACCTGAGATAGGCACAGACTCCCCGTGACCCGAGGGAAGATCGGATATTTTTCGGATAAAGCGGTAGAATAGAAGAGATAATGAATGAATGAATAAATAAATAAATCTTGCAGATAGAGATATTATTATGAATTGAATACGTTTGCAAATGAAGCGAATCGTATTTATTTTATCGAAGCATCTTAATCTCAAGGTATTGGGCATGATGGGATAAATGATTCGTGAGCACAACGCATGATTTAATCAATTTGCTGAATGAACAAGAGGCTCTTTTGTAAAAAAAAAAAGAAGAAAAAAAAGACTCCTTTTTTCCGTCAAGACTCCTTAATCAAGTCTGCTGTTTTCCCTCAAGCTTATGTTTCACAAGCCGAACTCGACCCTACAAAGGTTTATTGCGAGAACGTATTGCTGCAATCGGCAGTCCCAGAAATATTCCCAGTAGTGCTCGTGCGTTTTTATTCTGTGTTTGAGCGGCTTGAAGTGGCCCTGATGTCTTTTTGACTGTATTGTTCGAGTCCTTGAAAGACGTTCGATCGCCGTGGTTACATTACAATCCGTTTCCTTTGTATCGGCGCGTTTATTCGACATGTCACGACATACAAGCCGGAAATCTGTGTATTATTCGGTTGTCAGTGATATTATTTATGAAATAAATAATAATAATAAATAGATAACAAAATAATAATAAATAAAAATAAGAGTCACATGGTTACGGTGACGGTACTTCTCGCCTCACACGGCTGACTCACACATATTCAGTCCACTGATTTGGGTCTGGGGAGATTTGTACCCCTTCTCTACACTAAATTACCCCAAATGGTGATGGTATTATTATTATTATTATTATTATTATGGTATTATTTTACATTTACAGCATTTGGCAGACACCCTTATCCAGAGCGACTTACAACTGACAAATGAGAAAGTGAGGGTTGGTGGTGGGGTTTGAACCCATGATCTTCCGGTCCAGAGTCTAACACCTTAACCACTGGGCTACCACCATCCCTATTTTCTTTTCACTCTCCGGGTGGTAGTTATTCCACAGCTACATGGCGCAGGGTACAGGCTACAGGGAAGGGTGTAGCTCAGTGGTTTAAGGCGCTGGGCTGCTGATCGGAAGATCCGGGTTCGAGCCCCGGTATGGCCAAGCTGCCGCCCTTGGTTCCTTGAGCAAGACCCTTAACCCTCTGTGCTCCAGGGGCACTGTTTCATGGCTGACCCTGCGCTCTGACCCCAACTACTACCAACATCAAGCTGGGATATACGAAGAAAAGAATTTCACTGTGCTGTAATGTTTATGTGACCAATAAAGGCTATTATTTATTATTTATACATACTGGGGCTTGTCAGTGCTGGGATTTGAACTCATGACGATGTGATGTGCAGCTCAGTATCGTGTGCAAACGCTGATCCCTATAGCGTACGAAGTCATTCTACGTGTAACTATCAGTGTGTTTTGAGCTTTAATGTGTTTAGAGTTGGATAGTAAATAGCTTATGTGACAATAAACATTTTATTTGAACGAGGCCGCAGGGGGAATAAACATCATGTGCTTTCTGTAACCGGACTGAACTTTCAGCTTTCGAGACTTTATAAGAGAAAAGCTGAGCAGAATTGGACGACTTGTAATTTAGTCTATTTCGGGCAAACTTGTTGCTTTGTCATTTTTTTTATTTACGTATTTTTATGTCTATGAAACATTGTTTTTTACACTAACGCATTTTCCCGAAAGGAGTCGTAATTATTCGATATAAAGCAAGTAAGACAGCGGTGTGAAAGTCATTATAATACAATAATATAATAATAATAATAATTATAAGAAATAACAGGGGGCACGGTGGCTTAGTGGTTAGCACGTTCGCCTCACACCACCAGGATCCGGGTTCGAGTCCCGTCTCGGCCATGTGTGTGTGGAGTTTGTGCATGTTCTCCCCGTGCCTCAGGGGGTTTTTCTCCGGGTTCTCCGGTTTCCTCCCCCGGTCCAAAACAAAACATGCACGGTAGGTTGATTGGCACCTTGGAAAATTGTCCCTAGTGTATGAATGTGTGTGTGTGTGTGTGTGTGTGTGTGTGTGAACTGTGATGGGTTGGCATTCCATCCAGGGTGTATCCTGCCTTAATGCCCATAGACGCCTGAGATAGACACAGACTCCCCATGACACGAGGGAAGATCGGATAAAGCGCTAGAAGATGAATGAATGAATGAATGAATAAGAAATAATAAAAATCAGCGTTTGTGCACTCGAATGAGGTGTTTTTTTTTTATAGACGATGTGAAAATTTGTTTTTTTTTTTGCAGGTCACATGATCTACCTTCGCCTTGCCTTGGGTGTGATGCTGCAGGTGCCACACGAGGCGCTATTGCACTGCGCAGCTCAAAACAAGTGGACGCGTTCATCCACACGTCCTCCGTGATAATCGCGCCACGCCCGAGTACAGCGGCATCGCCTCGTTATTAATGCGTGTATAACACGTCTACGTCTCCTATTACTGATAAAAACGCCTAATTCGTCGTCTGCGATATTTCTTATCGCGAGGGTTTTAGTCGCATGATGTGGTTAACGGTAACAACACTTTTTGAATCGACATTTAGAAAATATCGGAAACGTTTTACGCAAAATTGTAACGGAAACACGTCTGCGGTCGCCCTCGAAGGGCCGGATGTAACTATAAGACAGTATATAGTATTTGATGAGCGACGTCGCCTCATAACACAAAACACATCTCGCCTTTTCTCCTCGAAGCACAAACATGTTTTCGCTTTCACATCTTTCTCGGAAGTGCCTTCCAGCCGCATCCATCTTTCACTTCCTGGACATTTTTGCACTCTAGTGGCGGGATGTCGCCAATTCACGGGCCTCACAATGACGTGCCGGCATTTTACACGGGCTTTGAGTTTGACATGTGTGTATTAAGGTATTTACTAATAAATAGCAGTTATGAGCACTAATGAACTTTCCTATAAGGAGTTTTAATATATAAAAAAACTGTGTTGTCGTATAATTACATTTATCATAGGGAAAACAAATAAACATATCAAATCTCTATGATATATTGGGAAACCCCACCCCCCCCCATTAGTGTTTTAATCCTAGGACTCACTAAACCCGATCAGGATAGATATGTTCTATAATACAGGTGATTAGTCAAACATTGCACTTATTTACTTCTACTAGTCCAAGTGGGGACCCTATGGGTACTATGTTTATTTTGTATTAAGGTACCATATTTATTAGGTCCTCACTAATCTTTGCTACTGAATTGATGCAGCGTAACAAAAGGGGATTCAGTCGAAATGTTCTCCTGTTACCCGTGTACAGCATTGCATCATTGAATGTAATGTCCGTATTCTAGCAAACCCGTCATGCCACGGAGGATATTTCGGCAACATTTCTAGGCACGTATTCCACCCCCCCCACCCCCCCACCTCCATCAATCAGTTACTGGCGAGTTTGTTGACGGATTATAAGGACATGTTTTGCGATTGCTCATGAGACTCATCTTAAGTGTTTGCCAACTTTGGGACTTGATACAGGCTGGATCTTCTAAAAGCAGCAGAACTGAACCTGTTTTAGGAGGACAGGTGCAAGTGGGGCAGTTTGAGATTAACACGGCGTTAGCCCTAAGCACCCTTACCCACGTTTCCTTGCGGTCTGAAGTCCTGAATCCTGTTGCGTAACATAAAAAGGTCCGACTCGTTCAACTAGTGGCCACGCGATGGTTAACGGCCAAAGACGTTAAGCAGATTATACCTATCCTTATGGGGTTATTTCTAGCTATTATTGGAGCAGCATGTGGATTTCCAAGGGATGTCAAGGGATTGATTCTAGGGACCTATATGTATGTGTGTATATATATATATTATATATATATATATATATATATATATATATATATATATATCCTATAGACCCTATAATCAATCCCTTGGCAGCCTCGCCCTGAGAGTCTTACAATATTGACTAATTGAGGGTTATGGACCTTGCTCATTGGCCCACTAGTGGCAGCATGGTGGTGGTGAAGATGGTGGTGGTGGTGATGGTGATGGTGGTGGATGGTGATGGTGATGTGGTGGTGATGGATGGTGGTGTATGATGGTGGTGATTGTGGTGGTGGTGGTGATGGTGGTGGTGATGGTGATGATGTGGTGGTGGTGTGGATGATGTGATGGAGTGATGGTGGTGATGGTGGTGATGGTGATGATGGTGATGATGGTGGGGATGGTGATGTGATTGGTGATTGGTGGTGGTGGTGGTGGTGGTGGTGGTGTTTTGATGGTGATGGTGGTGATTATGGTGGTGGTGGTGATGGTGATGGTGATGGTGGTGGTGATGATGGTGATGATGATGTGATGGTGATGATGGTGGTGGTATGATGGTGGTGGTGGTGGTGAGGATTGATGATGGTGGTGTGATGATGATGGTTGGTGGTGTGGTGATGTGGTGAGGTGATGGTGGTGGTGGGGTGGTGGTGATGATGGTGGTGGTGGTGATGGTGGTGATGGTGGTGGTGATGGTGTGGTGATGGAGGGTGTGATGGGGGGGAGTGGTGGTGATGATGGTGGGAGGTGGTGGGTGATGGTGATGAATGGTGATGGGATGATGGTGATGGGTGGTGGTGGATGATGGGAGGTGATGGTGGTGGTGGTGGTGGATGGTGGTGGTGATGGTGGTGAGGGTGGTGGTGGTGGTGATGATGATGGTGGTGGTGGTGAAGATGATGGTGATGGTGGTGATGATGGTGGTGGTGGATGATGATGATGATGATGTGGTGGTGATGGTGGTGGTGGTGATGGTGGTGATGGTGATGGTGATGGTGGTGGTGGTGAATGATGGTGGGTGGTGATGGTGGGGATGATGATGATGGTGGTGGTGGTGAGTGGTGATGGTGGTGGTGATGATGGTGATGGGATGATGTGATGATTGGTGGGGGTGGTGGTGATGATGAATGTGGTGGGTGGTGGGGGATGGTGGTGATGGTGGTGATGGGTGTGGTGGTGATGATGGTGGTGATGATGGGTGGTGATGGTGTGATGGTGGTGGTGGTGAAGTGTCTTGTGGTGGTGATGTGGTGGTGATGGTGGTGGTGGTGGTGGGTGGATGATGATGATGGTGGTGGTGGTGGTGGTGATGGTGGTGGTGATGGTGGTGATGGTGGTGATGATGATGGTGGTGATGGTGGTGGTGGGGGGTGGTGGTGATGATGGTGATGGTGGTGGTGGGTGGTGGTGGGTGGTATGGTGGATGTGTGGTGGTGGTGGTGGGTGGTATGGTGGTGGTGGTGATGATGGTGGTGGTGTGATGTGGTGGTGGTGATGGTGGTGATGGTGGTGGTGGGTGGATGGTGGGGTGTGATGATGATGGTGGTGGTGATGATGGTGTGATGATGATGATATGGTGATGATGATGGTGGTGATGGATGGTGGGGGTGGTGATGGGAGGTGGTGGTGGTGAGGGTGGTGGTGGTGGTGGTGATGGGGTGATGGGGTGATGAGTGATGGTGGTGGTGGTGATGATGGTGATGATGGTGGGGATGGTGGTGGTGGTGGTGATGGTGGTGGTGATGTGATGGTGATGGTGGTGGTGATGTGGTGGTGTGATGGTGATGGTGATGGGTGATGGGTGATGTGATGATGATGGTGATGGTGGTGGTGGATGATGGTGGTGGGTGGTGATGGTGATGATGGTGATGGGGGTGATGATGGTGGTGGTGGTGGTGGTGGGTGGTGATGATGGTGGTGATGGTGGTGGTGATGGTGAGGTGGTGGTGGTGGGGTGGTGGTGGTTGGTGGTGATGGTGGTGGTGATGGTGATGATGGGTGGTGGTGGTGATGATGGTGATGGTGGTGGTGATGGTGGATGGTGTGGTTATGGTGGATGGTGATGGTGGTGGTGATGGTGAGTGGTGGTGATGGTGGATGATGGTGATGGTGGTGGTGGTGGATGGTTGGTGGTGATGGGTGATGGATGGTGATGTGGTGATGATGGTGGTGGTGATGATGGTGGTGGTGGTGGTGGTGGTGGATGGTGGTGATGGTGGTGGTGATGGTGATGGTGGTGGGTGGTGATGGTGGTGGTGGTGATGATGGTGGTGGTGGTGGTGGTGATGGTGGGGGCGGCGGTGGGGCGATGGTGGTGATGGTGGTGGTGGTGTGGTGCGATGGTGTTGGTGGTGATGGGGGATGTGATGGTGGGGATGATGGTGGGGATGGTGGTGGTGGTGATGATGGTGGTGGTGGTGGTGGTGATGATGATGGTGGTGGTGATGGTGGTGGTGTTGATGGTGGTGATGATGATGGTGGTGGGTGATGTGATGATGGTGGTGGTGATGATGTGATGATGTGATGATGGTGGTGATGGTTTTTTGGTGGTGATGGTGATGGCGGTGGTGGTGATGATGGGTGGTGGTGGTGATGGTGATGGCGGTGATGATGATGGTGATGGTGGGATGGTGGTGGTGTGGTGGTGATGATGGTGGGATGGTGATGTGTTGGTGGTGATTGGTGGTGGTGGTGGTGGTGATGGTGATGATGATGGTGGTGGTGAGGGTGGTGGTGATGATGGTGATGGCGGTGGTGGTGATGGTGGTGGTGGTGATGGTGATGGCGGTGGTGGTGATGGTGATGGTGGTGGTGGTGGTGGTGGTGGTGGTGGGGTGATGGTGGTGGTGGTGATGGTGGTGATGTGATGGTGATGTGGCTGGTGGTGGTGATGATGGTGGTAGGTGGTGGTGTTGGTGGTGGTGGTGAGGGTGGTGGTGATGGTGGTGGTGGTGGTGATGATGGTGATGGTGGTGGTGGTGATGGTGGTGTGGGATGGTGGTGATGGTGGTGGTGTGGTGAGTGGTGAGGGTGATGGTGGGTGAGGATGGTGATGGTGGTAGGTTGGTGTCCTGGTGGTGGATGATGGGTGGTGGTGGTGGTGGTGATGATGGTGGGTAGTGGTGAGGGTGGTGGTGATGGTGGTGGGTGGTGGGATTTGAACCTTCAAGCTTCCAGTCCAGAGGCCAATGCTTTAACCATTGCCAAGGGTGATATTGAACTCCCCCCTCCCATACAAACACCACAGTATTTAAAAACATTAAAGCATGAATAAATAACATAAATAACATGATGAACATAAATAAACTGATAAACAGTTTAAAAGCATCATGATTTGGTGCGGAATCATATTCAGATTCCAACGACGAATGTTTATCAGTTTATTTATGTGTGTTTATCAGTTTATTTATGTGTGTTTATCAGTTAATATTTATCAGTTTGTCTTGCTTATGATAAGCAAAACATTGAAGAATTCATGATTGCAGTCGCCAAACTGTAAAATAGGTTGTTTTTAAAATTTTTTTATTTATTAAAATTTATTTATTTATTTTATTTATTATTACTTATTATTATTTATTTTATATATTTATTCATTTTATTTATTTTTTATATTGAATATCATATATATATATATATATATATATATATATATATATATATATCTATATATATATATATATATATATATATATATATATATATATATATAGCGACGTATGGTTTTATGGTGTTTCCCTGTTATGCGGTCCGAGGATGCAGGCATTTGATCCCATGGACATTTTCTTCCTTTTTTCTTTATGGGATGCATTGGTGCATAAATGGGCTTAATGGTGAAGATCTGCAAATAAAATTTCTTAAAAAATATTTAATAATATTTTTCATTCATCTTCTAGCGCTTTATCCGATCTTCCTCGGGTCACGGGGAGCCTGTGCCTATCTCAGGCGTCTATGGGCATTAAGGCAGGATACACCCTGGATGGAATGCCAACCCATCGCAGGGCACACACACACACACAAACACACACACATTCATACACTAGGGACAATTTTCCAAGGTGCCAATCAACCTACCAGTGCATGTTTTTGGACCGGGGGAAACCGGAGAACCCGGGGAAAAAAAGGGGAAGGGCGAAGGAGAAAAACCCCCTGAGGCACGGGGAAGAACATGCAAACTCCACACACACATGGTCCCGAGACGGGAATCGAACCCGGATCCTGGCGGTGTGAGGCGAAACGTGCTAACCACTAAGCCACCGTGCCCCCTTATTTAATAATATATATATATATATATATATAATTAAATATATTTAAATATATTTATTTCAATTCTATAAATCTCTCGCAAACTGCACTCAGGATTTCAGAATGTCTGCCGCGGGTTTTTTTTTGGCGTCCTGCTAATTTTTTGTCTGTGTGTGTGTGTGTGTGTGTGTGTGTGTGTGTGTGTGTTTTCCAGCACTGAAGTGTGTGTGTCAGCTGTGCGCGAATCACACCTGCGAGACGGAGGCCGAGGGCGCGTGCTGGAACTCGGTGATGCTCATCAACGGCAAGGAGGAGGCGGTGAAGACCTGCTTGTCCCCCAGCGAGCTGAAGGGACAGGTCTTCTGCTACAGCTCCAAAGACGTGTCCAAGCGCAACTGCTGCTTTACTGATTTCTGCAACAACAAAACGCTTCACCTACGCCCAGGTACCGCCTCGTCTTTTTCCTTAAAGTAATGGTTTCAAATGCACATTTATTAGTAGAGAAATTAATTGTCGAGTCTCGAGTCAGGGGTTTTGCATCGCTGTCTACGACTAAGTGTTTTATGGTGTATATATATATTCATTCATTCATTCATTCATACCGCTATATCCGATCTTCCCTCGGGTCACGGGGAGTCTGTGTCTATCTCAGGTGTCTATGGGCATTAAGGCAGGATACACCCTGGATGGAATGCCAACACATCACACACACACACACACACACACACACACACACACACACACTCACACACACACACATTGACACACATTCATACACTAGGGACAATTTTCCAAGGTGCCAATTAACCTACCGTGCATGTTTTTGGACCTGGAGGAAACCGGAGAACACGGAGAAAAACCCCCTGAGGCACGAGGAGAACATGATATATATATATATATATATATATATATATATATATATATATATATATATATATATATATATATATATATTAAACTGGAACTGGAACTGGATTCAAACATCATCCACTTTATCCACCATCTACTTTATTACTGGTTTTTGATATGTTTATTAGTGTCGCAATGCAAAAGCATCACTAATATAATCTCTCTCTCGCTTCGGGCAAATTTTCGGCGCGTAACTCGTCACGCAGTTTTTGTCCGATCGTCGCGAAAAAAATGGTTTCGAATGCGCATTTATTAGTGGAGAAATGAATTGTCGAGTCTCGGAAGAACCTGGGACACATCCATATCTAAAGAGAATCATGGCCAGGCCTTCAGGGGTTTTGCATTGAAGGGAAATTGTGTGTTTTTTTTGTGTATAAATTCCTCATAAAAGAAAAAAAGAAGCTGTTTTGAACCGTTTCGGCTGAGCTTCCTGCGCGATGTCCTTGCGAGTGTATCTGTCAAATGAATTTCTTCTCCCTCAGTCATTGTGGAACGAAAAGAAGAGGAAAAAAAAAAAAAGGAAAGAAAAAGCCGTTAAACCCACATGAATATATTTGGGCGTTTTTGTGTAACAAAGGACGTAAAATGTAATGTACGGCTGCTAGACGACCCCGTCGCCAATTCGAAACTGGTTAAAGCAATTATAAATATATATATATATATATATATATATATATATATATATATATATATATATATATATATATTCATTCATCTTCTAGCGCTTTATCTGATCTTCCCTCGGGTCACGGGGAGTCTGTGTCTATCTCAGGCGTCTATGGGTATTAAGGCAGGATACACCCTGGATGGAATGCCAACCCATCACACACACACACACACACACACACACACACACACACACACACACACACACACATTCATAACACACATTCATACACTAGGGACAATTTTCCAAGGTGCCAATCAACCTACCGTGCATGTTTTTGGACCGGGGGAGGAAACCGGAGAAAAACCCCCTGAGACAAAGGGAGAACATGCACAAACTCCACACACACATGGCCGAGACGGGAATCGAACCCGGACCCTGGTGGTGTGAGGCAAGCGTGCTAACCACAAAGCCACCGCATATATATATATATAGATGTGATTGGATGTAAACGAGACAAGCCATGAAACGATGACGGGAACAGACCAATCGGAAGCAGGCAAAAATGTTCTCTAAGTCATGCTTTAATGGAAAGAGCATCGTTTCAAGAGTGATGTTTATAATTTGGTATATGTGTTTCAGGTAGAGCAATATAAAAGTACACCAAAACAAAATAACAGCAACTGTGTGTATGTGTGTGTGTGTGTGTGTGTGAGTGTGAGTGTGTGTGTGTGTGTGTGTGTGTGTGTGTGTGTGTGAAAACTCCTGTTTGATTCATCCCGATGCTCTGATGCTCTATTTTTGCATGGAGTATTTATGACTCGCTGTCTACGACTAAGTGTTTTATGAAAAATCGTGAAAAAACGTGAAAAATCTGCGAAACTCGGACACAGGGTCATGTGACATGTCTAAACGCTCGGCACATCGACGGGAGTCGGACGCTGGGTAATTTGATGATGTCACGTGCGTCACTGGCCCCGCCCTTTCCCGAAAAAACGGCCAAAATGGGTGTTTTTGGTGTCTAAACCCTTGTCTATCCGAAAGAGCCAGCATCCGTCAAATATTAAACAGGCTGTAAGGGGGGTCGAACCCGGAGCTGCGGTTTGCATCGGCAAGCATCACTCACATTTTCTTCAGGAAATATCCCATATCTAGTTATATATACTGCTCTCACAGACAGTGTTACTGTTTACATGCAATTTACATTTTGCACATTACACTATTATTGATGGGGGTAGCTCAGTGTTTTAAGGCTCTGGGCTGCTGATCGGAAGATCCGGGTTCGAGCCCTGGTATGGCCAAGCTGCCACCCTTGGGTCCTTGAGCAGGACCCTTAACCCTCTGTGCTCCAGGGGGCGCCGTATCATGACTCTGACCCTGCGCTCTGACCCCAGCTACCAACATCAAGCTGGGATATGCAAAGAAAAGAATTTCACTGTTCTGTAATGTACATGTGACAAATAAAGTGTTTGATGATCGACGTCGCCTCATAACACAAAACACACAGCGCTTTTTCTCCTGGAAGCACAAACATCTTTCTTGGTTTTCCATCTGCATCCGATTTTCCGCTTCCGGGACATTTCGGGATTGAAATTTCAAAAAAATCGCCCTCGGTAAACGCCGAATGCGGGATACGCTGCCCTCTAGTGGCGGGAACGCAGTGGCAGTAACGTCGTCGCATGCATTGCGGGATTTTTATTGTCAATGCAATGCTTTAAAGCAGCACCGCCTTATTTTAAGACGCCTTTTAAGCTTTTACACGCGTGTGTATTAAGGTACGATTGACGTACTTATATTGCAAATATTTATTGTGTGTGTGTGTTTGTGAATTGTTTGATTGGAGATGTATTCCCGCCTCATTCCCAAAGCCATTTTTGGGACCTTGATGAGGATAGAGTGCTTACTGAAGACGGAGGAAATCATGCCGCGACTCGTAGACTGTAGTGTCTCGTAAGTCTGATGAATGAAAGACGTGAGAGATTAAAGGGCAAGTCTTTTTATATGTATGAACATGTGTGAGCTCCCATTCTGACCCCTGGCATGTGGAGAAAGACGTTGATCCTCTCATGCCGAGATGTGATATAATATCCTGGCAGGGTTGCGTGCCCACACACACACACACACACACACACAGCGTTATCTCCCAGTTGATAGTTATTAATACTTCACCGTGGTCTAATGGGAGGTGTGCAAACTCCAGCGGAGCACAGATACACTCGGCCACAGGGGAAGGCGGGCTCAAGTCATTCCAGTTTACTGCTCCATATCGTGTGTAATAAGGAGATCGTTTTAGTCAAATACGTATCTGAATTAAACTTTATTTATTTATTTATTATTAGTAATAAGGTGTCCACTAAGGGGACGCGGTGATTTAGCGGTTTTGCACGTTCGCCTCACACCGCCAGGGTCCGGGTTTGATTCCCGTCTCGGCCATGTGTGTGTGGAGTTTGTGCATGTTCTCCCCGTGCCTCAGGGGGTTTTTCTCCGGGTTCTCCGGTTTCCTCCCCCGGTCCAAAAACATGCACGGTAGGTTGATTGGCACCTTGGAAAATTGTCCCTAGTGTCCCTAACGCAAAATTCGATTACATTCAATTTAATTTGATTTACACAGCGCTTTTCACAATGTGCATTGTCGCTTAACAGAATAGGATAATTTCAGAACATTAAATATTTATTTATTTATTTATTTATTTATGTGGCAAGGAAAAACTCCCTTGGTAGAATGAGGAAGAAGCCTTGAGAGGAACCGGACTCAAAAGGGAAACGCGTCCTCATCTGGGCGTTATTACGAGTGTGATTGTGTGTGTCTGTGATGTGTGTGTGTGTGTGTGTGTGTGTGTGTGTGTGAGATCCTTCTGCTGTTCTGTTAATGTCTGTTAATAATATGGAATCTAAAGATCCAGAGGTGCTGCTTCACTAGATGAGTGTGGATGTTTGCAGATGTTCGGTACATCACTAGTTGCTTGGCGATGGAGCGGGGTCCTGTTTATTCCACCGTCTACTCACTCGTAGGGAGGTGGTGTAGCCCAGTGGTTAATGTGTTGGACTCTGGACCGGAAGAATATGAGTTCAAACCCCACCACCACTAAGCTGCCACTAGTGGGAGCCCTTGAGCAAGGCCCTTAACTATCAATTGCTCAGTTGTAAGTCGCTCTGGATAAGGGCGTCTACCAAATGCCGTAAATGTAATGTCTTATGTGGGACTCCTGAGGGAGCCTCGGGATGAGGGAAAAGAGAAGCAGGGGAGAGCATTTGGTCCGTTTAATATTTAGCGTGATATTCGTTTTCTATGGTAAAAATTCATCCTGGCACAAAAAAACGCATTTGCCCCAATTACCCATAATTCCCTGTGTTTTTTTTCGGACCGAGTGTCATACATCCGAACAGCGGAGCGTCAAAATCTTCCCCATTCATGTGTGGGCTGGAACGACGAAGAATTCCCGAAATTCCGAGTGGGTCTGGGATTCGAGAGTGATATGATCGTGACCGACTCCATCTCACCTACGAGTGGGTGTCAAATGTGCATGTCGGGCGAACACAGGGCCGAACAGCGGAGCGTCAAATTCCCCCATTCATTCTCTATGGGGCCGGAATGTCGTGGATTTCCCGAAATTCCGAACGTGTGTGGGATTCGGGAGGAATATGATCGTGATCCACTCCAGACCCCCTACGAGTGGATTTGCCATATGTGCATGTCGGACGCTCACAGGGCCGAACTGTGAGGCACGAAATTTCAACCCCATTCATTTTCTATGGGAAAAAATTCCCGCTTTTTGGCCCCGGGTTCGGAATTCCGCGGGGCGATTCCTTATAAAAGTAACAGCGCGCCTCACACCATCGGGACGCACGATATGAGGTGTGATTCGTGACGATCGGATAAAAACCGCCGGACGAGTTACGCGGCGAAAATTTGAGCGAAGCGCGAGAGAGATTCTAATAGTGACGCTTTTGCACGCGACACTAATCATGTGAAAGAGACGACGCTGTTATTGAATTGAGATTGAATGGAAAAGCAGAAAACATCGCAAATGAAAGGAATGCGGTGCGCCTGGATGTTGCAACTACAACATTAGTTAGACTCGAAAGTGTTTCATCATGCACAAGAGAAAACGCGGCGTCTACCTTGTGATTGGTTCGAGACCTGTTTTACATTAAAAACAAACAAACAAAAACAAACACTGCATCGGTAATTAAATGCACGAGCACAATTTGTGTTTGGGTTTTTATAAAGCTTTATAAACTCGCTTGGTTCGTTCCCACATTATTATTATTATTATTTTTTTTAAATGGCAATATATTTAATCCTGCAATGTGTTGTACTGACAATTCAGCATGACTGTTTCATTCTGACAGTCCTTTTAAATCTCCCTGTTCTCTTTATCTGTTGTCATGCTCATTGCAGTGCCTGTAAGGAAACCTTAAACTCCTGTCTAATATCGCCGTTAGAGTGCGTTAGAGTGCATTTGGCAGACTCTAAGGGTTAAGGGCCTTGCTCAAGGGCCCACTAGTAGAAGCTTGGTGGTGGGATTTGAACCTGTGATCTTCTAGTCCAGAGACCAATGCCTTAACCACTAAGCTACCGCCTCCCAGTTTGGCAGAAGAAAACGTACATGACTGCGGCTGCAACCGGCTGGGGGGGGGGGGGGGGGGGGGGGGGGGGGGGGGGATTTGCAGTACCAGAATAAAGTATAATAGCACAGTCTACACAGGTCTTTATACATTACTGTGTCTGC
>JACRUU010000011.1:561712-564212 GCA_030449085.1 Kryptopterus vitreolus | reverse complement strand
CAAGCCGACTGGCAGATGGGCTTTTTTTGGGGTGTTGACGCAATTAATTGAACCGTTTTTCAACATGCATGTTAAACACACCCTTTTTTTATTTATTTGTTTATTTTATTCCAGGTACGTTCACTGGTGTCAATAGTGTTCCCATTCGTTCCTCAGGTAGAAGTATCGATATTAGGGTTGCAAAATATTCGAGGATTTCTGCTCGTGTAAAAGTGTTAAAGTACTGGTTTGAAAACGACAAGTATAAAAGTAATATAAGGGGAATAAAGCGCCATTAAGGATCGCTCATTTACTTAGACGTGTCTCTACGGAACGCCCTACTGTATCTTTATTTATGAACACTGTTTACGTCCACGCTGGGCGTGAATTGTGCGTCGTGTGCAGGATGTGATGGATCGCGATTAGGGTGTCGGAATGGTGTATGTTTATATCTCATCCAATGGAGACATTTTTCTGGATAGGGGTTATTTATTTATTTATTTATTTATTTATTTTTGAATGAAATGAAATAATGGTGTGGGCATGGTGGCGTAGTGGTTAGCACATTCGCCTCACACCGCCAGGGTCCGGGTTCGATTCCCGTCTCGGCCATGTGTGTGTGGAGTTTGTGTATGTTCTCCCCGTGCCTCAGGGGTTTTTCTCCGGGTTCTCCGGTTTCCTCCCGGTCCAAAAACATGCACGTTAGGTTGATTGGCACCTTGGAAAATTGTCCCCTAGTGTATGAATGTGTGTGTGTGTGTGTGTGTGTGTGATGGGTTGGTATTCCATCCAGGGTGTATCCTGCCTTAATGCCCATAGACGCCTGAGATAGGCACAGACTCCCCGCGACCCGAGGGAAGATCAGATAAAGCGGTAGAAGATGAATGAATGAATGAAATAATGGTGAGATGAAAGCTATTTAGGTTCATTTGAAATATTAGAGGGCACGGTGGCATAGTGGTTAGCACGTTTGCCTCACACCGCCAGGATCCGGGTTCGATTCCCGTCTCGGCCATGTGTGTGTGGAGTTTGCATGTTCTCCCCGTGCCTCAGGGGTTTTTCTCCTGAAAATGCTCAATGTGGGGAAAAAAAAAGCAAATATCTGTATGAATATATAAAAGCGACTCCACAGCCTGGTTCGTTTAATTGTTAGTGTTGACTTCCACATGATAGCTCATTCGGAGAGACGAGTGTTTACACACCAAAAACGCACGTTTTGGGAGTTTTTTCCGGGAAGGGGCGTGGCCAGTGACACATGTGACATCATCAAATTATCTAGCGTCCAACTCCCGTCGATGTGCCGAGCGTTTAGACATGTCACATGACCCTGTGTCCGAGTTTCGCAGATTTGCACATTTTTCACGTTTGCCACATGACACCATACAACAGTCATATGTTCATGACCGACTCCATCTCACCTACGAGTGGATATGTCAAATGTGCATGTCGGGCGAACACGGGGCCGAACAGCGGAGCGTCAAATTTCCCCCATTCATTCTCTATGGAGCCGGAGTGTCGTGGATTTCCGGAAATTCCGAACGTGTGTGGGATTCGGGAGGTATATGATCGTGATCCACTCCGGACCCCCTTCGAGTGGATTTGCCATATGTGCATGTCGGACGCTCACAGGCCCGAACTGTGAGGCACCAAAATTCAACCCCATTCATTTTCTATGGGAAAAAAATTCCCGCTTTTTGGCCCCGGGTTCGGAATTCCGCGGGGCGATTCCTTATAAAAGTAACAGCACACCTCACACCATCGGGACGCACGATATGAGGTACGATTCGTGACGATCGGATAAAAACTGCAGGATGAGTTACACGGTGAAGATTTGAGCGAAGTGAGAGAGATTATAATAGTGATGCTTTTGCACACGGCACTAATAAATATTTACTACAGATTGTGAATATAATAAGATGTAGAAAGACACACACACACACACACACACACACACATATATATATATACACACGTACACACACATACACATGTATATAGACACACACACACAACACACATATATATATATATATATATATATATATATATATATATATATATATATACACACACACATACACACGTATATAGACACACACACACACCCACACATCAAATATAATATCTATATATATATATATATATATATATATATATATATCTATATATATATATATATATATATATATATATATATAATATATATATAATAATACAACCGCGCGTTGGTATTTGTTGAATGTTCTACAATAAGAGAATCTGGATTGAATGTTTGTGATGTTTTACCGCGAACGATTTGCATCTAATTAGAAAAGACAGCATTATTGATCTCAGACACATTAGATCAATACATCATCACAATGCGATATGTTTGTCCTGGAGTTCGTACATTTGTCCTACTGATATTCTCCTTGACTTGAATGGATTTTATAATGTGTTCAGCGCACGTTTGATGAAGTGGATGATGAAGTGCCGAGTACGAGTTTGTTTATAACACAGCCAAACAGATCTACACAACTTT
>JACRUU010000011.1:546712-556712 GCA_030449085.1 Kryptopterus vitreolus | reverse complement strand
TTTTAAAGAACCAATAATGGATCATTATTTTATTTGAATCATTTTTAATCGTCAATGTCATTATTTAAATCATATATAACTATTTTAAAATAATGATTAAACTCCAAGGTGCAAGCACGGTGGCTTAGTGGTTAGCACGTTCGCCTCACACCTCCAGGATCCGGGTTCGATTCCCGTCTCGGCCATGTGTGTGTGGAGTTTGCATGTTCTCCCCGTGCCTCAGGGGGTTTTTCTCCGGGTTCTCCGGTTTCCTCCCCGGTCCAAAAACATGCACGGTAGGTTGATTGGCACCTTGGAAAATTGTCCCTAGTGTATGAATGTGTGTGTGTGTGTGTGTGTCCTGTGATGGATGTTGGCATTCCATCCAGGGTGTATGTATCCTGCCTTAATCCCATAGACGCCTGAGATAGACACAGACTCCCCGTGACCCGAGGAAGATCGGATAAAGCGGTAGAAGATGAATGAATGAATGATTAAACTCCAGTTCAGTACAGTTTTAATGTGCAATACCTTTAAAAAGAAAACATTTTTTTTTATCATTTATAGCCTTTTTTCTCACTCTCAATATTTACTAAATATTTATATATATATATATATAATATACTAATACTCTCAAATATTTATTCGCAATGATTTAATGCCGTTAATTGCAATCGTGATTTAATATTACTGCTCTTCAATCAATAATGCACATTAATTGCATGATTAATGCCGTGATTTAAGTCGTGATTAATCGCTCGTTTTCAATGTTGCATAAACGAATACCTTTCACATTTCTAATACAGTAACCGTAACAGATGTTGTATCTTATTATATACTTATAATATTGACTCTGAAAACAATCTGGGCAACTTAATTCGTAAATACGATATTAGTTTCCATTGTTACGCTGATGACACACAGTTATATGTCTCAGCTCCACCAAATGAAAAAAATCAAAATCAGTTTAGTAAAGTTTAAGCAGTGTATAAATAAAATTCAAAGCCATGAGAGACTGTAACCTATCCACACTTAATCACTCCCAGAGATTCCTAGTCCACAGGTTGGATACATGCACTGTCTGGATGTTCCACATGTCCCAGAAATATCAGACACACATTAACTCACTAGGTGGATTACTTTCTGTCCTATCATCACCCCTGTAAAAGATCCTATCCACACTGCTCATTGTCCTACACCTCACCATCCTGTCCTATCCACACTGTCACATGTCAGATCCACACTGCACCCCTGTCCTATCCACACTGTTCCTACACATCACCCCTGTCCTATCCACACTGCACATAGTCACCCCTGTCCTATACACACTGCACATCACCCCTGTCCTATCCACACTGTACACACAACACCCCTCTCCTATCCACACCCAACACCCCTGCCCTATCCACACCGCACATCACCCCCGTCCTATCATCACACACCCCCTGTCCTATACACACACACATCACCCCTGTCCTATCCACACTGTACATCACCCCTGTCCTATCCACACTGCACACACTCACCCTGTCTACCCTGTCCTATCCACACTGCACACATCACCCCTGTCCTATACACACTGCACACATCACCCCTGTCCTATCCACACACACACCCTGTACACTGTCACCCCCTGTCCTATACACACTGCATCACCCTGTCCTATCCACACTGTACCACATCACCCTGTCCTATCACACACATCACACCTGTCCTATCACACTGTACACCCCCTGTCCTATCCACACACTCACATCACCCACTGTCCTATACACACTGCACATCACCCTGTCCTATCCACACTGTACACACCCTGTCCTATCCACACTCACACATCACCCCTGTCCTATCCACACTGCACATCACCCCTGTCCTATCCACACTGCACATCACCCCTGTCCTATACACACTCACCCCCGTCCTACACATCACCCCTGTCCTATACACACACACATGCACACACATCACCCCTGTCCTATCCACACACACACACATGTACACACCCCTGTCCTATCCACACTGCACATCCCCCCTGTCCTATCCACACTGTCACACATGTCACCCACTGTACATCCCCCTGTCCTATCCACACTGTACACACATCACCCCACCCTGTCCTATCCACACTGCACATCACCCCTGTCCTATCCACACTGCACATCACCCCTGTCCTATAACACACTGCACATCACCCCTGTCCTATCCACACACATCACACATGTCCTACACACCTCACCCCTGTCCTATCCACACTACACAACATCCCCCCTGCACACACTCACCCCTGTCCTATCCACACACATGTCCTACACAAGCTCATCCCACACCCACTGTCCTATCCTATCCCCTGTCCTACACACTGTACACACATCCCCTGTCCTATCCACACTGTACATCACCCCTGTCCTATCCACACTGCACATCACCCTGTCCTATCCACACTGCACATCACCCTGTCCTAGCCACACTGCACATCCACCCTGTCCTATCCACACTGCACATCACCCCTGTCCTATCCACACTGCACATCACCCCTGTCCTATCCACACTGTACATCACCCTTTTCCTATCCACACTGCATACCTATACACCCACAGCCCTGTCCTATCCACACTGTACACACCCCTGTCCTATCACACACTATCACCCTGTCCCCACCTGTTAATCACCTGGACTGCACACCATCCCCCACAGTCCTATACAATGACATCACCCCTGTCATAACAACCTGTCCTACACACACCACACCACACACCCTGTCCTATCCACACACCTCACCCTCTCCATCCCACTGCACATTCACCCTGTCCATCACACTCACAACCCCTGTCCTACCCACACTCCACCCCTGTCCTATCCACAACTGCATCCCCCCTGTCCTATCACACACTGCAATCACCCCTTGTCCTACTCCACACACACATCACGCCCCCTGTCCTATCCACCCTGCAACATGACCCATGTCCTATACACATGCACTCACACACCCAGTCTACACATTTGCAAATCCCCCTATCCACCTGTACATCACAATGTATACACACTGCACATCACCTCTGTCCTATCCACACTGTACACATCACCCCTGTCCTATCCACTGCACATCACCCCTGTCCTACATCACACCTCCTATCCACACTGTCCTGTCCTATACACACTGTACACACCCTGTCCTACACCACACACATCACAGAACCCCTGTCCTATACACACTGCACTGTCACCCCCGTGTTCCGTATCCACACTGCAACATCCCCCCTTCCTTATCCAAACTGCACATCATCCCTGTCCCCTGTCACCCCACCCCTGTCCTATCACACTGCACCCACAGCCTGCCTATCCACTGCACATCAGCTGTCCTATCCACACTGCACATGCACCCTGTCCTATCCACACCACATTACCACTGTCCTATCCACACCACTGTCTATCACATGCACATCACCCATGTCCTATCCACACTGCACATCACCCTGTCCATCCACACTGCACATCGCCCTGTCCTATCCACACTGCACATCCCCCTGTCCTATACACACTGCACATCACCCCTGTCCTACCACATGTCCTACCACATCACCACCTGTCCTATCCACACTGTACATCACCCCTGTCCTATCCACACTCACATCACCTGTCCCTACACACTGCACATCACCCCGTCCTACATCACCCTGTCCTATCCACATGTACATCACCCTGTCCTATACACACTGTACATCACCCATGTCCTATATACACTGTACATCACCCTGTCCTATCCACACTGCACCACACTCACCCCTGTCCTATCCACACTGCACATCACCCCTGTCCTATCCACACTCACCCCTGCACACATCACCCCTGTCCTATCCACACTTTACATCACCCTGCACATCACCCCTGTCCTATCCACACTGCACATCACCCCTGTCCTATCCACACTGTACATCACCCCTGTCCTATCCACACCGCATCACCCCCTGTCCTATATCACACTCACATCACCCCCTGTCCTATCACACACTGCACATCACCCCTGTCCTATCCACACACACACACACACCCCCTTTCCTATCCACACTGTACACAATCACCCCCTGTCCTATCCACACTCACACATCACCCCTGTCCTATCCCCACTGCACATCACCCCCGTGTCCTATCCACACTGCACATCACCCCTGTCCTATCCACACTGCACATCACCCCTGTGTCCACCCATGTCCTATCCACACTGCACATCACCCCTGTCCTATCCACACTGCACATCACCCCTGTCCTATCCACCCTGCACACATCACCCCTGTCCTATCCACACTGTCACATCACCCCTGTCCTATCCACACTGCACATCACCCCTGTCCTATCCACACTACACACATCACCCCTGTCCTATCCACACTGCACATCACCCCTGTCCTATCCACACACACATCATCCACACTGCACACATGTCACATCACCCCTGTCCTATACCACACTGCACATCACCCCCTGTCCTGTCCTATACCACACTGCACATCACCCCTGTCCTATCCACACTGCACACACATCCTACCCACTGTCCTATCACACACATCACCCCTGTCCTATCACACTGTACACATCACCCCTGTCCTATCCACACTGTACATCACCCCTGTCCTACACACTCACCCCCCTGTCCTATCCACACTGCACATGTACACCCCTGTCCTATCACATCCACAACACCATCACCCTGTCCTCACACACCCATCCCATTCCACACTGTACATCCACCCCTGTCTCAATAACAAATGCACCCCCATAACCCCGTCAATCACCCGATCACCCTGTCTAATCCACACTGCCACATACCCGTCCTATCCACACTGCCATTCATTGCTGGTCCAGACTTCAGGAAACTTTGCATATCAAAAAATCTTATTATTATTCATATCTACCGCTTTATCCGATCTTCCCTCGGGTCACGGGGAGGTCTGTGCTTATCTCAGGCGTCTATGGGCATTAAGCAGGATACACCCTGGTATGGAATGCCAACCCATCACAGGACACACACACACACACACACACACACATTCATACACTAGGGACAATTTTCCAAGGTGCCAATCAACCTACCGTGCATGTTTTTGAACCGGGGGAGGAACCGGAGAACCCGGAGAAAAAACCCCTGAGGCACGGGGAGAACATGCACAAACTCCACACACACATGGCCGAGACGGGAATCGAACCCCGACCCTGGTGGTGTGAGGCGAACGTGCTAACCACTAAACCACCGTGCCGCTTATACAAAATACATTAGAAACGAAAACAAACGAAAAACGACACACACACACACACACACACACACACATTTTTTTTAGTTTAAGTTTTTATTAGTAATAGGAGACGTAGACGTGTTATAATTACCTGCATAATAACGAGGCGATGCCGCTGTACTCGGGCGTGTCCGCGTATGCGCTTGTTCTGGGAGGTAATAGTGCGCGATTATCACAGAGAATGTCTGGATGAACGCGTCCACTTGTTTTGAACTGTGCAGTGCCATAGCGCCTCGTGTGGCACCTGCAGAATCGCACCCAAGGCAAGGCGAAGGTAGATCATGTGACCTGCGGAAAAAAAAACCTTTCCGTTACAGTTTTGCGAATGATTCCTTTTTCGCATCGTCTAAAAAATCCTCTGCGAGCGTACGAAGTTTTTTGCGACACACGTGTGTTTTTGTTATTTTCAATTCTCTATTTAAACATTGCGTATGCGGTTCTCAGGGCTGCCGCTGCTGGTACAGAGGACTATAGCGCGAACCATCGTGCTGCAGGAGAGCATCGGTAAGGGCCGATTCGGAGAGGTGTGGAGAGGGAAGTGGCGAGGAGAAGACGTGGCCGTGAAGATCTTCTCGTCCAGAGACGAACGGTCCTGGTTCCGCGAGGCCGAGATCTACCAGACCATCATGCTGAGGCACGAGAACATCCTGGGCTTCATAGCAGCGGATAACAAAGGTAGCCACATGCGGGCACACACACACACACACACACACACACACACACTACAACTTAATTTAACGAAGGTCGGGGGTTCGAGCCCCAGGAATCACCAAGCTGCCACTCTTGGGCCCTTGAGCAAGGCCCTTAACCCTTTGTACTCCAGGGGGCGCCGTATCATGGCTCACCCTGCGCTCTGACCTCTGGGAAAGCTGGGAAATGTGAAGAAAAGAATAAAGTATATAAAATAAAAAACTCCAGTCAAAATGACACATTTTTGTTTGAAATCCTCCTTTAAATAACCAATAATCGATCATTATTTTATTGTAATCATTTTTAATCGTCAATGTCATTATTTAAATCATATTAAACTATATTAAAATAATGATTAAACTCCAGTT
Organism: Kryptopterus vitreolus; assembly: GCA_030449085.1. Classification (NCBI taxonomy): domain Eukaryota; kingdom Metazoa; phylum Chordata; class Actinopteri; order Siluriformes; family Siluridae; genus Kryptopterus; species Kryptopterus vitreolus. Next base: position 550,387 of record JACRUU010000011.1, on the reverse strand, counting down.
CAGTACAATTTTAATGTGCAATACTTAAAAAAAACTACTTTTTTTAATCATTTATAGCACATTTTTTTTTACTAAATACTAAAATACTAAATATTTATATATATATATATATATATATATATATATACTATATATATAAATATACTTACAAATATTTAATCGCAACATTAATTGCATGATTATTGCCATGAGTTAATTTGTGATTAATCGCACGTTTTAAGTGTTACCATAAACGAATACTTTTCACGTTTCTAATACTGTAACCGTAACAGATGTTATAATTATATATATTTCACTAAAAATCTCTCCCTTTAATACAATGATTGATTATTTAATATTTATTTTACTCGTTTAATATGAATTTCTTGTTCATTACAATGTTATTTTGTTTATTGGTGGTGTTATGTGTAAAATATGGGACGTGGCTCCTTTAAGAATTGTGTTCCGGTTGCTTTCCACATAAACTGGTGATACTGTGTTTAGGTTATACGGAAGCGCTTTATTGCGTTCAGTAAAAATGTGCTTTATTGCAGTAATAGGATTTGGGAATGCGATGCGCTTGCGTAAGGTTCCATACGCTAATATACGCTAATATAGTGAGGAGATCGTACCTGTTGTGAATGCGCAGCTAGGGGGCGTCATTGGGGGAAATTTAGGAAGTGTGAGTGGATGCACTGAACCTTTATTTATTCGTTTGTTGTTCGGGTTTCGTTCATTCACCAACACGATGCATAGTGAAGGAGCGGATTACTCATATAGTAATGCACACTGCGTTATAACGCGTTAATAACATTCGTGCCGTTAAAGCGAATTTCAATAACGCAGTTAATAAACTATCCAAACATTGCTCAGGCGGATCCACGACACCATTCTTTACTATTAGTGGGAGTGATGGCGTCCGGAAAAAAAACAACAACAAAGATTATGATCTCTTCAAATTCGGCTTTAAATAGTTAAAGACAACATCAGATGAATAAGGAAATAATAAACAAAAACAAACTGTACACTCTCAGCCATTTAATGGTTTAATCTTTATTATCATTTATTTATTAGCATTTATTACATTGTAAATTCTCACTGAAGGCATTAAAACTATTTATGTACACAAATTCATTCATTCATTCATTCATTCATCTTCTACCGCTATATCCGATCTTCCCTCGGGTCACGGGGAGCCTGTGTCTATCTCAGGCGTCTATGGGCATTAAGGCAGGATACACCCTGGATGGAATGCCAACCCATCTCAGGGTACACACACACACACACACACACACACACACACACACTAGGGACAATTTTCCAAGGTGCCAATCACCCTACCGTGCATGTTTTTGGACCGGGAGGAAACCGGAGAACCCTGAGAAAAACCCCCTGAGACACGGGGAGAACATGCACAAACTCCACACACACATGGCCGAGACGGGAACCGAACCCGGACCCTGGCGGTGTGAGGCGAACGTGTTAACCACTAAACCACCGTATCCCTCTGTACACAAATTATTATATATTATAGTAAACAGTAAACAGGAGAGGTAAACAACCCTGACAACAACAGTTCACTCAGCGAGGCATGAGCTCAGCGGGTAAGACATCGGCTTCTGGGCCGGAAGATTTTGGGTCCAAATCCCCCCAACACCACTAGTGGGCCCTTGAGCAAGGCCCTTAGTTGTAAATTGGATAAGGGCGTACTTCATTGTTTTGATGCCTTCAGTGCGAATCTACAAAATAAATAGTGCTGACAGTAAACGCTTTTGATCGGCGGCGCACACGCGAGAGCGTTAACTTCATCAGGGCAAGCGGTTTTCTTCGCCGTGACACGGATGGACCCGTTAGTCACCATGTTATCCGACTTGCTCCACTCATTTCCTGCCGAGAGGTTGTTAATGAGAGAAATGAGGCGACGTGACGCACAGCTGTGACGGGTCTTAAAGACGCGGCGTGTGGAAAGTTAGCGCTTGTTGTTCTGATTCTAACGAAACAACCGCTTTGTCGTGAATGAACGGCGATAGAAGTTTGCGTGTCGCACTTTGTAACGAGGATTAAGCCGTATCGCTTTGTTTTTTGTTGTTGTTGTTGTTGTTTTTTGCTGGGTTGGTTTAAAAGGGTCGAATTATGTCCACATGAAACATTCCAATTATGTTTTGAAACCCTCAAAGGTATTCCGTTTAAAAAAATAAATAAATAACGTACTTTTCGTTGGGAAAATGTTTAAAGTAGAACAGCTTTGAATGGTTGGAGAATGTTTGAGGAGTTCCGGTTTCACACATTATCGGCGTTTTAGAATTTTACTTCTCAGCCTTGTTTTGTGGGACTTTGAAAGAAATTGGGGAAAACAAATAAACAAACAAACAAATAAATAAATAAACCTAAACAAAATCGAGAAGCACAACATGTGCAGTTGGCAGACGCCCTTGCTCAGGGCCCACTAGTGGCACTTGGTGGTGTTGGTGGGATTTGAACTTGAGATCTTTCAGTCCAGAGGCCAATGTCATAACCACTAAGCTACCACATCCCACCCTAGATAGATGCTATGGCACCTGCGACACCACAAACGTCAAAATTTAGGATATATTTAGAGCTATTAGTAATATATAGGATATATAGATATATCTAGTATATATATATATTATATAGATACATATACTTGCTCTCTCGCTCCTCTCCTCTCTGTATATTATATATATCTATATATAATATATATATATATATAGAATGAGGCGCGCGCGAGAAGCGAGGAGCGACGAGAGAGATATATAATATACATACATTATATATATTATATATATAATACATATATATATATATATATCTATCTATATACACATATATATTTCCTCAACATATCAAGCTAATCTCTCTCTCTATAGATTATATATATATATATATATATATATTATATATATATATATATATATAATAACTATATATTATATATATATATGCGCTATATATACATATAGAAGAGTATTTCATATAATACTAGCCTTCAATATGAATATTCTATTGTACTATTCCCTAAAAAAATAATAAACTGGGGCCCCAGTTGGAAGCTCAAATCCCACCAACCACCACCACCAAACTGCCACTTGTGGGCCCTTGAGCCAAGGCCCCTAACCCTCAGTTGTAAGTCACCTTGGATAATGGTTAATGGCAAAAATGCTAATGTTAAAAAAATAGCCTTACATTTTCCCTATCAGGTTAGGATTTTATATTTGTTTGTTTATGTTTATTTTGTTTGTGTAGATAACGGTTCCTGGACTCAGCTGTGGCTGGTGTCGGAGTATCACGAGCACGGCTCGCTGTTCGACTACCTGAACAGATACACGGTGTCTGTGGACGGCATGATCCTCCTCGCGTTTTCCATCGCCAGCGGCATGGCTCACCTGCACATGGAGATCATCGGCACTCAGGGTGCGTTAGCGCCTCGCGCCTCTTCTTTGTGCTTTCGCCCCTTTCTGCTAAACCCTTTCTTTACTCTCCGTAGAATCGCGTCACGAGGAAGTGACTGATCAGTGGGTGCACTTATTCTAAACGTACAGGGCAAAAATGATGGGGCGTTAAAAACAAAAATCATTTTAACAATGCCAGAATAATTCGATTGTAAATCCAGTACTTTATATAAACACCATAATAATACAATGACTGAAATTTTGTTTATATATATATATATATATA
>JACRUU010000011.1:530406-540975 GCA_030449085.1 Kryptopterus vitreolus | reverse complement strand
TCTATCTATCTATCTATCATCTTCATTTTATCTATCTATTATCTATCTATCTATCTATCTATCTATCTATCTATCTATCTATCTATCTATCTATCTATATCTATCTATCTATCTATCTATATCTATCTATCTATCTATCTTCTATCTATCTATCTATCTATCTATCTATCTATCTATCTATCTATCTTCATTTCTCCATTTCTATCTATCTATCTATCTATCTATCTATCTATCTATCTATCTATCTATCTATCTATCTTCTCATTTTCATGTATCTATATTTTTTTAATTAATGTATTTTATTTATTTATTTTTGTTTGTTTGTTTTTATTTTTTTTAGAAGTTGTTTATCGGCCTTAATCGATTCCTGCTCTTATTATTTTGTGCATCTTTTCCTGGTGTGTTTGCGTTGTGCTTTGTTTATTACACATTAGCTTTAATAATCATATTAACGTGTTATCTGCATTATCTGTATTGCAACGTTAACAAAGAGCAAAACTGCACTTCAGATATATGTTTATATATTATATATGTTTATATATGTTTATATATGATTTATATTTTATATATGTTTATATATGATATATGTTTTAGTATAGTGTTTATATATGATATATGTTTTATATATGTTTATATATGATATATGTTTAATCTGTTTATGTGTTTGTTTGTGTGTTTTAGGAAAACCAGCGATCGCTCACAGAGACGTAAAGTCCAAGAACATACTGGTTAAAAAGAACGGCACTGCGGTCATCGCTGATCTGGGCCTGGCGGTCAAACACGACTCCACCTCCAACACTCTCGACATCCCGGCTAACCACAGAGTGGGAACCAAGAGGTCTGTGTTTGTCTTCCGGTTCTGTAAACATGTGTAAGATCGTACTGGTGTAAACTGTTTACAAACAACTTCAAGATTTCCTTTTTTAAATTTTTTTTTTAAGTGATTTCGTTATGATTTAAATCCTCCAAAGCTGAGATTTTACAAGGAGCTTTACACTTACTGCTTTTTTTGTGTTGGTGAAATGCAAATATAATTGTAAATATAATTAAGATATACATAGCAATATATTCAAATAGTAAAATGAAATGAAAGGTTTTATTTACTTATTTATTTGTTTGTTTGTTTGTTCATTTATTTATTTATTTATTTATTTATTTATGTATATACAGACGTGGACAAAATTGTTGGTACCCTTTGGTCAATGAAAGAAAAAGTCACAATGGTCACAGAAATAACTTTAATCTGACAAAAGTAATAATAAATAAAAATTCTATAAATGTTAACAAATGAAAGTCAGACATTGTTTTTCAACCATGCTTCAACAGAATTATGTAAAAAAATAAACTCATGAAACAGGCATGGACAAAAATGATGGTACCCCTAACTTAATATTTTGTTGCGCAACCTTTTGAGGCAATCACTGCAATCAAACGCTTCCTGTAACTGTCAATGAGACATCTGCACCTCTCAGCAGGTATTTTGGCCCACTCCTCATGAGCAAACTGCTCCAGTTGTGTCCGGTTTGAAGGGTGCCTTTTCCAGACTGCATGTTTCAGCTCCTTCCAAAGATGCTCAATAGGATTGAGGTCAGGGCTCATAGACGGCCACTTTAGAATAGTCCAATTTTTTCCTCTTAGCCATTCTTGGGTGTTTTTAGCTGTGTGTTTTGGGTCATTGTCCTGTTGCAAGACCCATGACCTGCGACTGAGACCAAGCTTTCTGACACTGGCTAGTACATTTCTCTCTAGAATTCCTTGATAGTCTTGAGATTTCATTGTACCCTGCACAGATTCAAGACACCCTGTGCCAGACGCAGCAAAGCAGCCCCAGAACATAACAGAGCCTCCTCCATGTTTCACAGTAGGGACAATGTTCTTTTCTTGATATGCTTCATTTTTTCGTCTGTGAACATACAGCTGATGTGCCTTGGCAAAAACTTCGATTTTTGTCTCATCTGTCCACAGGACATTCTCCCAGAAGCTTTGTGGCTTGTCAACATGTAGTTTGGCATATTCCAGTCTTGCTTTTTTTATGATTCGTTTTCAACAATGGTGTCCTCCTTGGTCGTCTCCCATGTAGTCCACTTTGGCTCAAACAACGACGGATGGTGCGATCTGACACTGATGTTCCTTGAGCATGAAGTTCACCTTGAATCTCTTTAGAAGTCTTTCTAGGCTCTTTTGTTACCATTCGGATTATCCGTCTCTTAGATTTGTCATCAATTTTTCCTCCTGCGGCCACGTCCAGGGAGGTTGGCTACAGTCCCATGGATCTTAAACTTCTGAATAATATGTGCAACTGTACTCACAGGAACATCTAGTTGCTTGGAGATGGTCTTATAGCCTTTACCTTTAACATGCTTGTCTATAATTTTCTTTCTGATCTCTTGAGACAGCTCTTTCCTTTGCTTCCTCTGGTCCATGTCGAGTGTGGTACACACCATATCACCAAACAACACAGTGATTACCTGGAGCCATATATATAGGCCCAATGGCTGATTACAAGGTTGTAGACACCTGTGATGCTAATTAGTGGACACACCTTCAATTAACATGTCCCTTTGGTCACATTATTTTCTGTGTTTTCTAGGGGTACCATCATTTTTGTCCATGCCTGTTTCATGAGTTTATTTTTTTACATAATTCTGTTGAAGCATGGTTGAAAAACAATGTCTGACTTTCATTGGTTAACATTTATAGAATTTTTATTTATTATTACTTTTGTCAGATTAAAGTTATTTCTGTGACCATTGTGACTTTTTCTTTCATTGACCAAAGGGTACCAACAATTTTGTCCACGTCTGTACATATATACAGACACACGCACACATTTTTTTAATTGTGATTAATCGTACAATTGCCATGAGTCACTGAAAGGTTCTATTTATTTATTTATTTATTTACTTGTTTGCTTGTTTTTATATATATATATATATATAACATATATACACACACACATACAACACAAACACACAACACAAACACACAAATTGTTTTTATTTGCGATTAATCGTACAATTGCTATGAGTTAACTTGTGATTAATCGCATATTTTCAATGTACCATAAATCTAATTCTATTATTAAAAACATGAAAAGTAGCAATATATTCAAATAGTAAAATGAACTAAAATGTTTTATTTATTTATTTTTACTGATAATTTATACACACACACACACACACACACACACACACACACACACACACACATTTCTTTCTTTTTTATTGTGATCAATCATACAATTGCTACGAGTCACTGAAAGGTTATATTTTTATGTATTTATTTATTTTTTAACTGATCTAGAATATGAATATATATATATATATATGACACACACACACACACAGACATTTTTTGCGATTAATCGTACAATTGCTGAGTCAACTTGTGATTAATCGCTTTATGTGATTCATTTGCTTATGTTTGCTCGTCTAATACTATTATTAAAACCATGAAAAGTATTCATTTACGGTGCATTAAAAACATGTGATTAATCTGCGATTAATCGCGAGTTAACTCATGCCATTGTACGATTAATCACGATGAAATATTTGACTTTTAATATTGCAATACGGCTGTAAATGGTGAAGAATGCCATGTTTTTCATCGAAATGGATTTACTCTCAGCAAATCTTTTAACGTTTTTATTTACTAAATAATGTATGTTCTTTAAACTTTTTAAAAGTCTGAAGTGGATTCTTTCGCAAAGTTGAAAATGCATTAGCATAAATCTATAGACCAAAAAAAAAGCACGTCCAGCGTAGGCAGGAAATGCAGTGTGAAGTCGAGGAAAAAGCCGCCATGTGCCTCACGCTTACATTCTGCAGTTGCTATGCTTTGTGTTCGTCCCCGATTTGAAGGTTCACCGGCCGTCGTTAAACCTCGGTGACTATCAGCTCACCATTACTGAGTCATTTTACCCACAGCAGTCCACGTGTGTGTGTGTGTGTGTGTGTGTGTGGTGTGTGTGCGTGTGTCGGCTCGGAACACACAGATCAGGTTCCATTAGCGCTTTAATGTGCACGTGTTGCCTGGTTGTCAGTAAGTGTATACCTGAGTAAATGAAACGTGCCCTGTTTGGTCATTGTTATGGTGTAGTGTAAATGTGTAACGTGTGTGTGTGTGTGTGTGTGTGTGTATGTGTGTTTGTGTGTGTTTACTTAATATGAGTTTATAAAAATGTATAAAGCAAATGTTCGGGTTTATTTTACATTTCTGTTCTGAATTGAATTACGGAGATCTTTAATGATGCTGGTGTGTGTGTGTGTGTGTGTGTGTGTGTGTGTGTTTACTTAATAAAAAAGTATAAAGCAAATGTTCGGGTTTATTTTCAATTTGTGTTCTGAATTGAATTACGGAGATCTTTAATGATGCTGGTGTGTGTGTGTGTGTGTGTGTGTGTGTGTGTGTGTGTGTGTGTTTGCAGGTACATGGCCCCTGAGATTTTGGATGATGCCATTAACATCAGCAGCTTTGAGTCTTTTAAGCGGGCTGATATCTATTCTCTGGGTCTGGTGTTCTGGGAACTGGCCCGAAGATGTTCAGTCAGAGGTGTGTGTGTGGTGTGTGTGGTGTGTGTGTGTGTGTGTGTGTTAACTGTTTTTGTATTTTATACGTTTAATTCATTACAGTGGTCAGGTTCACCTCCTCACTGCTCCTGGGTGCCGGATTAATCCTGTGTTTAGATATTAAGCGTATATATAAGATATAATATATTATATATATATATATATATATATATATAGATATATATATATAATATATATATATATATATATATATATATCGTCACAGTCGTACCTCATATCCTGCGTCCCGATGTGTGAGGTGTGCTGTTACTTTTATAAGGAATCTCCCCGCGGAATTCCGAACCCGGGGCCGAAAAGCGGGAATTTTTTCCCATAGAAAATGAATGGGGTTGAAATTTGGTGCCTCACAGTTCGGGCCTGTGAGTGTCCGACATGCACATATGGCAAATCCACTCGTAAGGGGTCCAGAGTGGATCACGATCATATACCTCCCGAATCCCACACATGTTCAGAATTTCGGGAAATCCGCGACATTCCGATCCCACAGAGAATGAATTGGGAAATTTGACGCGCTGCTGTTCGGCCCCGTGTTCGCCTGAAATGCCTATTTGACATGTCCACTCGTAGGTGAGATGGAGTCGGACACGATCATATGACTGCCGCATGGCCACAAACGTGAACAAACTCGGAAACAGGGTCTTGTGACATGTCTAAACGCTCGGCACATCGGCGGGAGTCGGACGCTGGATCATTCGATGATGTCACATGCGTCACTGGCCCCGCCCCCTACTCAAAAAAACTCCCAAAACGGGTCTATTTGGTGTCTAAACACTCGTCTCTCCGAACGAGCTATCAAGTCAACGTTTTGCATCGGCAAACATCACTCACATTTTCTTCAGGAAATATCCCAAGTATAGTTTTAAATCCTGTGCTTTTTTTTTTCCTCCAGGGATACACGAGGATTTCCAGCTGCCTTATTATGACCTGGTGCCTTCAGATCCGTCGGTGGAGGACATGCGACGGGTGGTGTGTGAGCAAAAACTACGGCCCAACATCCCCAACCAATGGCAGAGCTGTGAGGTACGCTGTTACCTAATTATATGCATTAAAATAATAATAAAGACATTCCTGCATTTAGGAAAATCAAGTCCACTTTTTTGCCATGTGTTGTGCATCCTCAGGCCCTACGCGTGATGGGTAAGATCATGAGGGAGTGCTGGTACACCAACTCGGCCGCTCGCCTCACTGCGCTCCGTGTGAAGAAAACCATCTCTCAGGTGACCGTGGTGAAGGACGTTAAAGAATAACGCCGGGCCTTTATTAGGAAACGCAGGACCACATTACAGAGCTCTCCAGCCATGATGCCTAATACGCCATCGTATTGCACCGGAGCGTTCCTTCCTTCCTTCCTCCCCGGTGACTGAGAGAGGGAAGGAGCTTCTCAGAGCCGCCACACGTTCTCGTGTGGTGTATTCGGAAGGTCCGGGGAGAACGCAGGGAAACTGTGAGCACTCTTTATCGAAATGACAAGATATTCTCTATATGTTGCTTCTTCTTCTTCTTCTTTTATTTTATTATTATTATTATTATTATTATTTTTTGTCGTTATTGAACGCTTTGAAATGTATTTTTGGAATTTCTGGAACTGCTCAAATCACCCGATAAGTCATTTTTCTGTCATGTGACATGCGTTACGGGTCTCTATTTACACGTGCTATTTTATCAGGTGAAAATACAGGGTACACTTTATTCGTAGCTCATTGGTTGCTCTGTTCAGTTCCGCCTCCATCACTGGAAAGGTGGTGCATAACACTCGGAACACTCATAACACCCTCAGTAGTGGCAAGTTTTTATAATCGAATAATTCGAATTTACGGTTTACGTTCGACCGATTTTGCGATTTCACCTCGGTTTGACCCAGCAGGCTTCCGTAGATTTCCGCCTCCCGCCCCACATTACACTTACGATATACCACATACATAATGCCGGCGGCTCTGACCAATCCGACGAGCTGGTTTTTTTCCAAGACGGGGCGGGGTTTCATCAGCCGTATGGTAACGTATGGAAACGGTTCGTGTTTCAGGCGTTCAACAAGCCAAAACCCCGCTGTAATATTTATCTAATGTTTGTAAAGAAAGCAGCAATGAACGTATTTATTCCAAACACAAACATGTTGTTAAATGGGGAGGTGTGTGTGTGTGTGTGTGTGTGTGTGTGTGTGTGGCGCTAAACATAACGTAAACATGACATCGGTAGTAGCGCTGCACAATCCTTGCTAATAGCGGTCCCAGCAATAGCGTGTGAACGTAGCGTGACGTGAACACGGGGAGGCTGATTTTTACTTCTGCGTGGAGTGAACGCTGCAGCCTACGCATGAAACCGGCGCCGTCGTGAGCGTTTATACTTCTGCGTCTCGCCGCGGTGACTATTCCAAAACACTAGTTGGCGCTGGTTGCACAGTTAGAGTTTTGGTGTTTTGGGGTTTCTGCTGCAGCGACAATGGTGACTCCCTGCAATGACGGGAATTCGCTGGCGGTCTTTGTAAAATGGCGAATCATAAAGGTGTTTATACGGAATACGTAACGACGGCACACCGGAAATACCGAAAATTTTTGAAATGAGATCGTATATATATATCGAAATCGCGATTTTTTTTTTTTCCTTCGATGAATCGTGCAGCCCTATGCGGAAAACCCCAAAACACAGGCTAAAAATAGCTTACAAAAATATCGATTTATAGGACGGAATTCGATTTATAGGACGTATAAAGTCCCAGATGATGGTGAAATCTTTCTTTAGCGTTCCCACGGCAACACCAACCACACGTTGACGTTTGTAATTATTTCTGTATCGGCCTCGGCTTCACTTCTTGTCCCACCAGGTCTCTGTTCCTCAGTGTACCCGTATACAACGCATGCACCGCCCACGCAGTATATACTTGCAGTTACACATTGACAGGCTTTTTCCATCCACGTTCCAGGTGAAGCGAGCGAGCGAACACAGCAACCCATGAGCTACTTTCTAAATGAATTCGATCAACTTTAGACGCGCAAAATTAACCAAACATTGTAGCTGCAAAAGGTGAGTTCACAAAAAAAAAACACCTCGCTGTGCACTCAGCCTTCCACTTTATTAGGAACATTTGTACACATGCACATAATTAAAAAAAAAGTGTCCAATCAGCGCGGTGGTTTAGCAGTTAGCACGTTCGCCTCACACCGCCAGGGTCCGGGTTCGATTCCCGTCTTGGCCATGTGTGTATGGAGTTTGTGCATGTTCTCCCCGTGTCTCAGGGGGTTTTTTCTCCGGGTTCTCCGGTTTCCTCCCCCGGTCCAAAAACATGCACGGTAGGTTGATTGGCACCTTGGAAAATGTCCCTAGTGTATGAATGTGTGTGTGTGTGATGGGTTGGCATTCCATCCAGGGTGTATCCTGCCTTAATGCCCATAGACGCCTGAGATAGACACAGACTCCCCGTGACCCGAGGGAAGATCGGATATAGCGCTAGAAGATGAATGAATGAATGAATGAATATCCAATCAGCCAATCACATGGCAGCAGGCTTATGCATGGTTAAATCAATGTAACATTAAATTGACGTGGTTGTTCGTATTATTGCGACAATAAGTCAAAGATGAACTAAATTACACCTGCTTTGAAGTGGCGAAATAAAGTGCACAAATACACGTTCCTATTAAAGTGAACGGTTTATTGTTAGCTTTATGTCATTAAACGTCAGCATTGAGCCCGTTAAATCACCCTGCTACATTTGTCATTTTTCTTTGGGTTAAACTCACGGGGCCAAAGCGCTTTAGACACATCCGCTGCATCAGCCGCAGCCAAGGTGTCACGTTAACTTCGTCTAGTGGTGTAGTCTTTACGTCGCGTTATATACTCCCTGTTCCTTTATTAATAACAAAGATGACTGCTACCTCATGTGCTTACTCTTAAGTGCCAAATGCATCGAGTCACACACATTTTAAGTGTTCATTTGTAACTGCTTTAGTTTATGTTATGCGTATATATATATATATATATATATATATCTATATATATATATACAATCACTGTATATATACAGTGTTGGGGTAGTAACTAGTTACATGTAACGGGTGTAATTAAATTTACAAAATAAATGTAATTAAATTAGTTACTAATGAAAATGTTAAAGGTTACAAATCCCAAAGACCCCCCCCCCACCAAGTTTAACAAAAAATATAACCTGTTAATATATAAATAATATAAAATATACAAATATAACTTTGTTGAAAGGGATTGAAATTTCATTTCCCTTACAATGTTATTAGAATGGTTAATTTCAGTAAGCGCCACCTAGTGGACAAATGAAAAAAGTAATCAAATGTAATTCCTTAATTAAACGTGTAAAGTAACGCTATTTATTACATTGTGAATGGGGGTATCATTGTGTGATTCTGTAATCTATTACATTTCCAAAGTAGCCTTCCCAACACTGTATATAGTAATATTATTTTATATATATATATATATATAATATATATATAGTATATAGATATATATATATATATATAGTATATATATATATATATATATATATATATATATATATATATATATATGGGTATTCTCTTTTTTTTGTATGTATGGATTATTGTTACTGAGTAAAACACTTTTTTGATTGATGATTAATTGACTGATTAGGGAACAATATCTATATTTATCGATATCTATATCAATATCTAATCATTCAATCCACTAACCGAGCGAGCAGTATAATTCTATACTATATACAAATGTATATGTAATTTATTCTCTCTCTCTCTCTTTCTCTCTTAATCTATCAGTATCATTAATCTACACTCCGAACCCTAAAATAACAAACAGAATTCTAGAAATGTCTGTAATTGTTTTACATGTACGTAAGTATTCAGTCCTTTTGCAACAACGCTTGAAGCCGAGAGGTCAAAGTTACCGCAGCTGCAACGACCCTCAGAAACCTTTCCACAGTGTAAATCCCATTGAAGGCGACTTGGGGTTTAGCAACGTGCACATCTCAGGTCTGATGAAACCATGATTGAACTGTTTGTAAACATTACTTATGGAGTAAATAAGGCACCACTCCAAATCGAGCTGCTCCAAACCGGATCCAAAGTGAAGCATGGTGGTGGCGGTATTTGCTTTGGGGATGTTTTTCTGTAGCGGAGAATTGGCCAACTGGAAAGCTGAATGGAGCAAAAGTACAACGAGGACCTGAAATCCTGTTCCGGACCATCTCATTGTGTGCCGAAGCTTCAACTTTCCTAAATGACAACAACAACAACAACAACAACAAACAACCTTAATCACATAAAAAAAAAACTCTGCTTAATCCCTATCGAACAGATTTGGAGAGACCTGAAAATGTCCCCATGGAACCCGACACAGCGTACACGGGCGTATGAATGAATGAATGGCAGGCTTGTTGCGTCACCCCCCCTCCCCCCCCGCCCCCCAAAAAATGGTGGCAATGGTGGCCAAAGGTGCTTCAATTAAGTACTACAATGTGAAAACTTATGCACATGTCAACTTTCATGTTTTTTTTTTTTTAAATCGGTTTCATTTTTGATTTTTTGAGAATCATTTGAGAAATATCACTTTCGATGCACATTCACATTTTCCACATGACAAAGTGTGATTTCCTGTAGAAACAATCTTCTCAAGAAAGAAAGAAAGAAAGAAACAAAAACAGCTTTGCAGACCCATTTACATTCATGCACCCTTAAAGACCATGTATATATTTACTATATATATATATATATATATATATATATATATATATATATATATATATATATATAATATATATATATATATATATATATATATATATATATATATATATAGGGCACGGTGGGCTTAGTGGTTAGCACGTTTCGCCTCACACCGCCAGGGGTCCGGGTTCGAGTTCCCCGTCTCGGCCATGTGTGTGTGGAGTTTGCATGTTCTCCCCGTGCCTCAGGGGTTTTTTCTCCGGGTTCTCCGGTTTCCTCCTCCCGGTCGAAAAATATGCACGGTAGGTTGA
>JACRUU010000011.1:520406-527906 GCA_030449085.1 Kryptopterus vitreolus | reverse complement strand
TCTCAGGCGTCTATGGGCATTAAGGCAGGATACACCCTGGATGGAATGCCAACCCACACACCACCCACACACACACACACACACACCACACACACACACACACACACAATTCACACACTACACGAACAATTTTTCCAAGGTGCCAATCACCTACCGGTGCATCTCCGAGAACCCGGAGAAAAAACCCAGAAGACACCGGGAGAACATGCACCAACTCCACACACACATGGCCGAGACGGGAATCGAAAACCCGGACCCTGGTGGTGTGAGGCGAACGTGCTAACCACTAAGCCACCAGTGCCCCACTATATATATATATATATATATATATATATATATATATATATATAATATATATCTATATATATATATATATTGTAATGGTTAAGGTGGAAAAACTCTGGACATAAAAAGAATCACAAGTTGTGGAAAGTTTCAAAATAGATGAAGTGGAAAGTAGGGAAAGTAAACACTATGGATATATACCCGGGGACCCGGATACCCAGCATATATATATATATGTATATATATATATATATATATATATATATATATATATATATATATATATATATATATATATATATAATATATATGCTTGATTACATTTATATTGCATCAATGATCATATGATCTAGATTTAATCTATATGATTATTAAATCTTTATAAGTACGTTGGGAAATCACTGGAATGTTGTCTGTCTCCCCTTTAGCCTTTGTGACCCAGACGCTAACGATATGTGTGTTAGTGTTAATGTGTGTGGGTGTGTGTGCATGTAGTGTAGCGACGTGATAAGTTCACTAAGGTAGAGTTGAGTTGGTATTGGTGCAATAATAAGCATAATAACTTCCCTGGCTCTCATACAAGCACATACTGTCTGATGCCTTTTTTTTTTTTTCGTACATTCGTCGATTTAAAAGGTAAAAAAATCAGCTCCTCGAAAATCACATGTCTTGTGTTATAACAGAGGATATATAACTTCCATTTTCTTTTGAGGAGATACATTGACCTCTGGCTTGAAGCACTTTTAATGTGTGTAATGTATAAATAAACAGTGTTGGGACGGTTACTATTGGTTACAGATTACAAATGAGGCTATTCAAAATGTAATAAATAGTGCAACATTTAATAAAAGTAAAAGTAAACTGGCTACTTTCATTTGTCCACTAGGTGGCGTTCAGAAAAAGAGGGATATACTTTCGTATCTGAGCTGCCTCCGAGTCAAATTGTTGACAGTTAAAGGGGGGGGGGGCGAATATTTTTGTTGACGGGGGGTTTGGTGGGGGTGAGGGGTGTTACGTGGGGGTCTTTGGGATTTGTAATCTTGAACATTTTCAAAAGAAACTGTTACTACATGTTTTTTTTCCGCAGTAAGTGACTTTTATTTTGTAATTAAATGACGCAACGCCGTTACATGTAAACAAAGTGTAAACGAATGACACTGTAAACAAATTCGTACATTGGTAAAATGGTTCCCAAGTCAGAGATGAAAAAGTGCCTGAAATGATACGAGATAGGAAACATCTGGATATCACTTTATTATGGTTTCATCGCTGCTAACTAAAGCTAACAAATGCTATCAGAAATAGCCTTTATTTGTCACATATTCATTGTCACAGCACAGAAACTATGGGGTCATGGTGCAGGGTCAGCCATGGAACGGGGCCCCCTGGAGCACAGAGGGTTAAGGACCTTGCTCAAGGGCCCAAGGGTGGCAGTTTGGCGATACCGTGACTCGAACCCGTGACCTTCGCATCAGTAACCTAGTACCTTAGACCAATGAGCTACTGTTACCGTGTACATTTGCAGCATTTGGCAGACGCCCTTATCCAGAGTGCCTTACAACTGAGCAATTGAGGGTTAAGGGCCTTGCTGAAGGGCCCACTAGCGGTAACTTGGTGGTGGGATTTGAACCTGCGATCTTCTGATCCGAGGTCAACGCGGAGGTCAACACTTGCACACTGTTACTTCTATGTCTAGTAGACTTTAAAGTCAGACCACCGACGGAATCTTGTGTAGTGTTGCGTCATATACTTTACATGTCAACAACCATATCTAATATCTATAAGGGGAGAAACTAGTTGCGGTAAAATGGCGTTACGTAATTTAATTACAAAATAAAAGTAACGGTAATTCGTTACAATCACCGAGAAAAAAAATGTGTCGTTTTTAATTGCAGTTGACAAAGTGTGAATGAATGTGTTATGGAATGTTAAAATACCATTTTCCTTCCCGTTGAATGTTAACTTAAGCGCCACCTAGTGGACAAATGAACGTAATCAAAAAGTAATCAAAAATGTAATCAGTTATTTACTTTTATAAAGTCATTGAAAATGTATTCACATTTATTCGTCAATAAGTGCTTCAGGATAAACTATTTTAAACACAATTAATTAATTAGTATAATTAATGAAAGAAGATACACCGTGTGTTCGAATCCATGATGGATGCTGTGTATGTTATAAATACACATTATAAACACGTTCATTTAATAAATAATTGCAATAAATAATATACTAAGCGAATAATCCAGCATACACCACTATTTCAATATTGCAATATAACCATATATTTTGCATGACATTGCATTTTAACTGTCAAACCACAATAATCCCCCCCCCCCACCCCCCCCACCACCACACACACACACCACACACTTACCACAATAACAATGTCGCTCCACCTTTAATGTACATTCAAGGACTAGATTTGGTTTGAACTTGGTGGGGGGAAGTTGAAGTGTTGGTAGATGTTCTTAATGATCATAAATATTTAATTTAAATACCTTGTATATATGTTATATCTACAGTAGTCTATCATTATATCAAATCATCCATCCCATCCATCCATATATAATATATATATATATATATTATATATATATATATATATATATCATATATATAATATATAGATAGTTAGGCCTCACACCTCCAGGTCCGGTTTCGATGCCCGTCTCGGCAGTGTATTGGAGTTTGTGCATGTTCTCCACGTGCATCAGGGGTTTTTCTCCGTCCTCGGTAGTCCTCCCCCGGTCCATAAGTAAGTGAGGGATAAAAATGTATGTAGAAGGGGGGTGTGTGTGGCTAAATGTGGGTGTATTGGGCACGGTTATCCGCCTTAACCCAAAGGGGAGATAGACACACGTGCCGCGGAAATGGATAAAGAGAGAATATAATGATAAAAAAGATTGTTTGTACCTATCTGTTGTATGACAGGAACATAACACACACACACCACCACCTCAGGGAAACACAACAAATAAGGGATAATATAGAAGTATTACCCATATGGGTTATTTAGTTTGATAACACGCATGGTTTTGCAGTGAATTAGCCAGCTACGACGGGACGATACTGAGCGTTTTTTCCCGATTTCACCTCCCATATTCAGTGGGAGCCGTTTTATGGCAAATACTTATTAAAATGATAAAAAATATTAAAACTATTAAAAAAAATTTCTTAAATCGAAAATCTCCGAGATTTCATTGGAGGCAGGGTCACCTTCAATCAGGGGCCATCATGCTTTTTGAACCTGAGGCTACTACGTGAATACCGAGTACAAGGGGAACAGTTTGACCGCTCATCTGACATAAACACTTATAATTGTTATTATGATTAATAAAATTATCTTTTTGTGACCTGTGTCGGGGCACCGGAAAGACAAAACAGAAATTTGGAGACGCCGTGAGAAACTGGGGGGGGGGGGGGGACGGGGGAACAATAAAAAAGAAGTGGGGTTCCCCCCCCCCCCAATCCCCCCAAAAATGGTGTGGGTCAATGGTTTAAGGTGCTATGTTACTGACCGGAAAGTTGGGGGTTTGAGTCCTGGTATCACCAAGCTGCCCCCTTGGTCCTTGAGCAAGGCCTTTAACCCTCTGTGCTCCAGGGGGCGCTGTATGACTCCAAACAAGCTGGGATGTGCAACGAAACAATTTCACTGTGCTGAAATATACATGTGACAAATAAACGTTCTTCTATTCTATTCTTAATCTCAATGGGACATCGACATGTTTCAACTGAGAACCATTTTATGGGGAAGAAATAAGGTAGGTTCCTTGCGGGATAAGGCCATGTTTTACTCTATACCCTCTCCTACTAAATCTGAGAAGTGAGGTGAGAGTTTGCTGGGGGTTTTAGATAAGAAATGTTGTCTATGTTATTTATGATACAGGAATCGAGCTGCTAAACAGTCCTGGGTTTTCTTTGTCATGTTGTGCATTACGTTTCATGCCGCACTAAAGGCTTAGGGCAGGGTTAGGGTTAGGGTTTTTTTCTGTGTTACTACAAAGAGCCACATCATACACATGGGTACACATGAACATCATCCCATTCCCATTGACGCATGTTATGTGAAAGCTCCTAAAGTGCCGCATGAGGCTCGGGAGCCACGGGTTGGCCAGGCCAGGTTTAGGGGGCGGAGCTTTCTTGTCCAGGATAGAAATCTTATTTCACTTTCATTAATCACTCAGGGGGCACGGTGGCTTAGTGGTTAGCACGTTCGCCTCACACCGCCAGGATCCGGGTTCGATTCCCGTCTCGGCCATGTGTGTGTGTGTGGAGTTTGCATGTTCTCCCCGTGCCTCAGGTTTTTTTTTTTTTCTCCGGGTTCTCCGGTTTCCTCCCCCGGTCCAAAAACATGCACGGTAGATTGATTGGCACCTTGGAAAATTGTCCCTAGTGTAGGAGGGTGTGTGTGTGTGTGTGTGTGCGTCCTGCGATGGGTTGGCATTCCGTCCAGGGTGTATCCTGCCTTAATGCCCATAGACGCCTGAGATAGGCAGAGACTCCCTGTGACCCGAGAAGATAAAGCGGTAAAAGATGAATGAATGAATGAATGAATAATCACTCGGGTTTGTGGTGGTGAGAGTGACTGTCTGTTTACACATCAGGAAGATCTCATATCTGTGTTTCCCTCTGATTCTCCTTTTAGTGTCGCTGTTATAGTTAATCCACGTCTGCACTCGACACTAAATATACACACTCCCATACTGCAACCATGACCGTGACTAACCACTCTTTTCTTTCCTTCTCTCTCTCTCTCTCTGTTGAGTTACATGTCCCACTGCTGAGCTGCCAGTGATCCAGACCCACTCTGTTCCTGTCCGGACCTCCTGGTGACTCCGCCCCCCGGTTAATGATGCTTCAAATTCATGAATACACTCCACAATAAACATTCTCAACCACACACACACACAACACTAACGACCCAAATGACGATGCGGTTCTCTGTTGAGTCGGGTTCCTCTCAAGGTTTCTTCCTGTTCTCAGGGAGTTTTTCCTCGTCACCGTCGAAACCAGAAACAATTAGGGCCGAACTGATTTTCACTTTTCACACATAAGTATTATATAAAGCTGCTTTGAGACGATGACACATTGTAAAAAGCGCTTTATAAATAAGATTGAATTGAATCGATTTATTTATTGAACCAAGCGTTCAGTGACTAGTTTTGCTGTCGATAAAGGAGCAGATCTGGGAGACTCATGGATGTTGATTTTTAGTTGTTTGTGTTTGTGGTGGTTGTTTGTTTACATATCAGGACGCTCTCGTGTCTGCGTTTCCCTCTCGTTCTCCTTTTAGCGATGCTGTTATAGTAAATCCTGGTCCTGGTCACATGATCTACGCAGGTTTTCCGCAGGTCACATGATCTACCTCGCCTTGCCTTGGGCGTAATGCTGATTCCGCAGGTGCCACACGAGGCGCTATGGCGCTGCACAGCTCAAAAACAAGTGGACGCGTTCATCCACGGGTCCTCCGTGATAATCGTGCACTATTACCTCCCAGAACAAGCGCATACGCGGCCACGCCCCCAAGTACAGCGGCATCGCCTCATTAATGCGTGTATAACGCGTCTACGTCTCCCATTACTAATAAAAACGCCTAATGCGTCGTCTGCGATATAAATAAACCTGCCGATATCTGACGTCATCTCTTTCGAATGACATCACGAGAGGACGAGTTTTAGTCACATGATGCGGTTCATGGAAACATCTCGCAACCGATTTTTTTTTAGAAAACCTCGCGCAAATTTGTAACGCAAACGCCCCGAATGTTATTGCACAAATTTCTATTGTGTTTCTGTTTTTATTGAGAAATCATGACATCATTATTTGTGTACTGAAACTTACTTTAATCTTTTCTCATTCTTTTCATTCTATCTCTCTCTTTCTCTCGAGCTACATATGCCACTCCAGAACACCCCCCCCCCACCCCCACTATACTCGAGACCTACATGACCCCTCTTGATGACCCTCCTCCAGTTAATGTTTAGTAACTGGGGACACGTCCACACTGCCATGAAGACATCCTTGATTGGTCACACCGATCACAGTCGCCTACACACACTCCTGCTCCTGATATCACCCAAATGAGGACCGCGTTCTCTGTTGAGTCAGAGGTTCCTCTCAGGGTTTCTTCCTCGTTACCATCTCAGGGAGTGTTTTGTCTTTTTCCTCGCCACCGCTGCTTCGGCATGTTCACCAAGGAACAACCCGGGACGAGCTGATTTCCATTCCCACATGCCATAATCAACTGTGTAAAGCTGTAAAGCTTTGTGACATTGTCCATTGTGAGTAAAATAAATAAATAAATAAATGGCTCTACAAACAAAATTGATTTGTAAATTGCATTTGTTGGGGCATGTGCGCCTCACACCGCCAGGGTCCGGGTTCGATTCCCGTCTCGGTCCATGTGTGTGTGGAGTTTGTGCATGTTCTCCCCGTGCCTCAGGGGGGTTCTCTCCGGGTTCTCCGGTTTCTCCTCCGTCCCCCCTGGTCCAAAAACATGCACGGTAGGTTGATTGGCACCTTGGAAAATTGTCCCTAGTGTAATGAATGTGTGTGTGTGTGTCCTGCGATGGGGTTGGTATTCCATCCAGTGTGTATCCTGTCTTAATGCCCATAGACCCCTGAGATAGACACAGACTCCCCGTGACCCGAGGGAAGATCAGGATAAAGCGATAGAAGATGAATGAATTGTATTTGTGAATAGACAGTGTTTAACAGACACTGTGTTTTCTTATTTACGATGCCATCCAGCGATTTCATTACCAAATCATTATTTGACGTATGTAATAGAGGGCAGACATAACACTGTGTATGAATTTACATCAGTAAATCAATATATTTATCAATCTATCTATCAGTGGTCGTCCGGTACCATGAACGGTGGTTTCCTAATTAAAAAAAAAGCCAATGATATCAATGTGCACTGACTAATTCAGGGTGAATTAAATTAAATGTAAATAGATGGATTTGTGTTTACACATTCTGCCTGAATTGCGTTTATGTGAGTGAGTAAACAGACGTGGTCTTCGTCCGACGTGAAGGAATGCTTGAAGTGGAGAGGAAACAGGTGAGTACCGAGTACCCATGTGTGTCTGCGCTGAGAAAGATCAAAGAGAAAAAAGGAGAAGGAAGAGAGAAAAAAGAATCAGACAAGCGCGCACACACACACACACACACACACACACACACACACACACGGTTCACTTCACAACA
>JACRUU010000011.1:485406-510406 GCA_030449085.1 Kryptopterus vitreolus | reverse complement strand
GGAGAGACCGGCGAGAGAATGGATAAAGAAAGAGAAATAAGAGAGAATGGTGAGAGAATGACTATTGAAAGAGAAGTAAACGAGTCTGATGGGAGAATGAATAAAGAAAGAGAAGAAGGAGAGACCGGTGAGAGAATGAATAAAGAAAGGGAAGTAAACGAGATAGTGTGGGTGAATATGGCATGAATAACAGAGAGACTTTAAAAAGTGAGAAGGAAGAGGAAACCACCTTAAAGAGAGAGAGAGAGAGAGAGAGAGAGAGAGACATCACACCGCTCTCCATTATTTTCTACAACAGCGTCACTTCTTTACTTGTCTTTTATTTCAGTAGAAAAACAGCGAACGGAACAGACGACAAATTTTCTTGATCTCGCTTTTTTTTTTTTTTTCCCGCCTTGGCTTTGTATTGTCTGATCTCGGATCAGAAAGCGTTTGAATCGATCGGATCGGCACTGACAAATCCCCCCCCCCCCCCACGATAAATTGGGGCAGCGTCAGCCATGATACACACAGAGGTATAAGGGCCTTGCTCGAGGACCCATATTTGCAGCTTGGCAGCTCGAACCGCCGACCTTCCGATCATATATAAAGACCTTGGTATAACCGGGGACGTGTACTGTAACATTCCAGCAACTGACATTCTAGCACCCGTGACAGTCTAGAATCCGACCCCTTAATGGCTTGGGCTAATTTAGGGCAAGCCACACATCAGCATTAGATACCAAACACACACACACACACACACACACACACACACACACACACACACATTACAATGATAGTGTATGGTGTAAATGATAATGAATGGTGACGGGATCTTGTGCATGTTAGTGATGTACACTGTTTAAAACCTGCATTAAAGCACTGCGTGTGAACAGGCGAAAAGTGTGTGAATAAGTTTACCTGTTGACCCACATGTACATATGACTGTGTGTAGCAATAAATAAACAAGAATGCAAAAATTTCAATAATAAAAGGCGTCGTTGTATATTTTGTTTGCTTTTATTTTTTTTCATTTTGCAGATATATATATATATATATATATATATATATATATATATATATATATATAGATATATATATAGAGCTGACGTTCTCCATGTGTAAATGATTACAGTCAGTTGCGCACAAGTGGCTGCGTGCCTTTAACACCGCAGCCTTTTAACCACCGATATCTGTCTGAAAAATCTTCAAAACAGGATGTGGCTGTGAGAAAAGGTGCTACACTACCCAGTATTTTTTTGCTTTGCTGCAGGTGATGCTGGTTCACTTGCGCATGCATGAATATAAATAAAGAATAAATGAATAAAGAAAGAGAAGTAAGAGAGACCGGTGAGAGAATGAATAAAGAGAAGTAAGAGAGACCGGTGAGAGAATGAATAAAGAGAAGTAAGAGAGACCGGTGAGAGAATGAATAAAGAAAGAGAAGTAAGAGAGACCAGTGAGAGAATGACTAAAGAAAGAGAAGTAAGAGAGACCGGTGAGAGAATGACTATTGAAAGAGAAGTAAACGCGTCTGATGGGAGAAAGAATAAAGAAAGACAATTAAAAGAGACCGGTGAGAGAATGACTATTGAAAGAGAAGTAAGAGAGACCAGTGAGAGAATAAATAAAGAAAGAGAAGTAAGGGAGACCGGTAAGAGAATGACTATTGAAAGAGAAGAGAGACTGGTCAGAGAATGAGTAAACAAAGAAAAGAGAGACCGGTGAGAGAATGACTATGGAAAGAGAAATAAGAGAGACTGGTCAGAGAATGAATAAACAAAGAGAAGAGAGACCGGTGAGAGAATGACTATGGAAAGAGAAGTAAGAGAGACTGGTGAGAGAATGACTATTGAAAGAGAAGTAAAGAGCCGATGGGAGAATGAATAAAGAAAGGAAGAAGGAGAGACCGGTGAGAGAATGACTAAAGAAAGAGAAGTAAGAGAGACTGGTGAGAGAATGAATAAAGAAAGAGAAGAGAGACCGGTGAGAGAATGACTATTGAAAGAAAAGTAAGAGAGACTGAGGGGAGAAGGAATAGAGAAAGAGAATTAAAAGAGACCGGTTTAGAGAATGACTATTGAAAGAGAAGAAACATAGACTGAGGGGAGAACGAATAAAGAAAGAGAAGTAAGAGAGACCGGTGAGAGAATGATTATTGAAAGAGAAGTAAGAGAGACTGGTCAGAGAATGAATAAACTAAGAGAAGAGAGACCGGTGAGAGAATGACTATGGAAAGAGAAGAAACTGAGGGGAGAAGGAATAAAGAAAGAGAAGTAAAAGAGACCGGTTTAGAGAATGACTATTGAAAGAGAAGTAAAGAGAGAGGATGAATAGGGGGGGAGAGAATGATAGAATGAAAGAGAGAGTAAGAGAGATGGTGAGAGAATGACTATTGAAAGAGAAGTAAGACGAGTACTGGATGGAAGAGAATGAATAAAGAAAGAGAAGAGAGACCGGTGAGAGAATGACTATTGAAAGAGAAGTAAGAGAGACTGGTGAGAGAGAACTGGACGGTGAGAGAATGACTATTGAAAGAAAAGTAAGAGAGACTGATGGGAGAATGAATAAAGAAAGAGAATTAAAAGAGACCGGGGAGAGAATGACTATTGGAAGAGAAGTAACAGAGACCGAGGGGAGAAGGAATAAAGAAAGAGAAGAAAGAGAGACCGGTGAGAGAATGAATAAAGTACGAGAAGTAAACGAGCAAAATTAAGGTAGCAGGAATTATATACTGGGATCGCTAACACCAGTTACACACCACTTATTCCATCTTTTATTTATTTATTTATTTATTTATTTATTTATTTATTTATTTCCCGAAAGGCACATGTTTATCAAGGCAAAAACACTTTTGATTTAAATAGAAACAGATGTCAACAAAACTTGCAAATGTAAAATGGATGGTCATTAATCAATAATTGATTGTGTTAATGATAAACAACACAACATTAATATCGAAACTTGCACCATTTCATGTTTACAGCATGTCTGTAAAAAGGCAGTAATGTTTATCTTAATGAGAATCGCTTTAGGAACAATATGGGAGGGTGAACACTAGGGGGCAGTACAACACGTGACTAATCAGGGGTAAGCAATAAAGGGTTAAACAGTGACTTTAATTCAAGCAAAGATCATTTTGAAAATGAAAAAAAAAGGATATAAGTTATTGCTTTTTACTTGCTTTTTTTAAAACGACTTTTCACAATTATCTCCAAAAAAAGTGCAATGATTATATATATATATATAGAGAGAGATATTATATATATATATATATATATCTAGATATATATATATATAGTGTGTGGGTATGTGCATGTATATTAATAATAATATCATATGTATATATAAGTGTGCATTATTATATATATATATATATATATGATATATATAATATATATATATATATATATTTTTTTTTTTTTTTTTTGTAGATAATTGTTTTGCGCACATTTAAGTAATGTTAAGTACAGTAAGACCGGATACAAAATTTAATCAATAACCATCTCAATCTTTCCACACGTGAGCTGGTCCCCACACAAGCAAAGCTTTCTTTTTCCCCATATAACACACACACACAACACACACACACACACACACACACCACACACACACACACACACACGTGCAGCAGCAACACATCTGTGCTTTCTCTAGTCGAAGCATGCAGCTCTGTGTGAGCAACCACATAAAAAGTGAAAGCTATAAAAGAGCAAAAGGGGATTTGAGAAAGGGAGTTTGTTCCACAGAAAAACATATCAGCTGCAGATTATCTGAAGATATTTATCAATATTAATAAGTAGTAAATCTGTTTGTTCATCTGTAAGCTGATCTCAAAGCCAACAGATATAAGTTGTGCANATACAAAAAGTGAACAGCTATAAAAGAGCAAAAAGGGGATTGTGAAGGGATGTTTGTTTTCCACAAAACATATCAGCTGAAGATTCATGAGATATTTATCATATATTAAGTAGTAATCTGTTTGTTCATCTGTAATCTGATCTCAAAGCCAACAGATATATTTGTGTCATGATAGAATAGATATATATATATATATATTCTATATATAATATATATATATATATATATATATATATATAGACGTGGACAAAATTGTTGGTACCCTTTGGTCATGAAAGAAAAAGTCACAATGGTCACAGAAATAACTTTAATCTGACAAAAGTAATAATAAATAAAAATTCTATAAATGTTAACAAATGAAAGTCAGACATTGTTTTTCAACCATTGCTTCAACAGAATTATTGTAAAAAAATAAACTCATGAAACAGGCATGGACAAAAATGATGGTACCCCTAACTTAATATTTTGTTGCGCAACCTTTTGAGGCAATCACTGCAATCAAACGCTTCCTGTAACTGTCAATGAGACATCTGCACCTCTCAGCAGGTATTTTGGCCCACTCCTCATGAGCAAACTGCTCCAGTTGTGTCCGGTTTGAAGGGTGCCTTTTCCAGACTGCATGTTTCAGCTCCTTCCAAAGATGCTCAATAGGATTGAGGTCAGGGCTCATAGACGGCCACTTTAGAATAGTCCAATTTTTTCCTCTTAGCCATTCTTGGGTGTTTTTAGCTGTGTGTTTTGGGTCATTGTCCTGTTGCAAGACCCATGACCTGCGACTGAGACCAAGCTTTCTGAAAGCTTTGGCTCAAACAACGACGGATGGTGCGATCTGACACTGATGTTCCTTGAGCATGAAGTTCACCTTGAATCTCTTTAGAAGTCTTTCTAGGCTCTTTTGTTACCATTCGGATTATCCGTCTCTTAGATTTGTCATCAATTTTCCTCCTGCGGCCACGTCCAGGGAGGTTGGCTACAGTCCCATGGATCTTAAACTTCTGAATAATATGTGCAACTGTACTCACAGGAACATCTAGTTGCTTGGAGATGGTCTTATAGCCTTTACCTTTAACATGCTTGTCTATAATTTTCTTTCTGATCTCTTGAGACAGCTCTTTCCTTTGCTTCCTCTGGTCCATGTCGAGTGTGGTACACACCATATCACCAAACAACACAGTGATTACCTGGAGCCATATATATAGGCCCAATGGCTGATTACAAGGTTGTAGACACCTGTGATGCTAATTAGTGGACACACCTTCAATTAACATGTCCCTTTGGTCACATTATTTTCTGTGTTTTCTAGGGGTACCATCATTTTTGTCCATGCCTGTTTCATGAGTTTATTTTTTTTACATAATTCTGTTGAAGCATGGTTGAAAAACAATGTCTGACTTTCATTGGTTAACATTTATAGAATTTTTATTTATTATTACTTTTGTCAGATTAAAGTTATTTCTGTGACCATTGTGACTTTTTCTTTCATTGACCAAAGGGTACCAACAATTTTGTCCACGTCTGTATATATATATATATATATATATATATAGATATATATATATATATATATATATTAATTCATTCATTCATCATCTTCTACCACTTTTATCCGATCTTCCCTGTGTCTATCTCAGGCATCTATGGGTATTAAGACAGGATACACCCTGGATGGAATGGCAACCCATCACACACACACACACACACACACACACACATTCATCACACCTAGGGACAATTTTCCAAGGTGCCAATCAACCTGCCGTGTATATATATATAATACGGGTTCTTCTCCGGTTTCCCTCCTCCTCCCCCGGTCCAAAAAAACATGCACGGTAGGTTTGATTGGCACCTTGGAAAATTGTCCCTAGTGTATAAATGTGTGTGTGTGTGTGTGTGTGTGTGTGTGATGGGTTGGCATTCCATTCAGGGTGTATCCTGCCTTAATGCCCATAGACACCTGAGGGAAGATCGGATAAAGCGTGAGAAGATGAATGAATGAATGAATTAATAATTAATCATTTTTGCATTCACCCTGACACAAGGTTGGGGGTTCGAGTCCCGTCTCTTCATATTTCTTACTTTTATCTATGCAAAGGTTTTGATTTCTGTCATATATTCACATTCAACAAGCAACATTTCATGCCAAACCAGGTAGTTGATGTCATACACGCAGATGTTAAGCACAGGGGCCGAGATCAGACGAAAAAAAACTCAAAAGTGTGCTTTGAATGTTCGGCAAAAAAAAAAAAATCACCATTATTCATTCCAAGAAGAGCCCTTTGGCTAATTCATACTGGAATAATGAATGATTGATGGATCCGGGGGGGCACGGTGGCGCAGTGTTTAGCACGTTCGCCTCACACCGCCAGGATCCGGGTTCGATTCCCGTCTCGGTCATGTGTGTGTGGAGTTTGTGCATGTTCTCCCCGTGCCTCAGGGGGTTTTCTCCGGTTCTCCGGTTTCCTCCCCCGTCCAAAAACATGCACGGTAGGTTGATTGGCACCTTGGAAAAATTGTCCCTAGTGTATGAATGTGTGTGTGTGTGTGTGTGTGTGTGTGTGTGTCCTGCGATGGGTTGGCATTCCATCCAGGGTGTATCCTGCCTTAATGCCCATAGACTCCTGAGATAGGCACAGACTCCCCGTGACCCGAAGGAAGATCGGATAAAGCGGTAGAAAATGAATGAATGATGGATCCGGTGCTGAGTCGGTGTTTAAGGTCATAATTCTAATGCCTGCTCTGAGATTAGCACACATTTTTATCTTTCACCTGCAAAGAAATCCAACAAACGTTTGCATTGTGTGTAATTATAAACACTTCCAGCGCGAGTGTGCTCCTGCTCGACCTCATGCTCGAGTCCTGTGCACGACGAGGAAGGGGTACCAGACCAATCATGCACAAATCCTCTAAGACCGAGAATGTTAATCAGGCCGAAAGCAGGATTAAAACACAAGGACAAATGGTTTGTTTGTTACAGCAGCAGCAGACAAAAGGCCATTCATTCGGGCCGATACAAATCCCCCGTTCTCTAGTGGTGCGCGAAATACATCACACACGAGTACAAAAAGCCCTGCCTGCCACGGGCTGGCCATTACGATGCACGTACGAAGGATGTAAGCGGACCGGAAGATGATGGACAGCATGATGACCGGATTTTAGATGTAAGCAAATTGCAAAAACAAACAAACAAACAAACAAAATGGCAGACAATGCAAACAAGCTTCAGCTTCAGAGCGACACGGCGAACGTCGGCGGAAGAGCCGCGCAAGGCGAAATGCGGCGTCCTCCCTCCGCTACGACCGAAGGAGACGATTCTGTCTTTTACAGTGAAGAAGAGGACAATCCGCAGCAAAGCCTCGACTCTATTTGGGCTCCGGTTTCAGGAGAACCGATTTGGCCGGAGAAATTGGATTCTGCTCAGATTGAGAATTCGGGAGTTTGCTCGTCCCGCTGCAGCACTGCGCAAATGGAAGCTCGTCCAGAGCAGACGGAAATAGAAAGCAAAATGGAAAACAAAGTGAATAATGCATGGCGTACAGACGCTGACGCGCACGGCGAGACTGCAGTAAACAACAAAATAACACACTCGGAAAAGCTTTCAACGCCACCGCCCGTACCGTGCAGGACGTCTACGCTTTCTGGAGCTGTACAGATCAAAGAGACAGGTAGGAAATTACATATTAACCTGAGTAACATTTTATTTATGGACTATATCTATATATATATATATATATATATATATATATATATATATATATTATATATATTCATTCATTCATCTTCTACCGCTTTATCCGATCTTCCCTTGGTCACGGGGAGCCTGTGCCTATCTCAGGCATCTATGGGCATTAAGGCAGGATACACCCTGGATGGAATGCCAACCCATCGCAGGGCACACACACATATTCACACACACATTCATTACATTTACATTTGCGGTATTTAGCAGACGCCCTTACAGGGCGACGTACAGGAAGTGCTTTAAGTCTCAATCTAAGGATAAGATTTATTCAAGAAGGTTAAATACAAACTCAAGTACACAAGAATAGACAGTTGCCCCTTTTTTTTTTTTTTTTTTTATGGATTTCTGGACAGTGAGGTAAAAGAGAATAAAAGGAATGTTAGGATAGGTGTTGTTGGAAGAGGTAGACTGAAGACCTACATTCATACACTAGGGACAATTTTCCAAGGTGCCAATCAACCTACATGCATGTTTTTGGACCGAGGGGAAACCGGAGAAACCCGGAGAAAAACCCCTGAGGCACGGGGATAACATGCAAACTCCACACACACACATGGCCGAGACGGGAATCGAACCCGGATTCTGGCGGTGTGAGGCGAACGTGCTCACCACTACGCCACCGTGCCCCTATATATATATATATATATATATAGATATATATATATATATATATATATATATATATATATATATATAACATGTATACCAATATATATATATATATGTATATTATACAACACACACACACACACACACACACACACACACACACAGCACACATCATATAGATATATAGTCCATAAAACGTTACCTAGGTTTGTTACTTTTCTACCTATTGCATGGCATGCACACTTATTTATTTATTTATTTATTTATTTATTTATTGACAGTTTTCAGATCTGCTGAGGCAAGACTAAGATATATAACTATATAAAAAGTTCCAAAAATATTTTTCTTGTTTTAGTTTTTCAACCTAATACAGCCTAAAGTAAAATGTATCTTTGATTATTTTGGAATAAATTATGGGTTTTAGATGTATTAAAAATAAATCAAAATACATTTGCAAAATATATCTAGGAATTTGGGATTTTTTTTTTTCGCAAATATGAACACAATAAAAATATATTTTAATGTATTTTTATACATCAAAAACTCATCACTTAATCCCAAATAATAATAGGAATTTTCTGTGTTGGACTGCGATTAGTTTGAAAAACAAACAAACAAACAAAAAAAAGATTCTTTATAGAAAAGATACAATATAAATTTCTTTTTATACATCTTAAACCTGTTATTGTCTTCACCTTTCCCCCCCCCAAAAAAATTATTTATTTATTTATTTTTTTACAGCTAAGCCTGTCTATATCTATAGCCTATCTATCACAATCGCCTCACGTTCGATTCCCGTCTCGGCCATGTGTGTGTGTGTGGAGTTTGTGCATGTTCTCCCCGTGCCTCCGGGGGTTTTTCTCTGGGTTCTCCGGTTTCTTCCCCCGGTCCAAAAACATGCACGGTAGGTTGATTGGAACCTTGGAAAATTGTCCCTAGTGTATGAATGTGTGTGTGTGTGTGTGTGTGATGGGTTGGCATTCCATCCAGGGTGTATCCTGCCTTAATGCCCAAAGACGCCTGAGATAGACTCCCCGTGACCCGAGGGAAGATCGGATAAAGCGCTAGAAGATGAATGAATGAATGAATGAATGAACTTTTCATATCAGACATATGATAGACGGTTTCTAACCCGCATGTCTGGCCTCGTGTTGGAAAATCCCAAAGCTTCCCAAAGACTTTCCGATTCCCTCATAAAGATCTGAAGCTTCTGACGAAATAAGTCTTTCTGATTCTTCCAGACAACACAAACCCTGACGATGGCCGCAGCAGCAGCAGCAGCTTTTTGCCCGACGAGGCCAAAGAGGCGGGACTGGCAGGGATTGGCAGAGCGAGTCTGGACGACGTGGAGCAGGAATTCCTGCTGGATTTGGCCTGCGACTCTGACGGCAAACCGTTTGATCACCTGACGCACGCCAAGTACGGCACGGTGTCGTACCGCAAGATTCAGAGAGGCCAAACGAAGAAGAGGATTGAGATGTTCGAGTCGATGACGCAGCTGTGAACACCTTGGACGTGACGAAGACAGACACGGACGCACACCGACACACTTTATTCAACTTAGACGTCAGACATCCCATAATACAAGACTTCTGGGCGCCTTCTTAATAATCATAATAACACTGTGATGGAAGAGAAAATGAGATGAATTAAAATGGTAATTAAAATGGTCAGTAAATAGTTTTATTTATATATATATATATATATATATATATATATATATATATATATATATATATATATATATATATATATATAAAACCCTTAAGCAAACTTTTTACACAATGCTCTGTTAATGCCATTAATATTTATCTCTGATTTATCGGGGAGATATTCAACTAATTGTTTTTTTTTTTTTGTATTTGTTTTTGTGCAACTGGGGGTACGGTGGTTTAGTGGTTAGCACGTTCGCCTCACACCACCAGGGTCCGGGTTCGATTCCCGTCTCGGCCATGTGTGTGTGTGTGGAGTTGTGCATGTTCTCCCGTGTCTCAGGGGTTTTTTTCTCCGGGTTCTCCGGTTTTTCCCCCCTTCCTGGTCCAAAAACATGCACGGTAGGTTGATTGGCACCTTGGAAAATTGTCCCTAGTGTATGAATGTGTGTGTGTGTGTGTGTGTGTGTGTGCCCTGCGATTTTTTGGCATTCCATCCAGGGTGTATCCTGCCTTAATCTTCCCTCGGGTCACGGGGAGTCTGTGTCTATCTCAGGCGTCTATGGGCATTAAGGCAGGATACACCCTGGATGGAATGCCAACCCATCGCAGGACACACACACACACACACACACACACAATCATACACTAGGGACAATTTTCCAAGGTGCCAATCAACCTACCGTGCATGTTTTTGGACCGGGGGAAGGAAACCGGAGAACCCGGAGAAAAACCCCCTGAGACACGGGGAGAACATGCACAAACTCCACACACACATGACCGAGACGGGAATGGAACCCCTGTAACTTTTCAATGACTTTATAAAAGTAAAGGAACTGATCACTTTTTGATGACTTTCATTTGTCCACTAGGGGGCGCTTTATGTGAAAAGTTTCAAACCCTCAGAAATGTATTATTATTATTATTATTCTTATTTTTATTTTTTATGAAACTGCAGCAGATTGTCATCATTTAAATCAGTTGAAAATCATTCCGTCGTCTAAAAGCACTGATTTTGTTCAGATGTAACTGCATTTGTAATCTTTAACATTTTCATAAGTAATTTAATGGCATTTGTTCCTCAGTAACTGTAACGAATGACATTTATTTTGTAATTAAATTACGTATTGTAACTAATTACTCCCCGACACTGATTATAATCACATAGAGAAATGAATTCCTTTTGATAGAAGATGCTTTTACATCTGAAACCATGGAAAAAAAGATGTGTACCATGAGTGCCGTTTTCTATCCAATAAGACATGTAGTACATAAAAAAAAAGAAGTCAATAATAAAACGTATCCTTTTCTACATTTAACCTCCATTTACAGTTATAATAACCTCCTTTACTCTTTAAATAATGTTGTGATAGACGTTAGTGCTCAATAAGGTACGAGGATATAAAGTGATGTACTGATATGGAGTGGGGAGGACGGGGGTGCAGTGGGGTCCCAATTTATCCCGTAGGTGTTTGTTTTTACCTCCTTCATTTTACATACTTTATGGAATTCTTTTCTTCGCGTATTCCGCCTTGTTCAGAAGCCCCCCCCCCCCCCCCCCCCCCCCCCTCCCCCCCCCCCCCCCCCCCCCCCCCCCCCCCCCCCCCCCCCCCCCCCCCCCCCCCACACACACACACAGAGTCCTAATCTCTACATGATGGAGTGTGTGTGTGATTTCCATGAAGAGACAGAAGGATGTGAGAACGTCTCCATCCACAGAAGATCTGTGTTTACTTCTCCAACATGGAACAAACAACCAGCCGAGTTCCTTCATAAACACTGTGTGTAAGTGTAAATAGAAGTCTTACTGCTGTTTAGAAGGTAAAATGTCTTCACAACAAATATTGATTTTCTTCATTCACTGCATTTCATTCATTAATGAAAGTAAACAGCATTTTTCACACACCTAATTATTTATATATATATATATATATATATATATATATATATGATGGGACACAGTGGCAAGCACGTTCGCCTCACACCACCAGGGTCCGGGTTCGATTCCCATCTCATGTTTTGCATGTTCTCCCCGTGCCTCAGCTGGTTTTTCTCTGGGTTCTCCGGTTTCCTCCTCCTGGGGGGTCCGGTTTTCCTCCCCCGGTCCAAAAACATGCACGGTAGGTTGATTGGCACCTTTGGAAAATTGTCCCTAGTGTATGAATGTGTGTGTGTGTGTGTGTGTGGGATGGGTTGGCATTCCATCCAGGGTGTATCCTACCTTAACGCCCATAGACACCTGAGATAGACACAGGCTCCCCGTGACCCGAGGGAAGATCGGATAAAGCGCTAGAAGATGAATGAATAAATGAATATAGTAAGATGGTACAGAAAAGAGATTATGGGTTTCCTGTTGAATGAATGTAACAATGCATATTTTACACATTTCTTTCTACTTCGGTGCCTGATAAACTAATATTAAATAATATTAAAATGTACCTTGTGTAATAATAATAATAATAATAATATTAATAAAACATGTTCTTGTGTATGCACAATGATAGACGGGATTCCTTCATCTCCTTTAGCTGTGTTATCTTTGCACCATGGTATCCTGAGGGGGTAAAGTGGGAAGAAAAAGCCTGGATAGCCTGGCATCAAACCACAGCAAGGTGGCAAAAACCTTGAAAGAGCAAGGACACGTCCAGCAGCCAATAATGAGAGCTGCATGAATATTTGGGAAGTGCTGATCTCTTTCATGCACAGGGTTGGGGGTGTAGATGGAAGCCCACTATGATGCCAAACATCCCCAAAGTAAATGAACTCACATCAACAAACAAACAAACAAACAAACAAACAAACAAACAAAAGCCTTTGATAGACAACCGAAGAGAGCAATAATGTCCAAAAGCAGAATGACAAAAGGATTAGTGCAAGAAATGAGAAAAATGATGAGACTTAGGAATAAGTTAGTACACTTTCACAATAAGTTAATTACTTAATTAATAAATTGTGCCAAAAAAGAGCTTCTGATTTTTTGTTTAACCAATGATCTAAATACTTCATTATAATCTTCATCGTAATACTTCATTACAATCATTATATCACAAATTCACAGCTGCAAATATTAAATATTGAAATAAGGCTATTAGCATGTAGTGAAGAAATCAGTTTATAAAATGTAAAAATATGATGCAATCTCATAAACATCGCTCACAGTATTATGCATTACACACACACATATATATATATATATATATATATATATATATATATATATATATAAATTTTTCACACCTAGGCCTTCAGTTCAGAATTGATTGATGGTTATAAAAACCATCTTATTATGCAGAAATTCAGTATAAAACGCCATTGATTACCATTCCTGTAAACACAATAAACGCCTGTAGTGAATAAACAAACCAGGGGCGAACTACTGCAGCTCCAGACATGTATTCTACTGCAGCTCCAGCCGTGACCCACATAAAAGAAACATCAATAATAAACTTGCAATATTATTTAGGAAAACAGCAGCATTTTACTCACCAAAAAAATCGGATTGTTTGTAAATAAAATCCATCCTCCTCTCTTTCCTCAAAAGCAGTCGCTAACGTGAAAGAGGAGGAGAAATCCTCTTCCTGGCTCGTGACAGGCGGAGCTTCAGAGTTTCCAAACTTTCTTAACAATGTCCGGCTTTTCTTGAAAAGTCCGACTTAAATATGGACTTTTATTTAATCTGTTTTTTTTTTTTTTTCTCCTTCCGCCATTAGGGGGCGACAAAATAGCTAGCTAAATTGGACCCAATCTAGACTATCCAATCAACGGCTCTGAATACGGTGACGTCATACGCCTGCTAGAGGGCGCTGGTGACACCAACTCTCTCTCTCTCTCTCGACACACACACACACACACACACACACACACACACACACACACAATATAATATATATACATATATACGTTCATTTACACAAACACACACACACACACATAGATAGATAGATAGATAGATGCGATTATTCATCGCCACAACCCACATGCACACACACACACACACACACACACACACACACACACACACACACACACACCCACAAATATATATATACATATATACGTTCATTTACACAAACACACACACACACATACACAAACACACACACAGATAGATAGATAGATAGATAGATAGATAGATAGATAGATAGATAGATAGATAGATAGATAGATGCGATTATTCATCGCCACAACCCACACACACACACACACACACACAAATATAATATATACATATATACGTTCATTTACACAAACACACACACATAGATAGATAGATAGATAGATAGATAGATAGATAGATAGATAGATAGATAGATAGATAGATAGATGCGATTATTCATCGCCACAACCCCACACACACACACACACACACATACACAATATAATATATACATATATACGTTCATTTACACAAACACACACACATAGATAGATAGATAGATAGATAGATAGATAGATAGATAGATAGATAGATAGATAGATAGATAGATAGATAGATAGATAGATAGATAGATAGATAGATAGATAGATAGATAGATAGATAGATAGATAGATAGATGCGATTATTCATCGCCACAACCCAGGCAAGAAAGTTTTTTTTTTTTTTTTAATAATGTCAGTTTGATTGATCCAGAATCACCAGGGGAAAAAATAAAATAAAATAAAATAATAAGCCATACATCATAGAAACATTGTAAACAGCTCCATCTAGTGTCGGAAAACATGTACCGCACATCACACTGCTTTTTGATCGTGTTAAAATGTACACTCGCTGGGCACAATTGAATTATTATTAAAAGCATGGCTTGTGTTTGTGCTACATTAATGAGGTTTATACAACACTGACATCATACCACCATCATTCTTTTATTAGCACAAAGTACCACATTGGATGTGTTCTTTTCAGTACCGTCAGTAACTAAGGCACCTTAAATACACAGGTTTGATTCAACCGAGCTGTTCATGACGGTCTCCAAAATAATCTAATTAGAGGGTAAAAAAAAATAAAGATTTAATCAAAAACCACACGGCGTCTCTGCAGTGCACCTGTCCATACTTCTGTTAGACGCGACGTAACGTCACGTCTTCATCTGGCCAAAGAAAAGTTGACGTGTCTCTCGGGGATCACTGAGCGTTGTAGTGTGTGAAATGCCATTTCTGATAGAAGCTGGATGCGTCACATGCCTTTAAGGAAATATCATCTCCATTAGAGCCGGCCTCCAGACACAAGCGCTGGGGAAGCGTCTCTGCGATTAGATGCTCTGCCTGACACACACACACACACACACACACACACACACACACACACAGGATCAGGAAGGAAATACTAGCAAGACTATATATGTGTATGCAAAGAACACTTCATATTATAATTATATATTGGCGGGGCACGGTGGTTTAGTGGTTAGCACGTTCGCCTTACACCGCCAGGGTCCGGGTTCGATTCCCGTCTCGGCCATGTGTGTGTGGAGTTTGTGCATGTTCTCCCCGTGCCTCAGGGGGTTTTTCTCCGGGTTCTCCGGTTTCCTCCCCCGGTCCGAAAAACATGCACGGTAGGTTGATTGGCACCTTGGAAAATTGTCCCTAGTGTATGAATGTGTGTGTGTGTGTCCTGCGATGGGTTGGCATTTGTTACAGGGTTATGTCCTGATTGATGCCCCAAGACGCCCGGGATAGGCGCATGTTCCCCGC
This sequence comes from Kryptopterus vitreolus, assembly GCA_030449085.1. NCBI lineage: Eukaryota > Metazoa > Chordata > Actinopteri > Siluriformes > Siluridae > Kryptopterus > Kryptopterus vitreolus. The sequence continues at coordinate 494,875 of JACRUU010000011.1, read as the reverse complement.
GACCCGAGGGAAGATCGGATGAAGATGAATGAATGAATAATTAGTGTCGCGTGCAAAAGCATCACTATTAGAATCTCTCTCTCGCTTCAGTCAAATTTTCGCCGCGTAACTCGTCCCGCGGTTTTTGTCCGATCGTCACCTCATATCGTGCGTCCCGATGGTGTGAGCCGTGCTGTTACTTTTATAAGGAATCGCCCCGCGGAATTCCGAACCCGGGGCCAAAAAGCGGGAATTTTTTCCCCCATAGAAAAAGAATGGGGCCGAAATTTTGTGCCTGTGAGCGTCCGACATGCACATATGGCAAATCCACTCGTAGGGGGTCCGGAGTGGATCACCATCATATACCTCCCGAATCCCACACACGTTCGGAATTTCGGGAAATCCATGACATTCGGCCCCATAGAGAATGAATTGGGAAATTTGACGCTACGCTGTTCGGCCCCGTGTTCGCCCGACATGCACATTTGACACCCACTCGTAGGTGAGATGGAGTCGGACACGACTGCCGCATGGCTCACATGGCTGCAAACGTGAAAAATCTGCGAAACTCGGACACAGGGTCATGTGACATGTCTAAACGCTCGGCACATCGACGGGAGTCGGACGCTGGATAATTTGATGATGTCATGTGCGTCACTGGCCCCGCCCTCTCCCAAAATAAACCCCAAAACATGCGTTTTTGGTGTCTAAACACTGCATTTGTCAGTGATTTAACTTATTCCTGCTAAAATAATACTAAAAATCATCCCTTAATATTATTCAGTTAAATTGAATTTACTTATTTGGACATCGCTTTCAAAAACTGATTTACAGAAATATATTTCTGCATCATTAACTAGTCCAGTGCTTCTCAATAGCTGTCTCTGCGCTGTGTCTTTTTCGTAAATAAAAAGCGCTTTTACACCAAGACTGTGGACGGGGTTGTTGTTGTTGTTATTGTTGTTGTTGATTTAATGCTGGATCATGAATTTAAAAAAAGAGAAGAGTTTTTGTTTAAGGCTCAGTCCAAACCAATCCATTTCTCTTTCCTTTATGTGCAAAACAAAACAAACAAACAAACAAACAAACAAAGGTGTGTGTGTGGGGGGGGGGGTAACATGCGTCACTTCTTAATTCTTAAACTATAAACTATTTATTTATCCTTAATGAGAAGCTCCAGGAGGTGTTATAAGGAACAAACCAGACTCGAACGGGGTTCACCTGGTAGACACCGTATGCGCCCCTTTAGCGCCATCTGGTGGCGCTGACACGTCAGTGCAGCAGACCGTGTCTATTAATCACGGTGTAAATCCTCAGATATATAACGTATATATCGTGTATAGTGTAATGAATGTATGAATGGCCTGTATGTCACTCTGTCACGCCACTTGTGTACGATGGCGTGCGAGGACGGTCTCCTCTACGTTCTTCATAAATCCCGACGTGATTATCTCACACAAAATGCGCTCGCATGTAGTAATGCGTACCAGTAATTTATTGGACTTGTGCAGCCAGCGGAGATGGGGCTTAGCGTTATCACATGCTTCCAAGGCCACGCCTCTTCCTGAGACTTGCGGAGACACGCACGTGTTGTTGTGGCGCAGCGTTCTCACCCAGCTGTAGCTGAAATGTTGGCTCTGAAAGACATATGAGACAAGGGTTTGTTCAGTGAATAGCAGATGTGGAATCGTTTGAAGAAAAGTCCCATATATGTGTATTAATACTTTGGTTTCGTTTACTTTACTTTACTATACTATAATGCAATATGTAGTACATTCATTCATTCATTCATTCATTCAACTTCTACCGCTTTATCCGATCTTCCCTCGGGTCACGGGGAGTCTATCTCAGGCGTCTATGGGCATTAAGGCAGGATACACCCTGGATGGAATGTCAACCCATCGCAGTACACACACACACACACACACACACACACACACACACACACACACACACATTCACACACTAGGGACAATTTTCCAAGGTGCCAATCAACCTACCGTGCATGTTTTTGGACCGGGGGAGGAAACCGGAGAAACCGGAGAAAAACCCCCTGAGGCACGGGGAGAACATGCACAAACTCCACACACACATGGCCGAGACGGGAATCGAACACGGACCCTGGCGGTGTGAGGCGAACGTGCTAACCACTAAACCACCGTGTCGCTTATATAGTATTAGGACACCTGACGTTCCCAGCCTCATGTGGATGTTGTCCGTGACACTGCACAAAGCCAGAGGATATGGTACAATGACCTACTAAAGGGATCTGACACCGACCCCTACTGAACATCTTTGGGATGACCGTGAACACAGCAGTCCATGCTTCCTCACGCCTGATGATATGAATCTATGGGCCACACTATTTCCCATATACTATAGTGTAGCAATGTTTTTTATTTATTAGTGCCGTGTGCAAAAGCATCACTATTAGAATCTCTCTCTCGATTCGGTTAAATTTTCGTCGCGTAACTCGTCCCGCGGTTTTTATCCGATCGTCACGAATCATTCCTCATATCGTGCGTCCCGATGGTGTGAGGTGTGCTGTTACTTTTATAAGGAATCGCCCTGCGGAATTCCGAACCCGGGGCCGAAAAGCGGGAATTTTTTCCCATAGAAAATGAATGGGGTTGAAATTTGGTGCCTCACAGTTCGGGCCTGTGAGCGTCCGACATGCACATATGGCAAATCCACTCGTAGGGGGTCCGGAGTGGATCACCATCATATACCTCCCGAATCCCACACACGTTCGGAATTTCGGTAAATATGTGACATTCCGGCCCGTGTTCGCCCGACACGCACATTTGACACACTCGTAGATGAGATGGAGCAGGTTGCGATCATATGACTTCCGTACGATATTCACTCGTAGGGGGTCCGGAGTGGATCACGATCATATACCTCCTGAACCCGGAATATCAGGAAATCCGGCTCCATAGAGAATGAATGGGGAAATTTGACGCTCCGCTGTTCGGCCCGTGTTCACCCGAAATGGAGTAGGTTGCGAACATATGACTGCCGCATGGCGTCACGAAACTCGGACACAGGGTCATGTGACATGTCAAAACACTCGGCACATAGACGGGAGTCGGACGCTGGATAATTTGATGATGTCACATGCGTCACTGGTCCCGCCCCCTCCCGGAAAAACGCCTGAAACCTGCGTTTTTGGTGTTTAAACACTCGTCTCTCCGAACGAGCTAGCATTTCGAAATCAACGGTAAATATTAAACGTTCCAGACTGTAATGAGGGGGGGGGGGGGGGGGGGGGTCACACACCCGGAGCTGCGCTTTGCATCGGCAAGCATCACTCACATTTTCCCATGTCTAGTAATTTTTGCATTCCTCATAACGAAATAAAAAAAATAATGCATTACCTGTTTACTTAGATCACAGATCCCAAACGATAAAGAGCCTTTCTCCTGCACAAGACACTTCCTTGTGCCAATGTTAAAAATCTAAAACAAACAAACAAATAAATAAATGCAGGGTTAAAAGAACACTCTGAAAAGAGATAAATAGAGAGAGAGAGAGAGAGAGAGAGAGAGAGAGAGAAAGAGAGAGCATAATGGTTTGAAAACAAAGTGATTTTGTTTGCTTTGGCCCCGAAAACAAAGGCTTTAAACACTCCTGCGGTGACAGAACGCGCTTGTCAACATTCAACAACAGGCGCGTCATCTGAGGACAACAAAACCCACGTTAACATGTGGAAGACGTTCCAGACGATTGCTAAGCACTCGGGGAACATCGCAGCATCATCTTTTCAATGGTACCGTTCTATACAGCAATAAACAACAATAACAATAATAAAATAAAAAAAGATATCAGAATGTAATATATTTAATAATATAATATTACAATAATAATATAAAATAAAATAATGTAAAAAAAATTGAACAGAAATTAATGTGAATGTAATGAATTTGAAGGGAATTATTTTCATTTAGTGAAATTATTTAATATAGAAAGCACATTATATATTCTGTTTGCTCTTTTGTTTACTCGTCTTATAAAGCATTTCACTGCGTGCTGTACTATGTATGTATGTGACAAGTAAAATTTGAAATAAAGAAAAAATAAATAAACAAATAAATAAATAGATAAATAAATGAACATACAAACAAACAAATAAATATAATTGACCCAGAACAAGAGTAATATTTTTTAATGAATTAATTTTTTAAATGTAATAATTTTTTTTCCAATTATATATATATATATATATATATAAAATTGAAAAAAAAAAAAAAAAAAAAAAAAAAAAAAAAAAAAATATATATATATATATATATATATATATATATATATATATATATATATATATATATTGAAATCAATATATATATATATATTAAATATAATATATATAATTTTATTTATATTTGTTTGTTTGTATGTTTATTTATTTATTTATTTTTTCTTTAATTCAAATTTTATTTGTTACATACATACATAGTACAACACGCAGTGAAATGCTTTATAAGACGAGTAAACAAAAGAGAAAATAGAATACATAATGTGGATATAAATAAATAACAGAATTATAGTAAATTATGTTGCTCATACTGTGATATGGTTGTACTTACAAGGCCTTCAGCTTTGGCCAGTGGAGCCTCCAGTTCGGGGTAGACGTTCTCCACATACCACTTAAAGCTTTTGCACTGGAGCTTCTGGCGCAGCTGGATCTGTTCTGTAAGGTTCCCAATGTCTATCACACTCTTATTCAGCAGGTGCAGATAGCCGTGGCCGTAGAAGATCTCTTTATATTCGTCTAGCCAGACCTCCGCCACCCGGGCCAGGTTTCTCTCCACTGTCTTCTGCCGGTCTTTGGGGAACGCATAGGGGTTCTCGCCGCGAAAAATATGACCCACGCGAGAGCACGGGATGATCTCGATCTCGCCACCGCACATCCAGATCTAAAAAAATAAACACAGGAAAATTCATTCATTCATCTTCTAGCGCTTTATCTGATCTTCCCTCGGGTCACGGGGAGTCTGTGTCTATCTCAGGTGTCTATGGGCATTAAGGTAGGATACACCCTGGATGGAATACCAACCCATCACAGGACACACACACACACACACACACACACACACACACACACACAAACACAATCACACACTAGAGACATTTTTCCAAGGTGCCAATCAACCTACCGTGCATGTTTTTCGACCGGGGGAGGAAACCGGAGAAACCGGAAAACCCCCTGAGACACGGGGAGAACATGCACAAACTCCACACACACATGGCCGAGATGGGAATCGAACCCGGACCCTGGCGGTGTGAGGCGAACGTGCTAACTACTAAGCCACCGTGCAGCTTTCTTCTAAATTTACTCACAACAAATATTGCTTTGATGTCGTTTTTTTTTGCTTTCTTTTCGCTCAACAATCAGAAATAAACAATCATTATTTATATTTCTGAAAGCATTCTTTGTTTCACACCTGCGTAAAATTTATATATATATATATATATATATATATATATATATATATATATTTGCATTACATTTGCAGTATTTGGCAGACACCCTTATCCAGAGCGACTTACAACTGAGCAATTGAGGGTTAAGGGCCTTTGCTCAAGGGCCCACTAATGGCAGCTTGGTGGTGGTGGGGTTTGAACCCTGCGATCTTCTGGTCCAGAGTCCAACACCTTAACCACTGGGCTACACCACCTCCTATACATATACATACACACATATATATATATATGTATATATATATATATATATATATATATATATATATATATATATATATATATATATATAATATATATATATATATATATATATATATATATATCCATATATATATATAGTCTTTTTTTTTTTTATATCTTTTTTCCCTTTTTTGGGCTTACCGGTAACGGTAATAACACACAACCTGTCCTGTTTCTCTCCATCCTTCTCTTTCACTTTCTCTTTCACTTTCTCTCTCTCTCTCTCTCTCTCTTAGTGGTGGAAAAGCAGTCCTGCAGAAACTCCAAGCACACAAAAACATCAGGATTCCAACAATTTGGGAAAACTATTTCCATGCTCTAAAGAACGGCACGTTCGGCGCTTTATATGTGCATACGTTTGGAAAGCATTATTTTTTTTTTATATGCTTTTTGCGAGACACATTCCATGCCTATGTGGACAACTTGAATGGTATGCGAATGAACTTCACCTTTATAACGTCTGCACTCTAAATCACATGTGTAGAACTTGCACTCTCTTGTCTTATTTGCTGGTTAGAGTTTATTGCACGCTCCTAAACAACCCCGAAGGCTTCCTCCTCCTCCTCCTCCTCCTCCTCCGTGTTATTCTATGGGTGTGACGCGACGTTCCCGAGCCATAAAACACTCCGCGTGTTTTTACAGCTGCTGAATGGTTATGTTTGATGATAAGGAATGTCAAGAGCTCACTTGAAATTTGAGCAGCTGTAACAGCTGTTCCCTGAACAGCTCTCATTTAAAGTTAATGGAACAAAAAAAATAAAAAAACATATCCCAGTATTGTCTATCGTCGGCAACACCGTCGGCAATAATCTCTTATTTGAAGAATCGTAGTCTTTAAATTAGAGGTAAGAGCATTAAAACTACACATGGGATATTTCCTGAAGAAAATGTGAGCGATGTTTGGCGATGCAAAACATGTTTATTATTTAGCGGTGACTTCCAAATGATAGCTCGTTCGGAGAGACGAGTGTTTAGACACCCCTTTTGGGCGTTTTTCTCAGGAGGGGGCGGGGCCAGTGACGCTTGTGACATCATCAAATTATCCCGTCGATGTGCCGAGCGTTTAGACATGTCACATGACCCTGTGTCCGAGTTTCGCCGTTTCTGAGATTTTTCATGTTTGTGACCACGAGAAGCCATGCACCGTGTTCGCAACCGACTCCATCTCACCTACGAGTGGATATGTCAAATGTGCATGTCGGGTGAACACGGGGCCGAACAGCGGAGAGTCAAATTTCCCCATTCATTCTCTATGGGGCCGGAATGTCGCAAATTTCCCGAAATTCCGAACGTGTGTGGGATTCGGGAGGTATATGATCGCGATCCACTCCGGACCCCCTACGAGTGGATGTTGGACGCTCACAGGCCCGAACTGTGAGGCACGGAATTTCAACCCCATTCATTTTCTATGGGAAAAAAATTCCCGCTTTTCGGCCCCGGGTTCGGAATTCCGCACTGCGATTCCTTATAAAAGTAACAGCACACCTCACACCATCGGGACGCACGATATGAGGTATAAACTGATCATTGTAATGGACATTTCTATCAGAGCGATCAGATAAGGACTTAATCAATACCTTTTGACCAGACGGATTCGAAAATTGTAAAGAAAACACCAAAATGGGTAATAATGGGAGGTGGTTAAGGCATTAGATCACAGGTTCAAATCCCAACGCTGCCACTAGCGGGCCCTTGAGCAAGGCCCTCAACTGCCCCGTTGTAAGTCGTCCTAGCCAAAATGCCCTAAGGAAGCCATTGAAGTTGAGTTCATGTACCATGTGACCGACTGGCAACCCCAGAAACTATGACATGTGCCACCGAGCCCAACGACGCATTAATAATGCATTTAAGACGGCTTCATGACCTTAAAAGAGATCTCCATGTTCTCTCCTCCCCACACATCCAGGCCCGGATCATACGCTCCCAACTCATAAAAATACTTGCGGTCTATCGAGAACAAACCCCCTGCCATCACCGGGCACCTGAAAAACAGAAAAACACGACGGTTATTACATGTTACTGAGCAATAATACATCAAACTACACATGGGATATTTCCTGAAGAAAATGTGAGTGATGTTTGCAGATGCAAACCGCAGCTCCGGGCGCGACCCCCAAACCCCCTCCCCCCGCCCACCTTACAGCCTGGTCCCTTTAATATTTAGCATTGACTTAGAAATGCTATCTTGTTCGGAGAGACGAGTGTTTAGTCTCCAAAAACGCATGTTTTAGGTGTTTTTTCAGGAGGGGCGGGGCCAGTGACGCACGTGACATCATCAAATTATCCAGCCTCCGACTCCCGTCGATGTGGCGAGCATTTAGACATGTCACATGACCCTGTGTCCGAGTTTCGCCGTTTTGCTAATTTTTTACGTTTGTAGCCACGACATGCGGCAGTCACATGATCGTGTCCGACTCCATCTCACCTACAAGTAGATATGTCAAATGTGCATGTCGGGCGAACACGGGGCCGAACAGCGGAGCGTCAAATCTCCCCATTCATTCTCTATGGAACTGGAATGTTGCGTATTTCCCGAAATTCCGAACGTGTGTGGGATTCGGGAGGTATATGATGGTGATCCACTCCGGATTCCTCTACGAGTGGATTTGCCATATGTGCATGTCGGACGCTCACAGGCCCGAAATTTCAACCCCATTCATTTTCTATGGGAAAAAATTCCTGCTTTTCGGCCCCGGATTCGGAATTCCGCCGGGCGATTCCTTATAAAAGTAACAGCACGGCTCACACCATCGGGACGCACGATATGAGGTATGATTCGTTACGCTTTTGCACGCATCACTAAAAATCAAATCTACTTTATAGTACATAAACACTATAAGTGATAAATAGGATAAATAGGATAAATAGGAGGATTATCACTACCTGAGCGGATCCGAGACTTGGATGTTGTTCTTATTGATGTAGTCGTTTGATAACGTGCTCCAACCGAACACTAACGGCCATTTGAAGATTCCTCTTTGGAAATTATCCACCATCACGTAACTGTAAACACAAACAATTACAAACAAACACAAAACAATCTTAAGGTTGTTTTGCATAAATAAAGGTTTGAACAGCTCCTGTAGCTTTGGTCGAAGCTCAGTGGCTTCATGAGTGCTTAAAGGCGTAGCGGCAGACAAACGTGCACACACTCACTCTCGCATACACTCACGCACACACTCTTGCAGATACACACACACACACACACACGCTCACTCTCGCATACAATCACGCACACGCGCATAAACTCGCTCGCGCACACACACACTCGCCGATACACACACTCGCTCACCTACACACTCACTCACACACACTTGCTCGCACACACACACTCGCAGATACACACACACACACATACCGACTCACTCGCTCACACATACACACACACACTCGCACACTCACTTGCACACACACACGCACTCGTGCACATACACACACCCGCACACACACTGACTTGCTCACCAACACTCACGCATACACTCGCTCGCTTGCGCACACACACACACACACACGCTCACCCACACACGCACACACACTTGCACGCACACACACACACTCGCCGATACACACGCTGCGCACACACACTTGCAGATACACATGCACACTCAGGCACATACACACTCACTCGCTTACACACACACACACACACACTCACGTTGCACACACACTCGTGCACACACACACACACACACACACACCACACACACACACACACACACACACCACACACCCGCACACACACTGACTTACTCGCGCACACTCACAC
>JACRUU010000011.1:472906-480406 GCA_030449085.1 Kryptopterus vitreolus | reverse complement strand
GCACAAACTCACACACACACATGGCCGAGACGGGAATCGAACCCGGACCCTGGAGGTGTGAGGAGAACGTGCTAACCACTAAGCCACCGTGCCCCGTACATATACATATATATATATATATATATATATATAGTCACCGCTTTGTGGAACAGACGAACATCAAGAACAAACACATTATTACCCGTAAGCACACACACCCACACACACACACACACAAACACACACAACGCACACACCCCAGCGTTTCCTATTGACAGACCTTTTGTACTGCAGTCGTCCACCAGGAGAATCTCTTTGAGCAGGTGAGGTGGAGATCTGTTCAGCACGCTGTGGACGGAGCGCAGCAGGGTGGACCAAACCTCGTCCACGAAGCAGAAGATCACGCTCGTCGTAGGCAGCTCGTCGTGGACGACTAACTTCTGCAGACATCTGAATCAGGAAAAAAAGAAATAAATAAATATATATATATATATATATATATATATATATATATATATATAGTATATATATATATATATATATATATATATGGGAAAAAGTCAGTATGGGACATATCTATATCTATCTCTCTCTCTCTCTCTCTCTCTCTCTCTCTCTCTCTCTATATATATATATATATATATATATATATATATATATATATATATATTCGTATATAAAAGTTCGTTGTTTCATATGCGTTGTGAGTTTTTTTCCTCTGTATTGTTGTTGTTTATTCAAGCATTATAAAAGCAAAGGAAACTCCAATGAACACCCCGTTCCCCCCCTGCACACACACACACACACACACACACACACACACACACACACACACACACCGGTTTTATCGGTATTACCGGTGCTCTGACATGTCCATAAATCAAAATTTCCTTACCGTCACAACCCTGGAGTGCAGCTGCACACACACCATGCAGATCCAAATGTAAAACAATGATATATTTGAGCACGTTCATATTCCGAACGTGTGTGGGATTCGGGAGGTATATGATCGTGATCCACTCCGGACCCCCTACGAGTGGATTTGCCATATGTGCATGTCGGACGCTCACAGGCTCGTTCCAGGCCCGAACTGTGAGGCACCGAAATTTCAACCCCATTCATTTTCTATGGGGAAAAAATTCCCGCTTTTCGGCCCCGGGTTCGGAATTCCGCGGGGCGATTCTTTATAAAAGTAACAGCACACCTCACACCATCGGGACGCACGATATGAGGTATGATTCGTGACGATCGGACAAAAACTGCGGGACGAGTTACGCTCCGAAAATTTGACGGAAGCGAGAGAGAGATTATAAATGCTTTTGCGCGCGGCTCGAATAAATAAATAAATAAATAAGGAAAACTCATTTTGTGAGTCCATGCTGTCACTTTAAAGAGCAGCAGAACCGGTCGGCACCGGTATGAAGGAGATATCGCAGGTGAATCGCACGTACTCTCGGTATGTCGCTGGAAGATTTTTAAAACTGGTGTTGCAAGCGTTTATATTTCTTATTGACAGATCTGCTTTCGGATGCAACAATGTTGTTACGCTCTCGTTTTTAAAGTAGAAGATAAAAACGAGTGTTGTGCCTACTGACGAGACCTTATATAAAACCTCCTAATGCACCCCGGATGATGCGACACGTCTAGACGCCCGACCCAATTAACCAATTAGAACAATTAACCAATTAAGACAATTAACCAATTAATACAATTAACCAATTAATGCAATGAATCATTTAATGCAACGAATAAATTAATGCAATTAACCAATTAATGCAATGAATCGTTTAATGCAACGAATAAATTAATGCAATGAATAATTTAACCAATTAACCAAGTAACCAATTAATGTAATGAATCATTTAACCAATTAACCAATTAATGTAATGAATCAATTATCCATTGAATGTAATTTATTAATCCGTCTTTCTTTTTTTTTGATCATTTTGGCGTGCAGCTTTCTGCAAGGCGTGAATGTCTGACCTGTATTTGTACCTGTATTTTATTTATTATTTATAGTATAATTAATTATAATCAATAAGAATCAAGAGAAACAAACAACAAGGATGTTTTGTTTCTGGGTCGTCTCACAATTTCCTCCTCGTTCGATGTCAGACAGGGAGGATAGAATAGTGTTTATTTGTCACATATACATCTCAGGACAATGAAATCCTTTCTTTGCATATTCTGGCTCGTTTGGAAGCGCATGCTCAGCCGTGATACAGCGCCCCCTGGAGCACAGGAGGTTAACGGCCCTATGTATAGGTAGATAATGAAAAAGTTGCGTTAATGACATTGTGTTTTATGTCATATATACATTACAGCCCAGTGTATCGCGCATCCCGGCTTGTTTTATGGAAGATGAGGTGACACGGCGCCCCCTGGAGCACAGAGGGGTTAAGGGCCTAGCTCAAGGACCCAAGAGTGGCAGCCAAAGCACATACATTTTGGCGATGGGGATGAGGTGCACAGCTTCTGCACAGCCAATGAAAATTTTGGTTCGATCGATAGAGAGCTGGTTGCTCAGTGGGCGCTGAGATACTGTTTCGGAAGGTCGGGGGTTCGAGTCCCGAAGAACAGTGTCTCAGCGCCCCCCCACGTATGTATTAGTAGATACAGATTGATCGAACCAAAATGCATTTTCATCCACAGAAAACATGCAGAAGATGTCGGGGGATTTGATCTCATCCCCATCTCTACTACATTTCCGAGAAAGCGTTGGCGACCGGCGTACTCACTCCTGAGGCCGTGTGTCTGGAACGGCCCTGTCGGCGGGAATCCGGTCGCTGAGGAAGACGTTGAAATATCCCTCGCTCCACCTGCGCTTGCTCTCCTCCGCGCCGTCGCTCGGTACCTTGGCCGCCCAGCCGAACTGCCCCGGCGCGTTGGCGTCTCTCGGTTTAAGGGTCACGTCGAGGTTCAGTACCTTATGCACACCGCTTTTCGTCTTCGCCCTCGTCAGGAGGTGTCGCGGCGGTTTCGCCGTGGCGTTTTGCGTCGCGTTGCCAGGGGCAGCTATCCTTACGGAGCGTTTCACTGCATCTGGGTTGACCTTTTGGGACAAACCTGCATCCCGTTGAGGTGGTTTTGGTGACGTCACGGTGGCGTTCGATTGAAGTTTCCTGCCTTCTCCATCCTGGCCAGGAGGTGGCGCCTTTGTTTCATTCCCAACTCTTTTCTCGTGGATTCCTGGAGTTGCAATGCGGCTTGGAGAAGTTCGCAACGCACCACGTCGTGCGGTCGGTTTGTGATCCACGTGGGCATGCGCCTTGGGGTCGGTGTTGGCTAAAACGTGCCCACTAGGCTCCGCTTTCCTTCGGTACGCCTTTTTGCCCCTGTAGACCTCACCGACTTGTCTCCTGAACTGCTCGGAGCGTTCTGACGTCTCTACATCCGGGTTCACCTTTTGGACAGGGTAACGCCTCGAGTCCGCAGCCACAGCCGCCGCTGTCTTCTGTCTCGTGTCCAGCTGTCTTTCCTTCAGCACGAGTTCTTTCATGAGTTGTCCGTTCACGTCCGTGATGGACAGCCGGAGCGCAGCCATGTCAAACAGCAGCCAAAGCACCGAAGCAACGAAGACAAACGCCAGGAATCTCCCGCTCCCTCTTAAATATTTACTCACCTTCATGTCTTTCCTTATTTGTTTGTTTGTTTGTTTGTTTGTTTTCCCCCCTCCCTTTCCCTTTAGACGCTTCGTCAAAAGTGAAACAATGATAATAATAATAATAATGATAAATAAAGGCGCACACACTTCAGCACAGGGCAGGCATGCCTGCGTGGCAGCATCTTATCCTACTCTGAAAACTTTCTCCACGTCCCATTTTGTCCATCGGAAACCCATTTTGTCCGTCTAAAAACAACGTGTGCGACCTTTAAACAACAAAGAAACAAAATAGCAAAGTGCCCCAAAGTGCGCGCACTGCCTGCCAGGTAAACTTCTCCAGTTGCAACTTTTGTCGCGACGTGAATGTAACGCCTGCCTGCCTGTCTGCCTGCCAGGGTTGCCAGATTGCATCCCATTCTGTTCATTCTGTTATCGCGGAGTCTCTCTCTCTCTCACACACACACACACACACATTCTATTAACACCATGTAACACCGAATCCTCCCCCCACCCCAAATGAACCTCCCATATAAGATCTGCAAAAACGCACATGAGAGTAATTGTCCACGATCTGGCAACCCGTGTGCGTGGTAGTTCCACGCTGTCCATTGAGACACTCCTCCAAAGTGTGAACATCTACAGGTTCATGTTTCATCAGTCTGATTATAGTGCGAGTAGTTTCCCGAGTTAAATGCCACACTTAAGAGAAGTGTGTAAAATATGTTTATATATGTGTTTGTTTGTTTATCACGACTATAATGAAATCCGTTGTCAAGGATTATGCGTAATGTGTCGTCAAGGACCTTGAGTCATGCAGGTTCCTGGATGGAGCAGGGAAGTTCCACGTCGCCAAAGTGCAGTGTAAAATCTCACACTTAACGCAGACAGCACTCCCTCCTCCTCCTCCTCTAATCCCCTCTGCAAACAACATTTTATAGATCCTTCTTCTCCTGTATGCTCTTGTATCGTGCATTATAGGACCCAAATGACATAAACACCACAAAGTTACACTCAGGGATAAAAACAGGACGGGAACAATTCAATATGGAAGGCCGTTCTTCTGTATGGTAGCATTACATACTTTATGTCTTTTTGGTTTGATTCCCCGTGTTGTGGCCCCGGTTTCCTGCTAAAAAGGACAATAAGTCTGTACAATATTACTGTGCAATTTCATTATATGGTAAGGCATATAGCCAGTATTGATATCTGTAAATATAATGTTTTTATATCTTTTTTTCCTTTTTTTTTATTTATTGTGGACACTGGTCATGTTACACTGGACACTTTAGACTGGACACATTGCACCAGTCACGTTACACTGGACACTTTACACTGGTGACTTTACACTGGACACTTTACACTGATCATGTTACACTGTTCACTTTACACGGACCACTTTACAGTAGTGACTTTACACTGGTCACGTTACATTGGGAACTTTACGCTGGTCACGTTACACTGGACTCTTTACACTGATCACATTACACTGACCATGTTACACTGGTCACGTTACCTGGACTGGTCTTTACACTGATCATGTTACACTGGTCACCTTACACTGGTCACGTTACACTGGACTCTTTACACTGATCACATTACACTGACCATGTTACACTGGTCACATTACACTGATCACGTTACACTGGTCACGTTACACTGATCATGTTACACTGTTCACCGTTACACTGGTCACACACTTTACACTGATTTTACATCACTGTTACACTGGTCACGTTACATTACACTGGCATACACGTTACACTCTTTACACTGGTCACGTTACACTGGACACTTTACACTGACCACATTACACTCATTTACACTGGTCACGTTACACTGGACTCTTTACACTGGTTACACTGTCACGTTACACTGGCTGGTACACTGTTACACTGGACTCTTTACACTGATCACATTACACTCATCACGTTACACTGGTCACGTTACACTGGACTCTTTACACTGATCACGTTACACTGGTCACGTTACACTGGTCACGTTACACTGGACTCTTTACACTGATCACATTACACTGATCACGTTACACTGGTCACGTTACACTGGTCACGTTACACTGTTACACGCATACACTGACTCTTTACACTGATCACATTACACTCATCACGTTACACTGGTCACGTTACACTGATCACGTTACACTTTACACTGGTACACTGGTCACATTACACTGATCACGTTACACTGGTCACATTACACTGGACTCTTTACACTGATCACATTACACTGATCACGTTACACTGGTCACGTTACACTGGACTCTTTACACTGATCACATTACACTGATCACGTTACACTGGTCACGTTACACTGATCACGTTACACTGTTCACCTTACACTGGTCACATTACACTGATCACGTTACACTGGTCACACTACACTGGACTACACTTTACACTGATCACACTCTCACGTTACACTACACTCATCACGTTACACTGGTCACGTTACACTGATCACGTTACACTGGTCACGTTACACTGTTACACACTACATGGTACACTGACGTTACACTGGACTCTTTACACTAATACATCACATTACACTGATCACGTTACACTGGATCATGTTCACTGTTACACACTTTACACTGGACTCTTTACACTGATCACATTACACTGATCATGTTACACTGATCAGTTACACTGATCATGATTACAATCACGTTACACTGGTCACGCTACCCTGGACTCTTTACACTACTCACGTTACACTGATCATGTTACACTGGACATGTTACACTTTATACACAATTTTTTATATATTTATATATATTTTTATAAAGAATAGAATAGAATTTTTATTCTATTTTTATTTCATTTCTATTTGTATTCTATTTGTATTGTTTTATTTACATGTATTTATAACGTCTGCACTATTTCCTTTGTAGGTTTGCACGTTCGCTCGTATAAAAAGCGTTTCACTGCATGTCGTACTGCGTGTGTATGTGAAAAATTCAATTTTCACTTGTGTCCTTGTTTACATTTTCGTATGGTGGACTTTTGTCCCGGTGCCTCCACAGTCTCACAGTAAAGTTCTGTTCTGTTCTGTACTTAAACCCGGGCTGGAATATGCAATAAAACAATCGGGATTAATGTGGAAAATTCGCAGAGCGTTTTGTAAAAAAGTGATTTAAATGACGTTTTAATATAAAGGCCATGATGAGAGATTGAATGGCAAAATGATGTTATCCGGAAAGAGTGTGTGTGTGTTTGTGTGTGTGTGTGAGAGAGAAAGAGAGTTCCTGATCCTGTAAGCAGGCCAGTGCCTCATGCTGCTGTGTGTGTGTGTGTGTGTGTGTGTGTGTGTGTGTGTGTGTGTAGTGAGGTCAGAAGGGAGTTGGGATCCCTAAGTGCGTGGCCTTCTCGCCCTGGCGGAGATCCTTTCATAGGGCTTCTTTAGACTGATTAGCCCGAGGACAGCCCTGAGGCCTGGTCCCAATCCCCAGGACATTCATTAGCTCACATGCCTGTTCATTAACCAATTATCGGCAGACGCCAACTGGCACATTTCATTCAGCACTTATTCAAACTCATGCATAACGCAGACACCTGAAACCCGGGTTCCAGTTCGAACATCGATGGATCGTCTCACGATTCCCGCGGTGGTTATTTTCTTTCTATTAAAGTTTCAGGATCCTGAAACGTTTTATTTATTTATTATTTTATTCGAAAGCTCTTCAACCTGTGCTGTTTTGTTTCCCGAGAATAAAATGAAGCCCAGACAGCCAGCGCTGTAATTGAGCTGTTTCCAGCCTGTGTTAGACAGGCTCTGGCATGGCACGAGTGGAGGTGAATGATCCGCTCTTGCGTCTTTATAACATGCTAATTAGGCCTTGGAATTGAAATTACAACAGTTGGTCTCTCATTTGCATAGGGGTCATGTTTAGCTAATGTGTC
>JACRUU010000011.1:465406-467906 GCA_030449085.1 Kryptopterus vitreolus | reverse complement strand
TGACAAATAACGACTATTCTATAAAGTGAATGTTTAAAATAAATGCTAATGTTAAGAACAAAGCATAAAAATTTGTGGGGGGGGCTTGTGAGGTCAGTAGATTGCAGGTTCAAATCCCACCACCAAGCTGCCACTAGTGGTTAAAAAAAGTAAAAAAAAAAGAAGAAAGCTTTAAACTGGGCTTATTTTTGTCTGGTTATAGGATCTAGTAGAAGTTAATAATAATAGGGAGGTGTGTAGCCCAGTGGTTAAGGCGTTGGCCTTTGGACTGGAACATCATGGGTTCAAACCCCACCACCACCAAGCTGCCATTTGTGGTGCCCTTGAGCAAGTCCCTTAACCCTCAATTGCTCAGTTGTAAGTCACTCTGGATAAGGGTGTGTGCAAATGCATGTATAGTCGATTTATATTCAGGAACCCTCTTAAAAACATAATAAAATAAATAACAGTATAATAAAAATCACCTTGTCCGTTTCACGTCTTCGGTAAATACAATCTCAGACAAAACAATCAGGGTTTATTGTGCAAAAATAGGAAATGCCATGTGTGAAATCTCCTTCCATAGGATTTAAGAGGTGAAGTAACAGGTGCTGATAATCAAATGTCCTTGGTTAGCACGTTCGCCTCACACCTCCAGGGTCCGGGTTCGATTCCCGTCTCGGCCATGTGTGTGTGTGTGTGGAGTTTGTGCATGTTCTCCCTGTGCCTCAGGGGGGTTTTTCTCCGGGTTCTCCGGTTTTCTCCCCCGGTCCAAAAACATGCACGGTAGGTTGATTGGCACATTGGAAAATTGTCCCTAGTGTATGAATGTGTGTTGTGTGTGTGTGTGTGTGTGTCCTGTGATGGGTTGGCATTCCATCCAGGGTGTATCCTGCCTTAACGCCCATAGACACCTGAGATAGACACAGACTCCCCGTGACCCGAGGGAAGATCGGATAAAGCGCTGGACCGGGGGAGGAAACCGGAGAACCCGGAGAAAAACCCCCTGAGGCACAGGGAGCACATGCACAAACTCCACACACACATGGCCGAGACGGGAATCGAACCCGGACCCTGGCGGTGTGAGGCGAACGTACTAACCACTAAATCACCGTGTCCTTTGCATATACATTACAGTACAGTGAAATTCTTTCTTCACAATATCCCAGCTGGGGTTCAGCCATGATACAGCGCCCAACCGGGCCCCCCCCCCCCGCCGGAGCATAAAGGGTTAAGGGCCTTACTCAAGGACCCAAGGTTGGCAGCTTATCGATACCAGGGCTCGAACCTTCATCCCAGAGAAAGTTAATGACAGTACCATTAGAACATACTAAAGAAGTTAGACTTAAGTCATGCCAAGGTACAGATAATGAACAGGACATTAGCACACGTCATAACGAGTAGTTAAGCAATCAAATGGTTGTGCCGGGTCGGGGGGGGGGGGTCAAAAAAAGAATAATATAAATGACCTCTGAGGTATTTTTCTCATCAGAGGGATAAATCATTGCAGGAAGGCATGTCACTTTTGAAGAACTTGACTCCCTTTGTTAAATTTCTATCGGCAAACACGCCTTTTTATTATCGTACACCAGCAGCGGAGACGCTGCGGCATTGTGTCTAAATTAACTTTCTCTATTTGCCAGTAAATGAAATCAATTCCGTCCTTTATGCTACTTTTTTTCCCCCTTCTTTCTTTCTTTCTTCCTTCCTTGCGTACGCCTTTTGTCTTGTTGCGAAATCTTTTCTCCCTCTCTCTCCCTCATTCATCTGTTTTGCCCTTTCCTTGATCTGATAGCATTAAACATATAATTAAGTCATAAAGGAAGGTGCTGATGAGCGTCGCAGATGGTAATTGCGTCCTACATTTGAATGAAATGATATGCATTGCCACAATTTACAGCCTGCTGCTCATATTTTATTCAGCAACCTTTTATCTCTCTTCCCTCCAAATTATTCTGCAATAAATTTAGACATCTTATCAATAGCAGGAGTGATAGTGGCAGGAACCTGGTAAAGGGAGCGAGAGAGAGAGAGTCAGAAAGAGGAAAAGAGAAGGGAGGAGGGGGAGGAGAAAAAAAAAAGAATAAAAGAAAGGAAAGGGAAGAGTTTTTAGCCCGCTGTTTTAAAGTCATTTTCCATAATAAAAGACGAGTAATTCGCTTTTGGAGACGACAAAAAAAAACCTTCCGCTTGGAAAAACACGAGGGAAGTTTTTATTTTTTATTTTTTTTTTTTTATTAATAACCCGAATTGTATTTTTTGGATTCCAGTGCAAAAATGCTGCATGGGTTCAACCAGTCGCTCGTACGGTCAAAGAGCAGCACATGCATGCATTCATTCATTCATTCATCTTCTAGCACTTTATCCAATCTAAGCACTTTATTTCCGACTTCCCTCTGAGTCTGTGTCTATCTCAGGCGTCTATGGGCATTAAGGCAGGATACACCCTGGATGGAATGCCAACCCATCACACACTCAAACACACACACATTCATACACTAGGAACAATTTTCCAAGGTGC
>JACRUU010000011.1:455406-457906 GCA_030449085.1 Kryptopterus vitreolus | reverse complement strand
TGGGGTAATAGATCCCAAAAAGAAACCACATTCATTTTATATTTTGTGTTATACACGCATTATTATACGACGAGGCGATGCCGCTGTACTTGGGGGCGTGGCCGCGTATGCGCTTGTTCTGGGAGGTAATAGTGCGAGTGTTACGGAGGACCTGTGGATTGGATTTCCGGATGAACGCGGCCACTTGTTTTGAGATGTGCAGCGCAATAGCGCCTCGTGTGGCACCTGCAGCATCGCGCCCAAGGCAAGGCCCAAGGTAGATCATGTGACCTGCGAAAAAAAAAAACTTTCCATTACAGTTTTGCGAATTATTCCTTTTCATCAGAGCGTACAAACTTTTTTGAGATACATGTGTGTGTTTTTGCGAATTTTCCTGCGTTTCCGCTATTTTCACTATGTATCTGTGCATTTTGAAGGGTGACGGAAATGTTGTTATAACGTTGTTTTATATATAGATCTATATATATATATATATATATATATATATATCTATATATATATATATATATATATATATATATATATATATATATATGGGGCATGGTGGATTAGTGGTTAGCACGTTCCCTTCATTTAACCCTTCATTAAAAATGTTTGTGTTTACTCATGTTATCTTTGATGAATATTTAAATCTGAAACATTAAAGTGTGACAAACAGGCACCATAAAAATAAATTAAATAATTAAAAAAGGAATCAAGGGGCACGGTGGTTTAGTGGTTAGCACGTTCGCCTCACACCGCCAGGGTCCGGGTTTGATTCCCGTCTCGGCCATGTGTGTGCTCGTTCTCCCCGTGCCTCAGGGGGTTTTTCTCCGGGTTCTCCGGTTTCCTCCCCGGGTCAAAAACATGCACGGTAGGTTGATTGGCACCTTGGAAAAATTGTCCCTAGTGTATGAATGTGTGTGTGTGTGTGTGTGTGTGTCCTGCGATGGGTTGGCATTCCATCCAGGGTGTATCCTGCCTTAATGCCCATAGATGCCTGAGATAGGCACACAGACTCCCCGTGACCCGAGGGAAGATCGGATAAAGCGGTAGAAAATGATGAATGAATGAATATAATATATATATATAATATATATATATACTATGTTACCTTGCCTACGTAAACCTAATTTAGACGTTTGAATAAATAAGCTTTTGTCCTTAACGTTTTTTTCCTTTACATTAATTTATACTTTAAGTTAGTTCGAAACCAGTACTGCAATAAATAAACAAATTAATTAATTAATTAATTAATTAATTAATTAATCGTTAAGTCTATAATCCAGTGTAAGAGGATTTGGACTGATGTTAGTATATCATTATAAAAAAAAAAATTGAAAAAACCAGAATTAAAAATGAAAACAAAGTCTACGTGAGTGTTCAAATGGAATTATTAGTAAAAAATGCAAAAAAATGCTAACTTTTAAAACTTTAAAAAATGTTTTACACCTTTCGAATTTATTTATTTATTTATTTTTTACATTTTTTGATGCAGAAATGTCAAAAGTGGGCACTTCGAATTCACTGATAAAAACACGAGCACACAAAATTATTCCTTCTTTCAATTATTAACGAACAAATTCGTGTTTTTGATACCTTAAAACCGGCGTGTAGAAAAAAAACAAACAAACAAACAAAAGACTTTTACTAATTTTACAAACAAAAGAATCATTACTAATCACCGGGGAACGGTGGCTTTAGTTAGTGGTTAGCACGTTCGCCTCACACCGCCAGGGTCCGGGTTCGATTCCCGTCTCGGCCATGTGTGTGTGTGGAGTTTGTGCATGTTCTCCCCGTGCCTCAGGGGGTTTTTCTCCGGGTTCTCCGGTTTCCTCCCCCGGTCCAAAAACATACACGGTAGGTTGATTGGCACCTTGGAAAATTGTCCCTAGTGTGTGAATGTGTGTGTGTGTGTGTGTGTGATGGGTTGGCATTCCATCCAGGGTGTATCCTGCATTAATGCCCATAGATGAATGAATTACTAATCAGACAGATGTGACTATTGTGCACTTAAAAAAAATGCCTTCCTGTTAGAGATTGTCAGATTACATTGATATTTGGATTACGTTTGTCCTTGTTGTTGTTGTTGTTGTTATTGGGAACGTTATGTATGTCCCGTATAAATAAAGTCAGGCTTCCCAAGATACGTACAGTGGACTTTGATAAAGGTCATGTTATAGCCAGAAGTCCATTTTTCTATGGTAAACCAACGTGACTTAAAAGTTGCCGTTTTTTTCCAGCAGTATCTTTGATTGCACTCGTATTTCACACACAATAGAAAATCCAGTCCAAAAGGGGGACACGGTCCAACTTTTTTGTCCCTCCTTTCTGTCTCGTAGTTGAAGTAGTAATCATTCCGCCTATCCATCGGAATCTGCTTTATTTCTACACAGGCTAAAGAAGCAATGGTCCTCGAGGCAGAGGATGAGCAACGTGTCACACCCACCCCCCCCCACACACACCACACACACCCCCTCACCCCTCTGCCACCACTCCAACCCCGTATGTCCCAGTGTGT
>JACRUU010000011.1:437906-450406 GCA_030449085.1 Kryptopterus vitreolus | reverse complement strand
CCCTGACTCATTAATGCCCAGAGTTTATGTCATGGAAACGGACAGAGAGAGAGAGAGAGGAAAGAAAGAAAGGAAGGAAGAAAAAAAAAACACCCCTCTTCCATTAGTCTTTTTCTTCGCTGCTCATTATGGCTTCTGTCCTAGTGAGCTGTGAATATGTACTGTTCTAATAAGCCGCGTGACAGAATGAAGGCACTTCTAATTGGTTTTAATGCCGGCCGAGACTGAACCGCTCAGGACAAAGGTGGCCGTAACGAGCTCGTGGTTTTGCACGGCGAGGTCCGGACCCAACGCTTGGGCGAAGGAAGGAAGGAAGCTTTCCATTCTTCTCAGCGATCCTTTCTTTCTCTCTTTCTCGTTCACTTCTCCTTCTTCTTCTGCTTATGATCGACCCTGCGTTACTCCCGGTTAGATGTAGCGCGGGTCAGAGTGGACAGCCAGCTGAAATATCACAGGCCGCCCTAGGCTTATATGTTTCTTTGTGCTGGAGGTAGACCGAGCATCTCACTCTTCTCTCTCTCTCTCTCTCTCTCTCTCTCTCTCTCTCTCTCTCTCTCTCTCCTGGCGTCCACGACGCTTCAATTTCTGCTGGCACATGCAGATCGGCAGGTTAATTAGGTCCTAATCCCGTCGAGCTCCCCGTATATTAAACGGCACACACTCTAATGGGATGTAATGAATTAAAATGTAGGCCAGACAGGTGATATATGAGCTCAGACGCAGCCGGCAGAATATAGAAGGTGGACGAACGAATGAATGAACGAATGAATGAATGAATGGGGATTAATGGCTGTTAGCGAGCATGAGAGCGAGAGCGAAGGTGTCGAGATCAGGCACGTTTGCTTGCATGTGCATCTTGAATAAATCTCCGGATGTGCTGATCCGGATGGCGGTGGAACAGGTCAGGGCTGGCACCGAGGTGTGCTGGGTGGAGCATCAGGCTGTGCTGGATACTGATAACCAGGTGGCTGATTTTAAAACCCCCCCCCCCCCCCCCAGTTCCGAACAATAGGACCTTCCCCTGTTACGCCCGGCTGCACAACAATACTCGCTCTAACGGCACATTACAAACAGATCCAAAATGCTTCATTGTTCTGCCTGCACTGGCAGCTTCGCTAACGTGCCTCAGAAAACGGTGTCCACCCCCCCCCCCCCCACCCCCCCCCCACCTCCCCCCCCCTTTATTTTCTCAACTTACCCTTGTGCAAACAAAGTGCGCCCTTAAACGCATTGAAAAATGAGACTTTTTGTGAAGATAACAAAACACGTTAACAAATCATAAAACAAAATGACAATACAGAAAATGCATGAACAAATTGGAAACACGTTAATATATTCGGAAACAAAATAACACATCTAAAAACGAAATGACAAATTCGGGAAAATCCGTAAAAAACAACGACAAAACCCGGAAAAGGTCGATAATGTTTGAGATCGGATCAATTAGGGTTCATTGGATTCGGAACCCGTCAATCAAGATACTCATCCATTACTACAGGCTGTGAAAGGAGTGTGTGTGTGGGGGGTGGGGGTGGGGAGGGGTTATAACTGCTTATGAATGTTCTTCCTCAAAGTAGCGTTGAATGAATTCCATTTTCTCCGTTGTTTGTCAGTGTTTACTTCTGTTATTTTATTATATTTAAAAGTGTTATATTTTATATTAAGTGTTATACATTATATCTTGATTGACAGGTGTCTTGTCCAATGAGAATCAAGTTTTCCATTTTCAAACTGTACCTACCTTTTCGTGTTTGTATCGGTTTGTTATTTTGTTTTTGTTTTGGTTATTTAGTTTTTGTATTCGTTATTTTTTTCGGATTTCTTATTTTGTTTTCAGATTCGTTATTTTGTTTTTAGTATTTGTTATTCTGTATTTGTATGATTTACTTTGTTTTTGTATTTGTTATTTTGTTTTCAGAGTTTTTATTTTGTTTTCAGATTTATTAATATGTTTCAGAAATTGTTATTTTATTTTTATATTTGTTATTTTGTTGATGGATGCATTATTTTGTTTTCGGATTTGTAAATATGTTTCCAAATTTCTTATTTTATTTTTGTATTTGTTATTTAGTTTTCAGATTTGTTATTTTGTTATTTTGTTTTTGGATTTATTAATATGTTTCCGAAATTGTTATTTTATTTTTGTATTTGTTATTTATTTTGTTTTTTTATTTTTGTTATTTGTTTTTGTATTTTTATTTATTTTCAGATTTGTATTACTAAGCATGTTTTGTATTTTTTTATTTATTTATTTATTTATTTATTTACTGTGTATAAAAGTATATATATATATATATATATATATATATATATATATATATATATATATATATATATATATATATATATATATATATATTATATTTATTTATTTATTTATCTTATATTTATATTTATTTATACTGTGGGCCATCATGAAGTTTTTCTCCTATATATATATTTCTCTATATATTATATATATATATATATATTATATATATATATATATATATATATATATATATTATATACATATTTTACACATTTACAGACCAAGTAAATAAAATGTTTATAAAAAACGTATTCATTCCTCACCTTTCCTTCTTCACACACGTCTCCTTTCCGTTCCTCTTTTACTGTCGTCTTATGTCTCGCAGCTATATCCAAGCGTAAGCAGACGTGACATGACTCTTATGTCAATCTGGGGCCTGGTTTTTAAAAATAAATAAATGAATAAATGAAATAAATAAATAAAGATTTGCTGGAGGTCGTGATGATGGCAGGTCAAGATCTCGGGCTAAATGGCATTTTTACAGAGCATCTGATGACACAGTGATGACAGCTCCCGTATGCTAACGTTAATGAACGCAGGATGCGCCAGAGTCCCGTCCTGCTGTGGGTCTCGAAAACGACACACTGAACTTTTTCCTTTTTCCTTTTTCGCCTTCGCCTCTAATATACGAACAAGGAATTCATTAATGCCATCGAGTTTCGGCGTGTCCGGTTATTATATATTATATTCAATTTCTACCGCTTTATCATTTCTTCCCTTCACGGATCTGTGCATCTCGATTATGCATTCAGGATACACCTGGATGGAATGCCAACCCATCACACACACATCACACACACACGCGTCGTCCGTATACCTTTCGTGGGAAAAAAACGGAAGAAAAATAAGGCACAAAATGAAACTAATATGGAATGAATAGATCATTATATACGATGCCATATATATCTACATATATATATATATATATATATATATATATCTATATATATATATATATATATATATATATATATATATATATATATATATTATAAAATCTACGGGTATAGCAGAAACGATGTAGATGTAATAAGGATGTGGGGTAATTTTATACTGTATGCATTTATACTTGTGTGTATGTGTGTGTGTGTGTGTGTGTGTGTGTGTGTGTGTGTGTGTGTGTGTTTTTGAATCCCTCCTATTCTTATGCCTGGATCGCCTCTCAGCACATGTTGGTTTCTTTATACAACTTTTTACTTTTAAAGTCTACTAACCCGTACATGTTCTCTCTCATGCATACTGGACTGCGGCCTGTGGACACACCGGCAGGGCTACTGGGAACGGGCCCAAACATTTTATATGTGTGTGTGTGTGTGTGTGTGTGTGTGTGTGTGTGTGTGTGTGTTTCATTTGTGTCTCCTGTCCGAACCAGGCCATTTGCAGTGGACTGTAAATGCCATGCTGTGCTGGTGGCATGCATGTGAGTTAGCTATGCCTGATGAACATACACGGGGACAGCAAACAGATCCCACATGGAAAAACAGGAATAACACAGGGTGGAGGAGGAGGGGGGGGTTCCTTTAGGCTATTGCACAGTCCGATCACATTTAAACGGCAAAGTTAAATGACAGGACAAACACTGACAGTTGACGTGCGCGTATTAGAAAGCGGCTCGGTACCGACCGATCGCTATTTTACATCCCGACGTTCCTGGGTTTTAATCGGATTTGCACAATAGGAAAGGTGTTTGTGTTTGTGTGAAGGGTTGTAAACAACCCTGTCTTGTTTAAGAAATGAAACCGTAAACGAACGAACTGCTATATTGCAATTATCAATTGATTATACAATAATATTTATTTATTTATTTATTTTTAAATAAGAGACCATTCCAGAAATGATCCAACATTATTAAAATAACCCTTTCTTTGCTAAAAAGCTTGCAAGCTGATTTTATATACATTATTTGTTTTTTACTAGTAACATGCTGTTTATAACAAGTTTATAACTTGTATGATGGTAATAAAGCCAAAAGATTCTGCCATTGATTAGTTTCCCGTTTGCGTATTCCACCAAATGTATTAGATTTGGTGCAAAAGTTTCTTTAAACGTTTATAATCGTCACATTCAAACAATGTCATATTCATTATATGGGTTCCTTTTAAGTCCCGATTTCAGGGGAAATAGATTTTACATTTATGGCATTTGGCATTAGACGCCCTTATCCAGAGCGACTTACAACTGAGCAATGAGGGTTAAGGGCCTTGCTCAAGGACCCACTAGAGGCATCTTGGTGGCCACTGTGGAATGCCCTAATCACTGGGCTACCATCTCCTCTTTATAGATACAAGAACATAAGTATTATCAGGTACTGATGTAGGGCACGGTGGTTTAGTGGTTTACCAACTCCAGTGGCCTCACACCTCCAGGGTCCGGGTTTGATTCCTGTCTCGGCCACGTGTGTGTGGAGTTTGTGCATGTTCTCCCCGTGCTTCAGGGGGTTTTTCTCCGGATCCTCCGGTTTCCTCCCCCGGTCCAAAAACATGCACGGTAGGTTGATTGGCACCTTGGAAAATTGTCCCTAGTGTGTGAATGTGTGTGTGTGTGTGTGTGTGTGTGTGTGCCCAGCGATGGGTTTCCATCCAGGGTGTATCCTGCCTTAATGCCCATAGACGCCTGAGATAGACACAGACTCCCCGTGACCCGAGGGAAGATCGGATAAAGCGCTAGAAGATGAATGAATGAAGGTACTGATGTAGGAAAAGGAGGTCTTGAGGGCATTCCAAAAAGGTGCTCAGTCGCAATTTACAGCATTTAGCAGACGCCTTTATCCAGAACGACTTACAACTGAGCAATTGCGTATTAAGGGCCTTGCTCAAGGGCCCACAATGCCCAATGAGCCCACATTATGGTCTTACGATCCGCAGTCCAATGCCTTAACCACTGAGCTCCCACCTCCTCTTTTCAGATGCAGATTCAGATATTAGTATTAACAGGTACTGATGTACTATGAGGAGGCCTTGAGGGCATTCCAAAAAATTCCCATTTGACCTGCCCATGTTCTCCCACACCACCCCCACTGCGGCCGCCCCGGGTAAGACTGGAAACACTAATGCTTGCCTACAAAGCCAAAAACAGACCTCACAGACCTCATCACCTCCTGCTCGTGCGGTTCCACCTTCTCTCAGGGGTAAGAGGTAAGTGTAGTTCAAGGCTCTTCTCCATCGTGGCACCGAGGTCACCGGGAAACATCTATTTACTAGCAACGTGGTGAATGTGCATTTATTCATAGCTCTTTTATGGCTAAGGGGCTTGTGCTAAAGGCCGTTAAACAGGTAAAAAAAACAGGTAGAAAAAATGTAAATAAAAATACAAAATTAAATAAAAAAATAAATAAAAAATAGTAAAAAAAAAAAAAAAAAAAAAAAAAAAAAAATATAATATATATATATATATATACACACATAACACACACACACACACACACACCCCACACACCCCAAACATATATATATATATATATATTATATTCATATTCATTCCTTCGTTCATTCATCCTTCTACCGCTTTTATCCGATCTTCCCTCGGGTCACGGGGAGTCTGTGTCTATCTCAGGCATCTATGGGCATTAAGGCAGGATACACCCTGGATGGAATGGCACACCACACAACACACACACACACACACACACACACACACACACACACACACACACATTCATAAACTAGGGACAATTTTCCAAGGTGGGAAAACTTGGACCGGGGGAGGAAACCGGAGAACCCGGGAGAAAAACCCCCTGAGGCACGGGGAGAACCATGCACAAACTCCACACACACATGGCCGAGACGGGAATCGAACCCGGATCCTGGAGGTGTGAGGCGAACGTGCTAACCACTAAGCCACCGTGCCCCAGGAGATATATATATATATATATATATATATATATATATATATATATATATATATATATATATATATATATATATATATATATATATATATATATATATATATATATATATTATATATTACCCCAGCACCCAGAGCACCCATCTATTACAATTCCATGCCCCTAACTACATGGTAACCATATCGCTAGGTATGTGAGGTGTCCCAATACTTTTGCCTACATAATGCATTCGGAAATCGCAAAGAAAAAAAACCCTCCCCAAAACAACCCCGCGTTCTGCGATTGTGCATTCGGCGTGCGTCGCAAGCGCAGATTGTCTGAGCATAAAGCCCACAGGTTTGGCGGTGGGAAAGTGAGTCAGCAGCAGCAGCAGCGCTGTCACAGAGCGATAGGAATTATCAGTGTCACCTTTGAGCCGCCACCGACATCTAGTGCCTTCCGCTATCACGCGTAATGGCATTCAGGCCTGTCCTTGATCACATTTACGATAGCATATTTGATGCGTTTGTAAAAAGCCGGCGAAGAATAAAACCCACCTATGAGAATATGTCCTTCTTTTTCTCTCTCCCTCACTCTGTAAATCACATGTCAGACGCTCGGCCGTGTACCTGCTGCAGCCTGAAAGCCGGGAAAAGAGTGTATGTGTGTGTGTGTGTGTGTGTGTGTGTGTGTGTGTGTGTGTGTGTGTGTGAAAGGGAAAAAGAAAGAGAATAAGAGGCAAGGGGGGGGGAAAGGGATGGGGGGGGGTGGAATAAAGTAAGATTATCTTTGCGACTCCTGTGTGGTACGTGGAGTGACAGCTCTTTCAGCTGACTGACAGGTGTCCTTTGAAATGCCTGCGAGGCGGCGTCTGTTCTGACTGTTGAAATGCATATTGCCCGCCCTTATCAAAAACGCCACGGATGGCTCCGATAGGTGCCGTTAACATTGCAAATGGCTGTGGAATTATTCATCGTGTGTGTGTGTGTGTGTGGTGGGGGGTGGGGGGGGGGTGGGGAAAGAAAGAAAGAAAGAAAGAAAGAACGAACGAACGAAAGAGAGACAGGGTGAAGTTTGATTATTCTCCTCACACAATAGACGGAGACGCTTAATGATTTCTCTCCCGGCTTGGCAGCGAGCGGCGTGTGTCGACTCCGGCGCCGGGTGACACGGGTCTGGCCAAGTGTTTCCAGCAAGATCATAACGTCCGGGCCTGCATTTTAATTTCTAATACATTAATCTTCTCGCAGCAGATCCGCCTATGAATATTCCGCCCCGGCTCCTTGTTTTGTCAGAGAGACGCCGTCGCTCTCTTTCATCCGCCGAAGGTGCTTTCATTCCCTTTTGAAAAGCCGGGGCTAAATGGACCCGATCCGTCAACGACATCCGCGGCACAATGGCGCTGGCTAACGCGCGCTCCTTTTCTCCTTTTCAGGACGCTGATAGACAACTCTGACACTCGGTCCCTTTGGGGGAATGGGGGGGGGGGGCGCTTTTGTGTTTTGGGGGGGGGGGGCTCGGCTCTCCTGCTGCCGCTCCAGAGACTCCCAGCACTTTATCTCCGCTGGAAAGGATCGTCGCAGGTGAACGTAGCGCAGAGAGAAAGAGAGCGCTTGCCTTTTCTGACCCGTAGTCCGAGCGCCCCTCCGCACCTTCGCCGTCCTCGGTAACGCCGTCCCGGCGCTTCCGTTCTGTTCTACAAGCCCTCTACAGGCCTCTTTTTTTTTTTTTTTTTTTTTTTTTTTTTTTTTTTCCTTTTTTTTCTTTATAAGTGAAGCCTTCCTTTGTTCACCCGCTTTTAATTAGCATTGTCTTAAGTTCATTACAGTGAAGAACGCCTGCGTTCCCTAATAATAAGCCCAGGTGGACCTGCTACAACGTCCTCGCCTATTGTCCCGCGTGACCTGACATCGCTTCCCACGCGTCGTAGGCCAGGATGTAACGGCGTACGTAGGAACGAGAGAGAGGCTCAAAGGAATTCCGCCAGCTTACTGTGATTCATGACCGCGCTAATCAGAAGATGAATTTCCTTTTCGGGACGTGGAGCGGAAAAGCCAACATTTAATAATAATAATAATAATAATAATAGTAAGGGGCACGGTGGTTTAGTGGTTAGCACGTTCGCCTCACACCACCAGGGTCCGGGTTCGATTCCCGTCTCGGCCATGTGTGTGTGGAGTTTGTGCATGTTCTCCCCGTGCCTCAGGGGGGTTTTTCTCCGGGTTCTCCGGTTTCCTCCCCCGGTCCAAAAACATGCACGGTAGGTTGATTGGCACCTTGGAAAATTGTCCCTAGTGTATGAATGTGTTGTGTGTGTGTGTGTGTGTGTGTGTGTGTGTGTGTGTGTCCTGCGATGGGTTGGCATTCCATCCAGGGTGTATCCTGCCTTAATGCCCATAGACGCCTGAGATAGGTCACAGACTCCCTGTGACCCGAGGGAAGATCGGATAAAGCGCTAGAAGATGAATGAATGAATGAATGTTAACTTAAAGCGCCACCTAGTGGACAAATGGAAGATACTTTTATAAAGTCATTGAAAAATGACACTACTTATTATTACCTTTTCAATAGTGTCATCTATAATCTATCCCTAATCTATCTTTCCAAAGTAACTTCCCGACACTGCGTTTAACGACGTCTCAAAGCAGCTTTAATGCAGCGAGAATGAAAAGGATTTTCCGATATAAGTGTACGTTTGTTTCTTTATGAGCAAGTATTTGTATTGTATTATAATTTTATTGCCCCGTACAGCAAAAGAACATTTACTATTCATCTGTCTTATATGAAGTATGCACACATATACAGGTGTTTGATATGTACACAATATTCATTCATTCATCTTCTACAGCGGTATCCGATCTTCCCTCGGGTCACGGGGAGTCTGTGCCTATCTCAGGCGTCTATGGGCATTAAGGCAGGATACACCCTGGATGGAATACCAACCCATTGCAGGACACACACACACACACACACACACACACACATTCACACACTAGGGACAATTTTCCAAGGTGCCAATCAACCTACCGTGCATGTTTTTGGACCGGGGGAGGAAACCGGAGAACCCGGAGAAAAACCCCCTGAGGCACGGGGAGAACATGCACACACACATGGCCGAGACGGGAATCGAACCCCGATCCTGGAGGTGTGAGGCGAACGTGCTATAGTGCCCCTCTGTACAAAATACGGAATAAAATAAAGCGTATTGATCCAAAGCATTAAAAATTAACGTTATTAATGAATTCATCGTTTCTGTCCAACAAACTTGCAAAAGTCTGAAAAGCATTTGAGAAAATGATATAGAAGGTGTCGTTACCAGGTTACTTTTGTAAATGTAAAAGGTTACAGATTACAAATGTAATAATTAGTGTAACTTTTCAGTGACTTTATAAAAGTAAAGTAACTGATTACATTTAATGACTTTTTTTTGCTTACTTTCAGTTGTCCACTAGGTGGCGCTTAGTGTAATTAACTTTCTAAGGAAAAAGTAGGTGATATTTTTCCAAATTGAGCTGCATTGTTTACAAGGGCGACGGTGTGTGTGTGTGTGTGTGTGTGTGTGTGTGTGTTGGTTGGATGGTGGTGGTGGTGTGGGTGGTGGTGGGGGTAACCTCTTTTGGATTACTTTTGGATTAGTAATCTTTAATTTTCGAAAGCAACTGTAATTTAATGACATGTTTTTTTTTTCTCAGTAACTGTAACGAATTACGGTTACTTTTATTCTGTAATTAAATCACGTAACGCCGTTACATGTAACTCGTTACTCCCCGCTCGTTACACATCGCCTCTATAATCTCCCTCGTTTAATCCAGTGCCTTCTTATGCAACTTGCATAAATATTTTGCATTTTACATATAACTCAAATTCGAATTTTATTATACTATACATTTACATTTACAATTGCATTTGGAAGAGGCCTTGGTGCTGGGATTATGAGACCTTGTTCCAACCTACCCTAACCTCCTAACCCTACATTGATTATACTATATATACTATACATTTACTTACATGCAGACGCCCAAGCAATTGATGGTTAATTCAAGGGCCCACTATGGTTTAAGGAACCTACCCTAATCCTAACCCTACATTTAGATTATACTATATATACTATACATTTATGCTTGCATTTATCAAGCCCTTACCCAGCACGACCAGAACACTAGTGGCTAGTGGTGCCTTGGTGCTGGGATCTGAACCTGAGACCTTCGGGTCCAGGGGCCAACGCCTTAATCACTGAGATTCCAACCTACCCTAATCCTAACCCTACATTTAGATTATACTATATATACTATACATTTATACATTTATGGCATTTATGCAGACGCCCTTACCCAGCACGACTTCAGAACAGCGCAATTTAGATTTAAGGGCCTTGCTCAAGGGCCCACTAGAGTGGCAGCGGCGATGGTGATGGGATTTGAACCTGCGATCTTCCTCTTCAGTGCCTTAACCAATGAGCTCCCACCACCACCTCCTCCTCCTCCTCATACAAGTTCTATCGACTTCTATCCATCCCATCTGACTGTTTCCGCGCCCCCCCACCACATCCCTCCACACCCTCTCTATTTAAATGAAGCCTCTGTGGCCTCCGAATGCTTCCTCTGTGTGGGACTATAACTCAGCGCGGAGAGCGAGAAAGCAGTCTTTATAGTGGTGTTAAACATGCCGAGGCACGTGAGGCAATTACGAGTGTCATGAAGCAGCCATATGTAGATCTGCAGACATTCATAATTATGATATCTGATTTGGGCCGCTCGTGTGCATGTGTGTGTGTGCGTGTGTGTGTGCGTGTGTGTGTGTGTGTGTGTGTGTGTGCGCAGAGCTTCGCAGCCGGCCAGCGTCGGGAGGACGAGAGCCATATTTTAGTGCAGCCGAGACAGACTTCTCCCCGAAGGTACATCTGACGCGACACCAGCTGCTGCCTGATTGGGATTTATCCTTCCTGTTTTCGATTAATATGGAGATGAATACAGGTGTTCTGTGTCGTAAAATTAGTTTAGCTCACACAAATTGCAATTAGGGCCTCTCGCGAAGAGACGGGGAGGCACATCCTGCATGGGTGTCTGTCTTTTTTCTTTTTTTTGAGGCGAAAGAGGAAAATGAAAGGAAAAAAAATTGAGAACCGGGAGGGAGGGAGGGAGGGAGGGAGGGTTGAAGGTGGGAGCGATGGTGACTGTTTTGGTCCCTGAGAGCGCTTGGCATGGGCACCTGTTTGTTACGGTGAGGAGGCAGGCTGGCATGAGCCGTGACACGCTAGTCGGGCACCGAGAAAAAAAAAAAAAAAAAAAAAAAAAAAGAAGAGAAAAAAAAAAGCACAACAAATGAGCTTTTGAAAGCAGCCTCTTCTTCAATGGGAAGGAGTTCAAGGGCTTCAAGTAGCAGGAAGTCATCCAAAAGGCTTCTGCTGCTCTTTAGGGACTGTGTTTGTGTTTGTGCATGTGTGTGTGTGTGTGTGGGGTGTGTGTGTAAAGTTTCTCGTTTTCGTGTGCGTATATGTAAAATGTGTGTTGACTGTCGCTACTATGCATGTGATTTAGCAAAATAATGTAATGTAAGAATATTTCAAATATTTTATTACAGGCAATTTTAGCATTGTAATGCACTTTTTTTTTACCATCATGTTAAAACATCTTTAAATCATATATTTGAACATTTTGCACACACTGGAAATCTAACATTATGTAATATATTATCCGTCATATTCAAATTTTTAATCCTTATCCTTATTCTCATTTCATTCCTTTTTACACGCGCTATTTTTATTTTAATAATTATATTTTTTATTAAAATAATTTTTTTTCAGATTATTTAGGATAATATTTATATATATATATATATATATATATATATATATATATATATATATATATATATATATCGGGTTATTTCATTCATTCATTCATCTTCTACCGCTTTATCCGATCTTCCCTCGGGTCACGGGGAGTCTGTGTCTATCTCAGGCGTCTATGGGCATTAAGGCAGGATACACACCCCCCCCCCTGGATGGAATGCCAACCACATCGCAGGGCACACACACACACACACACACACACACACACACACCACACACATTCATACACTAGGGACAATTTTCCAAGGTGCCAATCAACCTACCGTGCATGTTTTTGGACCGGAGGAGGAAACCGGAGAACCCGGAGAAAAAAACCCCTGAGGCACGGGGAGAACATGCAAACTCCACACACACATGACCGAGATGGGAATCGAACCCAGAACCCTGGCGGTGGTGAGGCGAACGTGCTAACCACTAAGCCACCGTGCCCCCAATATATATATATATATATATATATATATATATATATATATCTATAATATATGAAGGATAAGAGAGAGAGAAAAAGGATA
>JACRUU010000011.1:432906-435406 GCA_030449085.1 Kryptopterus vitreolus | reverse complement strand
TTTGTATATATATACTGTAACCTATCTGTCTGTCTGTCTGTCTGTCTGTCTATCTATCTGTATATCTACTGTACCTATCTGTCTGTCAGTCTGTCTATCTTCTGTATCTATCTATCTATCTATCTATCTATCTATCTATCTATCTATCTATCTATCTATCTATCTATATCTATCTATCTATCTATCTATCTATCTATCTATCTATTTTGCAATTGAAATTGCAAAACGTGATCACTAGCAGATATTTGCCATATACACAGATTTATTTACACTAAAAGCGGATTGTATAGTCCTAAAAAAAAAACCCTATAACACGAATCTCACAACATGCCGTTTTTCTGATGCTTTGCCAACAAAGCCATATTTTGTGAAGGAAACATTCAAAAGGATCCAAAAATAAATCCGTGGTTAGTTAAAATTCTCGTAATGTTCATTGTGCAATGTGTGTCATATTACCCAGACCTCATTTCCATTTTCATTACCATTTTTATACATAGGTATATTACAAGCCAGAATTCCGGGTCCTTGGGTTTCCAGACTGTTCTTTACCTGAGGATTTCTTTTCTTCTTTTCTTTTCTTTTCTTTTCTTTTGCCATCCACAACTTTAGTTTGATGTCGGGTAATTAACTGGTTGAAGCTGAATTAGGTGAGTTGGAGCACAAAAAAAAAAAAAAAAAAAAGAACACAACACATACCGGTGACTAAACAAACACCACAGAAGCAGTTGTACTTTTAATTAACTGTCAAGCTTACCGCACAGTGAACTTAATAATGTTAAAACATGCAAAAGAGAGAAAAAAATAAAGAAAAAAAAAGCACACCTGTATGGGGTTCAACAACACACACACACACACACACACACACACACACAAATTGTTGTTGTGCGTTTTGTGATTTCGTGGGACACAAAAGAAACATCAGCGTGAGATAAAGCGCCTGGGTGGAAAGAACCCAAGGACCGAGGGGCCAAATGTCCATCATGGTGAGTGAAGTTTGAATCTCAGCCTGTCCTCCCTCCCGGCAGTGAGACATTGTGTGCGTCGGTGATAAACAACAACAACAACAACAAAAAAGCCAAAATAATAGACGTGTTTCTACCCACTGGCCGAGCGCTGTGACAAGGTGCTGAAAGGGTTCGCCAGAGCGTGGATGGTCCACGCGAGCACACAGACCCACGCCGTTACAGCGGGGGGGGGGGGGGGGGGGGGGTGGGGGGGGGGGTGGGGGGGGGGGGGGGGGGGGGATGATGCACCCGATAAGATCTGCACCCAGGCTTGACTGACATTACACCAAAACCTAATGTAGCTAAAGGTGTGTATCTTTACAAAATATATATATATATATATATATATATATATATATATATATTCTGCTAAAATGTTGTGTGTGTGTGTGTATGTGTGTGTGTGTGAGGACAGCGGCGGCGTCTGACTGACACCCAGATTAAGCACTCTGACAGGCCACACAATAAAGCCGTCAGAAGCAATGACACACCGGACAGAGAGAGAGAGGGATGAATTGTCACTCTGTCACACACGATGCGTCTCCTCGTCCCTGATGGCCTTCAACACACCGTGGGAAAAAAAATACGCTTTTTTTTTTGGGACGCACTCTTTTTGTTTTTGGGAGATTTTTTTTGGGCACTCGC
The DNA here is from genome assembly GCA_030449085.1 of Kryptopterus vitreolus. Classification (NCBI taxonomy): domain Eukaryota; kingdom Metazoa; phylum Chordata; class Actinopteri; order Siluriformes; family Siluridae; genus Kryptopterus; species Kryptopterus vitreolus. The sequence continues at coordinate 433,757 of JACRUU010000011.1, read as the reverse complement.
TGTTTGATGTTTGGGACTCGATCGTATGGAAATGGACGGTGTGAGGGAGACGCAGGAAAGCTTCCTGTATGTAGGTAAAAAATAAACAACAAAAAAGTCTTTATTTACTTTAGAAGTGCCTGTAAGGATTCGGGGGGGGGGGGGGGGGGGGGGGGGGGGGGGGGGGGCACTTGACTGTTTGGATCCTCAAGGGTGGATCTTAAACACCTTTGTGATTTACATTGATCAGGAGCGATTGAGCGGATTCTTTATGGAAATGGACCATCGTTGCTCTTTTTTTAATTGTTTGATTTTTTTTTTTGGTTTGTTTGTTTGTTTATTTGTTTTCACATTCTTCTTTCTTTCTTTCCTTTCTTTCTTTCTTCCTTTCTTTCTTTCTTTCTTTCTTTCTTTCTTTCTTTCTTTCTTTCCTTCTTTCTATCAAAATAGATGTTTTTTTTTTGTCTTTTACAGAAAAAGCAGGAAAAATTCAAATTCCGTTCAAATTTCCTCCCAATTCTTTATTTCTTTATTTATTTTTAATTAAAATTTTTTGTTGAATTTTTGTATTTTACCGAAAAAACAAACAAACAAACAAAAAGCAATTACTTCGATTGAGACGCACTTGCTAACATCGATAGTCTCCTTCTTTTTAATTAAATAACGACATGAACAATTCTATCTATCTATCTATCTATCTATCTATCTATCTATCTATCTATCTATCTATCTATCTATCTATCTATCTATCTATCTATCTATCTATCTATCTATCTATCTATCTATCTATCTGTAATACTTACATACGCTAGCTAATATTAACGAAATTGCATCAATACAATGATAATAATAATAATAATAATAATAATAAT
>JACRUU010000011.1:420406-427906 GCA_030449085.1 Kryptopterus vitreolus | reverse complement strand
TGCGTGTAAATACGGGATTCCGATCGTTCCGGAGGAAAAATGTGCCCGTTGTGTGTGTGTGTGTGGTGTAACACGCCCGCTACACACTCGTCATTAATCACGGCCAACAAAGAAACTCTGAGCGACACTAACTATTGACACTGTATTGTTAAACACAACCTCTGCGTGTTAAAACGTGTCGTCGTCGACTCTTTCTTCATTCAGGTGCTACAAACTGACCCCAGTGTGTGTGTTTTTTTCTCCCTCTTCCTTCCAGTCAGACAGGAGGCAGTGGGCCGTTATCCGATTAGAGCCTTACACTCGGCCATCCATCACTCCTGGGGTGGGTTGGGAGGAGTGGGGGGGGGGGGGGGGGGGTTGGAATACTTCGATCGCGGCAGGCACGATGATGCAAGACACCGATGGGGCCACGGCCCGGTACAGGCATACAACCGACAACGCTGCGTGCCGCTTTCTTATTTACTGAAGGTGGTGGAATGGCGTTATCCCGGCTTTGGGAAAACTCGCCGGCATCTTAACGACACTAACGGTTCCTGATCCGGGGATATTACCAACCTTTGCTTTCTCTGTTACTGTAAAGTCACAACGTTCAGTGAAGTTCAACAACTGCGTTCATTCTCAATGTTTGTCATATATATTATATATAATATATATATTATATATATATATATATATATATATATATATATATATATATATAAAAGGTTCCTCAACATTCGACCAGGATAAAGCCAGTTCATGACGGAAGTGCCGAGATTTTATCCGAGATTTCCAGATAATTATCCAGGCTATCTAGGATCTTTCTCTTTATATTTTCTTAATATAGATATATATAGAATATATATATATAGATAGAGAGAGATGAGAGATATATATATAGATAGCGAGAGAGGATGTGGATATAGGATGAGAATTAGGCTATATCGATATATCTATCTATCTATCGATCTCTCGCGCGTCGCGCGCTGCTATATCTATCTCTATATATATATATATAGATATATATTATATATATAGATATATAAAGTACACTATTAGCAGGATAAGGATAGTAGGAGAGGCAAGGAGCTATCGAGCGAGCTATCAGCGAGCTCCGCGGGCTCGCGCTCTCTCTCTCTCTGGAGGAGAGAGAGATATGATGATATATATATATAGAGAGATATATATATATATAGTATATATATATATATATATATATATGTATATATATATATATATATGAAATTACGCTTATATATTATGTATAATGTAAGGCTATTATTAGGCTATCTATCGATCTATAGCTATCGAGCTATCTAGCTATCTATCTAGCGATCTATCGAGCTATCTGATCGATCTAGCGATCTGAGCGCGCTCTCTCTCTCTCTCTCTCTCTATATATTAGAGAGAGAGTATATACTATATATATATATATAATATATATATATATAGATATATATATAGATAATATATCTATTGTATCTATCTATCTACATATATCCAATCCAATCAACCTACCGTGCATGTTTTCGGACCGGGGGAAACTAGAGAACCCGGAGAAAAAAACCCTGAGGCACGAGGAGAACATGCACAAACTCTGCACACAGATGGTGGAGGTGGGATTCGAACCTCTGACCCTGGAGGTGTGTGAGGCGAACGTGCTAAACCACTTAACCACCGTTAAACAAACATTTTTTAAAAATGTATCATGATTCTGGAAACATCACCGTAAAGGATGATCCGGGGAGGAGGTGTAGCTCAGGGGTTTAAGGTGCTGGGTTACTGATCAGAAGTTTGGGGGTTCGAGACACAGTACTGCCAAGCTGCTGCCCTTGGGTCCTTGAGCAAGGCCCTTATAAAAAATAAAGAAATAATAATTCGGATAAAAGCTCATGGATGCAAAAAATGTGACAAACAAGCAAAATCACATATAAAAAGGCATGCGGCACATTTCAGAATGCAGCCTTATTGGCCAAGTGTATTCACACACACACACACACACACACACACACACACACACACACACACACACTGTACGTGTGATTGTAAAAGACATAAGTGACACAGTGAACACATTATCATGGTCAGGAGTGCAGCGGAACGTGGGAAGATGAAGCCACAATACACACTGGTGTGATCCAGTAAATATCCAGTGCCACTGTAGATCCTGCACCGAATCTCTGCCTCTGTGGATCCAGTGTCTATCCAGTGCTACAGTGGATTCAATGTCTGACCTGCACCACAGCGGTACCAGTGACAATCCAGTGCCACTGTGGATCCATTGTCTGCTATAGTGGAATTCTGTATGTGATCAGTGCCATAGCGGATCCAGTCCATATCCAGTGCCACTGTGGATCCAGTGTCTGTCCAGTGCTACAGTGGATTCAATGTCTGACCTGCACCACAGCGATTCTAGTGACAATCCAGTGCCACTGTGGATCCAGTGTCTGCTATAGTGGAATCCTGTATGTGATCAGTGCCATAGCGGATCCAGTACATATCCAGTGCCACTGTGGATCCAGTGTCTGTCCAGTGCTACAGTGGATTCAATGTCTGACCTGCACCACAGCGATTCTAGTGACAATCCAGTGCCACTGTGGATCCAGTGTCTGCTATAGTGGAATCCTGTATGTGATCAGTGCCATAGCGGATCCAGTACATATCCAGTGCCACTGTGGATCCAGTGTCTGTCCAGTGCTACAGTGGATTCAATGTCTGACCTGCACCACAGCGATTCTAGTGACAATCCAGTGCCACTGTGGATCCAGTGTCTGCTATAGTGGAATCCTGTATGTGATCAGTGCCATAGCGGATCCAGTACATATCCAGTGCCACTGTGGATCCAGTGTCTGTCCAGTGCTACAGTGGATTCAATGTCTGACCTGCACCACAGCGATTCTAGTGACAATCCAGTGCCACTGTGGATCCAGTGTCTGCTATAGTGGAATCCTGTATGTGATCAGTGCCATAGCGGATCCAGTACATATCCAGTGCCACTGTGGATCCAGTGTCTGTCCAGTGCTACAGTGGATTCAATGTCTGACCTGCACCACAGCGATTCTAGTGACAATCCAGTGCCACTGTGGATCCAGTGTCTGCTATAGTGGAATCCTGTATGTGATCAGTGCCATAGCGGATCCAGTACATATCCAGTGCCACTGTGGATCCAGTGTCTGTCCAGTGAATTCTATGTCTGATCTGCACTGCAGTGGTTCCAGTTAATATCTGATGCCACAGTGTCTTTTCAGTGGATTCAATAGCTGACCTGCACCACAGTGCTTCCAGTGAATATTCCGTGCCACTGTGGATCCAGTGTCTGTCCCTTTCTATAGTGTAATCCTGTATGTGATCAGCGCCATAGCAGATCCAGTAAATCTCCAGTGCCACTGTAGATCCTGCACCTGATCTCTGCCTCTGTGGATCCAGTGTCTATCCAGTGCTACAGTGGATCCAGTGTCTGCTATAGTGGAATCTTGTATGTGATCAGTGGCATAGCGGATCCAGTCCATATCCAGTGTCACTGTGGATCCAGTGTCTGTCCAGTGGATTCAATGTCTTACCTACACCACAGTGACTCTAGTGACAATCCAGTGCCTCTGTGGATCCAGTGTCTGCTATAGTGGAATCCTGTATGTGATCAGTGCCATAGCGGATCCAGTCCATATGTAATGCCACTGTGGATCCAGTGTATTCTATAGTGGAATCCTGTATGTGATCAGTGGCATAGCGGATCCAGTCCATATCCAGTGCCTCTGTGGATCCAGTGTCTGCTATAGTGGAATCCTGTATGTGATCAGTGCCATAGCGGATCCAGACCATATCCAGTGCCACTGTGGATCCCGTATCTGTCCAGTGCTACAGTGGATTCTATGTCTGACCTGTACCACAGTGCTATAGTGAATATCCAGTGCCACTGTGGATCCAGTGTCTGTCCAGTGCTATAGTGTAATCCTGTATGTGCTCAGTGCCACAGCCAGTAGCAGATCCAGTGCCACATAGCAGATCCAGTACATTTCCAGTGCCACTGTAGATCCTGCACCTAATCTCTGCCTCTGTGGATTCAGTTTCTGTCCAGTGCTATAGTGTAATCCTGTATGTGATCAGTGCCACATCCAGTGGCAGATCCAGTAGAGATCCAGTGCCACATAGCAGATCCAGTACATTTCCCGTGCCACTGTGCCTAATCACTGCCTCTGTGGCTCCAGCGCCTGTACAGTGATAGAGCTCCGCTGGATATTAATACTAAAGATCCAGTGCCTACTGTGGATCCAGCGCCTTTCCAGTGGATTCTATACCACAGTGTATCCAGCGAATATCCAGTGCCACTGTTGATCCAGTGTCTTCCCAGTACTGATGTGAGTCCGGTGCCTATCCAGTGCAATTGTGGATCGAGTGAGTTCATTTCCAGCGCCACAGTGGATCTATTGCCTATTAACTGCCACAGTGGATCCAAAACCTAAATACATGTTTTTGTTTAATTTTTTCGGACACAAGCAGCCTGGAGGTGTGTGTAGCCCAGTGGTTAAGGTGTTGGACCCTGGATGGGAAGATCACGGGTTCAAACCCCACCACTACCAAGCTGCCACTAGTGGGCCCTTGAGCAAGGCCCTTAACCCTCAATTGCTCAGTTGGAAGTCGCTCTGGATAAGGGCGTCTGCCAAATGCCTTAAATATAAGTAGAAAAAAACCCACATGCACCAATGAAGTATTTCTTTATGCTTGAAAGATGCAGTTACCGTTACTGGGTCTCGAACCCCCATGCAAGAATAGATGCACCATGACCAGGGGTGATCAGCGAAACAGCAGTGAAACGGTTAATCCGTGAGAAACTTTAGCCAAGATCTGATGTGCTTTTTTTTTATATCAAAGTCAAGTTATTATCTCAGGACTGACCTTCTTGGATGCATTTCATTCTATCACTATATAATGATATATCCATTGGCTGCACTTGGGTGAACACTTTGAAACACTATCCTGCGCTTGGTCTTCACTGATCTGCGTGCTAATATCAGGATGACATCTTCCGAACCCCGTTCTCCGTCCTCGCCCGTACACCAGGGATCAGGAGGATTTCTGCTTCTCCGCACTGTTCTTTTCCCCACTGTCTTTCTGCTTACCACTCTCTTTTCTCTTTTGGACTGTGTGTGTGTGTGTGTGTGTGTGTGTGTGTGTGTTGGACCTTGGGTGAGGGTGGGGGTGGAGGTGTGTTGGGTCTCAGTGCCGCTCCGGCTTCATTAATCATCAGCGGCAGGCTTAGTGGTGTGACCCCCCCCCCCCCCCCCCTTCTCCATCCTCCAAACCCCCAACACATGCTTGTCTCCTTTCCTTTCCTTTCCCCCTCCTCCTCCTTCTCCTCCTCTCCTCCTCCTCCTCCTCCTCCTCCTCCTCCTCAGTCCCCTGGATTACCCCGGTCTGCTGATGCTGCTGAAATGTCAGCCCAAATCTGAGTCTTGATGCAGATAATCATTTCAATAAATATTTCTCCATTTGTGGCCCCTGTGCCAGGGGAATAATGCTCGCTCCTCTGTCAGGTAGCGCGCCATCATGCAGTGGGGGGGGGGGGGGGGGGGGGGATGGGGGGGGGGGGGTGTTGAAGCTTGACTCAGAGCCAGATGGCTTAGTCCAACTCTCAGCATATGTTCAACAAGCTCATGCGCTAACACAGTTTTTATTAATTTGAGCGTGGGAGAGATGCATATAGTATATATATACCTACCTCCTCTCTCTCTCTCTCTCTCTCTCTCTCTCTCTCTCTCTCTCTCTCTTCTACCACCAGCGCTTCCTCTTTCCATAATCCCCCCCAAGGGCCCGTCGGTAAGGGAGTGTGCCAGGGAGGACGAGAGCCGGTGGGGAATCGATGCGGCTGGAGTGGAGCTTAAGTCGCTTTATACGACGCTTATTACAAATGTCAAGTCATCCGGTGTGTGCTTGCGTGCGAGAGCGTGCAGAGAGAGAGAGAGAGAGAGAGAGAGAGAGAGAGAGAGAGAGAGAGAGAGAGAGAGAGAGAGAGTAGCGGAGTCGGAGTGGAGTTTGATTTGAAAATCAACACACCTGGTTTATATGGATGATTATTAAACGTGAACTAATGGCTCCCAGCAGGCTCCTGCATCCAGATTTGGAATATTAAATATCCGCTGCCTGGGTGATTATTACTGAGTGAGCTAAATTGGCATTTATTGAGTGTGGCAAGAAGAAAAATAAAAACCCTGCCGCAAGCTTTTATACATTTTTTTTTGGGGGGGGGGGGGGTGTTAGATGGTGTTATTTTTATTTACCCGCCTAATGTGTGTAAAAATACGTCCCCTCTTTTTCCCGGTGTGTTAAGGCGATCCCGATTGTCCCTCTTCTTCTTCTTCGTTTTCCTGTGACTTATGCTCGGCGGAGAGGGAGGGAAAGGGAGGCGGTAAAATGTCAATAGAGATGGTGAGTGAGAGAGAGAGAGAGAGAGGGAAGGCTCGGCTAATTAGCACCCATTTAGATTTTATGATAGCTGGGAGATGGGCTGCACTGACAGAGAGCAGTCTAGTTACATATTGTTGCAGCCTGAGGGTACCGGAGGAAAATGCAGATTTATTGGACCTATCATACCAGCATATTTCATTCGCCATTACGAGGTGGCGTACCCACGACGATGCCCCGGTTATTTATTGCAGATGAAATTGGGAAGAGCTGTGAAGAGCACGGAGGTTGGACGAACTGTTTCGGATTAGACGTTTTAGATACGAGCGAAATACCCCCCCCCCCCCCCCGTTCCCCGTGCCGTCAAGGGGCGGCTTTTCTTTTGCTCATTTTATTGTATTGAAAAACACAATAAACAGAAACATTCTGCGTCGTGTCTTTATCGCTTATGGAAGTAAATATATGATTCTAGGATCTTTTCTAGACACTTTCTATAGACACGGACCTAGACTTAGTCTATATATATATATATATATATATATATATATATATATATATAGGGGGCACGGTGGCATAGAGGTTAGCACGTTCGTCTCACACCGCACCAGGGTCCGGGTTCGATTCCCATCTCGGCCATGTGTGTGTGGAGTTTTTGTGCATGTTCTCTCCCCGTGCCTCAGGGGTTTTTTTCTCCGGGTTCTCCGGTTTCCTCCCCCGGTCCAAAAACATGCACGGTAGGTTGATTGGCACCTTGGAAAATTGTCCCTAGTGTGTGAATGTGTGTGAATGAGTGAGTGTGTGTGTGTGTGTGTGTGTGTGTGATGGGTTGGCATTCCATCCAGGGTGTATCCTGCCTTAATACCCATAGACGCCTGAGATAGACACAGACTCCCCGTGACCCCGAGGGAAGATCGGATAAAGCGCTAGAGATGATGAATGAATGAATGAATGAATGTGTTAAAAAGGAGAGTGTTTATTTTCGCCACGGCACATTTCCGGTTCACTTTCACGCGTCAATGCTGTGAAATTAAAAAAAAAAGGGAAACAAAATAAAAAGGTAAACAAAAAGGTAAACAAAGATTCCACAACCTACCTCGCTTTGCTTTACCAATATATATTATA
>JACRUU010000011.1:405406-410406 GCA_030449085.1 Kryptopterus vitreolus | reverse complement strand
TAGATAGATAGATAGATAGATAGATAGACAGACATACAGATAGGACAGATATAGAGATAGATAGACAGAGACATAATACAGATAGATAGAGATAGACAGATAGATATAGATAGACAGATAGATAGACAGATAGATACAGTAGATATATAGATAGACAGACAGACAGGTAGACAGACAGACATACATACAGATAGACAGACAGACAGGTATATTAGATAGTCAGACAGACAGACATATAGACAGATAGATAGATAGGACAGACGTACAGAAGATAAACTGGCCAACCGACAGGCAGGCAGACAGACAGACAGACAGACAGATAGATAGACAGACAGACAGTAGATAGATAGATAGATAGACAGACAGACAGGTATAGTAGAGTAGATCGACTGACCAACCGACGGACCAATAGACAGACAGACATACATGCAGATAGACAGACAGACAGGTACAGTAGATAGACAGACAGACATGCATACATACAAATAGACAGACAGACAGACAGACAGGTACAGTAGATCGACCGACTAACCGACCAATAGACAGACAGACGTGTACAGTAGATAGACAGACAGACAGACATACATACAGATAGACAGACAGACAGGTACGATAGATAGACAGACAGATATATAGACAGATAGATAGACAGACAGATATACAGTAGATAAACCGGCCAACCGACAGACAGATAGATAGATAGATAGATAGATAAATGTTTAGTATGAGAACAATGTGAATATGCGTTTTTGAGACAGCAACAAAGAACACACACACACACACGCACACACACACACACACACACACACACACACACACACACACACACACACACACACACACACACACACACACACACACACACACAGGATAAGCTTTAGGAAGAAAAAGGATGGCGTTTTCCTTCACCTGAGACGCACCGCCGGTCAAAAGAAATGGAGTATGGCAATAAAGGTAAGTATCGCGTTTATGTGATATGACATGCAGTAACACACTCTGGACACTGCACACACACACACACACACACACACACACACACACACACACACACACACACACTGCACTTAATCACAGTCTGGTTCTGCTTCAGTCATTTAATCGACACAACGCTCCGTCTCTCTCTGACACGCCCACCTACATACATTCATTTCCCTGCATTTGTAAATATTACCAGAGCTTAAAGGCAGATCCACGGTGATGTCACACACGCCTGCTTGTCATAAATGACCGGTCACACACACACACACACACACACACACACACACACACACATCGGCGTGGCCTGCCAATAAATCTGGGCCTCCTGTCGGTGCGTGCGTCTCGATATTTCCACCCCCTTTTGCACTTTAGACAGGAAATAATTGCAATGCAAGGACTTTTTTTTTTTTTCTTTTTTTTCCGTTTCCCTTTCTAATTTTAAGGGTCAACAGCATTTTAATACCATTTTAAACACACAAGCCAATGTTTTTTTATGGCACACGTACAAGTGGCTTTTGATAGCCAAACCAGCCAAGCATGGTTAAAGAGAGGCTCAGGCAGCTGCTACCGAGCGCCACTTAATTTAGTCTCCTGACCCGGGCTCACCTGGTCCCGCATGGAATTCATAATGCAAGTCAAGTGTGAAGAAAAATGATATACAGTGTATTTATCCTAAATATTTATGCAGGACCCCACTAAAGGAGCGGCTCGTGTCGAATAAAACGGTCAACATTGCCTTGTAACTCAGGCGGGGGGAGGCTCTGGGGCCCAGGGGCCCAGGGGCATTGTTCCCTGTTACATTACTATTATTATTATTATTATTATTATTATTATTATTATTATTGTTATTATTATTATTATTTTCATATTTTCACCACACGATTATGCACTCGTGTGCTTTTGGCTCTTTGTGTTTTATTATTTATTTATTTATTTATTTATTTATTTTGATTGACTCATTCATTTTCAGCTTCACAGACCTGAATGATGAAAATATAAGCGGTGCTTAAACACTTAATATTTGACGACGATTTCTACAAAAAATGATTTTTCTTGGATTTTTTTTTACATTTATTATTATTATTATTATTATTATTATTGTTGTTGTTGTTGTTGTTTTTTTTTCCTTTGTTTTTGACTCAACGTGTGAAAAATCAATCAAATCCATGATTTTCTTCTTCCTCGTTTTACTTTGCATTTGTTGTTTTATTGACATCGCAGTCATGGTGTGATTGTGTTAATGGATTTTATTGATTATTCCGTCGTTTTTTTCCCCAATTTATGATTGAAAATGACCTATAAATTATTCAATCCATCGGAAAACCTCGATACAAAAATGCTGGTGTTACGTTTTCTGATAAACGATGCAATTTCAATCACCATAATTCCTTTTCTGGAAATGTTTTTCTTTTTGTTGTTGTTGTTGTTTGTTTGTTTGTTTTGCTGTTCAATGTTACGAATGATGCTACAGTTTATCTCCATAATGAGCGTCGTCATGACAGTCATACGATGCTATGCGTTGTAATTTATTTATTTTTTACAAACGTTCCATTTTTTATCTTTTCTTTTTTTTCTTTCTTTTTATAATGTTGTAAATGTTGTTGTTAAAACATTTATCTGGAATTCTAGAATTGTTTCTTTTTGCTTGTAAAATATTATATCAAATAAATATTTTGGCAAGATTTCTGCCTCTTTTGTTTGTTTGTTTGTTTGTTTGTTTTTTACTGCTGTTTAGTTTTTAATATGAGTTAAATACTATGATGGTAGACACGCCCCTTTTTGTTTGTTGCTTTAACTACTAACGTTACAATCGCCATTATTTTGTTTTTTATTTTTTACTCCTGTTTAGTTTTTAATATTAATTAAATACTTTGAGGGTGCAAACATTGTTTTGTTTTTGTTTGTTTGTTTACTGCTGTTAATTTTTTATATTAATTAAATTAATATATTTTTTCTTTTTCCGTTGTTTATATTTTTTAATGTTAATTAAATACTTTGACGACACAAACACCTTTTTTTTACTGCTGTTTTTTATTTTTACTATTAATTGAATACTTTACGGTACAAACACCATTTTTGTTTTACTGCCGGTTATTTTTTACTATGTAATTAAATACTTTGACGGCACAAACACTGATTTACCGCTGTTTATTTTTTACTGTTAATTAAATACTTACATTTAAATAATTTACTTTTTTTACTGCTGTTTATTTTTTCAAATTTATTAAATACTTTTACAGTACAAACACTGTTTTTTTACTCCTTTACTGGTGTTTATTTTGTACTATTTTGATGACGATGGTACTATTTTAACTATGTGATTAAATACTGTGACGATACAAACACCGTTATTTTTACTGATTTACCGCTGTTTATTTTTTACTATGTAATTAAATACTTTGACGATACAAACACCTTTTTTTACTGCTTTACTGGTGTTTATTTTGTACTATTTTGATGACGATGATACTATTTTAACTATGTAATTAAATACTTTGACGGTACAAACACCTTTTTTTACTGATTTACCGTTGTTTATTTTTTACTATGTAATTAAATACTTTGACGGTACAAACACCTTTTTTTACTGATTTACCGTTGTTTATTTTTTACTATGTAATTAAATACTTTGACGGTACAAACACCGTTTTTTAACTGCTGTTTATTTTTTACTATGTAATTAAATACTTTGACGGTACAAACACTGTTTTTTTACTGATTTACTGGTGTTTATTTTTTACTATTAATTAAATACTTTGATGGTACAAACACCTTTTTTTTACTGATTTACTGGTGTTTATTTTTTACTATGTAATTAAATACTTTGACGATACAAACACCGTTATTTTTTACTGATTTACCGCTGTTTATTTTTTACTATGTAATTAAATACTTTGACGGTACAAACACCGTTTTTTTTTACTGATTTACCGCTGTTTATTTTTTACTATGTAATTAAATACTTTGACGGTACAAACACCGTTTTTTTTTACTGATTTACCGCTGTTTATTTTTTACTATGTAATTAAATACTTTGACGGTACAAACACCTTTTTTTACTGATTTACCGTTGTTTATTTTTTACTATGTAATTAAATACTTTGACGGTACAAACACCTTTTTTTTTTACTGATTTACCGCTGTTTATTTTTTACTATGTAATTAAATACTTTGACGGTACAAACACCGTTTTTTTTTTACTGATTTACCGCTGTTTATTTTTTACTATGTAATTAAATACTTTGACGATACAAACACCGTTATTTTTAACCGCTGTTTATTTTTTACTATGTAATTAAATACTTTGATGGTACAAACACCTTTTTTTTTTACTGATTTACCGCTGTTTATTTTTTACTATGTAATTAAATACTTTGACGGTACAAACACGTTTTTTTTTTACTGATTTACCGCTGTTTATTTTTTACTATGTAATTAAATACTTTGACGGTACAAACACCGTTATTTTTTACTGATTTACCGCTGTTTATTTTTTACTATGTAATTAAATACTTTGACGGTACAAACACCGTTATTTTTACTGATTTACCGCTGTTTATTTTTTACTATGTTAATAAATACTTTGACGGTACAAACACAGTTATTTTTTACTGATTTACCGCTGTTTATTTTTTACTATGTAATTAAATACTTTGACGATACAAACGTTATTTTTAACGGTTTATTTTTTACGTTATTTTTACAAAACTTTTTTTACTGATTTACCGTTGTTTATTTTTTACTATGTAATTAAATACTTTGACGGTACAAACACCTTTTTTTACTGATTTACCGTTGTTTATTTTTTACTATGTAATTAAATACTTTGACGGTACAAACACCGTTTTTTAACTGCTGTTTATTTTTTACTATGTAATTAAATACTTTGACGGTACAAACACTGTTTTTTTACTGATTTACTGGTGTTTATTTTTTACTATTAATTAAATACTTTGATGGTACAAACACTGTTTTTTTACTGATTTACTGGTGTTTATTTTTTACTATGTAATTAAATACTT
>JACRUU010000011.1:355406-400406 GCA_030449085.1 Kryptopterus vitreolus | reverse complement strand
GATGTGATGATGGTGGTGATGATGCTGATGTGATGATGATGATGATGGTGATGGTGATGATGATGTGATGATGATGGTGATGATGATGATGATGATGATGATGATGATGATGATGATGATGATGATGGTGTGATGATGATGATGATGATGATGATGATGATGATGATGGTGATGAGTGATGATGATGATGATGATGATGATGATGATGATGATGATGATGATGATGGTGATGATGATGATGATGGATGATGATGTGATGAATGATGGTGATGATGATAATGGATGATGATGATGATGGTGATGATGATGATGGTGTGAAGAAGATGATGATGATGAATGGAAGTGATGAAGGAAGAAGATGATGATGATGAGGAAGCATGGAAAAGTGGTGATGCTTGATGTTTGTGATGATGAGAAGGTGATGATGAAGCAAGATGATGGATGTAATGATGGTAGGAAGAAGCTGATGATAGGAAGAGAAAAGATGGTGAAGAGAGAATGATGAAGAAGAATGAATGATGATGAATGAATTAGGAAGAATGAAGAAGAAGAAGAAGAAGAGAAGAAGAAGAGAAGAAGAAGAAGAAGAAAAAGAAGATAGAAGAAGAGAAGAAGAAGAAGAAGAAGAAGAAGAAGAAGTAAGAAGAAGAAGAAGAAGAATAGGAAAAAGAAGAAGAAGAAGAAGAAGAAGAGAAGAAGAAGAACGAATAGGAAAAAGAAGAAGAGGAAGAAAAAGAGAACGAATCGAAGAGAAGAAGAAAAAGAAGAAGAGAAGAAGAAGAAAAAGAAGAAGAAAAAAAAGAAGAATAGAAGAAAAAGAAGAAGATGAAGAAGAATAGGAAAAAGAAGAAGATGAAGAAGAATAGGAAAAAGAAGCCCCCAAACCGAAGGAAGAACTAGGAAAAAAGAAGCCTAATAGAGAAGCCCCGCCAGATGAAGAAGCCGCCGCTCGAATACCGCCTCCGGAAGCCGCCGCCGCCGGCCGCCGCCGCAAAGAAGAAGACGAAAGGTCCCGAAGGAAAAAGAAGAAGGACCGCCGAGCCGAACTCGGCCGCCTCCCTAGGCCTGAAGAAGAAGAAGAAGAAGAAGAAGAAGAAGAAGAAGAATAGGAAGCGAAAAAAGAATAGGAAGTAGAAAAAGAAGAGGAAGAATAGCAATAAAACAATACAAAATAATCTGAATTATTATTATTATTATTATTATTATTATTATTATTAATAAATATGTCAATGGGAGTTTCAAAATGATCCAAATGATTGGTCAAATAACAAAAAAGATGAAAAAGAAGCAAAAACAACAACAAAATTTATTAGTAGTAATAATATAATAATAATAATAATAATTAATTATTATTATTATTATTATATTATTTAAAAAAAATGTTTTTTAAATTTTGAAACATTCGAATAATTTCCATTAAAGTAAATAAAACTATTTAACTCGTTTCTCAACTTAAATAAAACTAATCAGTGAGTGCAATTTTCCCAGTCAACATTTTTTTATTTATTTATTTATTTATTTATTTTGTTAAATCCACCCCCACCACCTCAAGCTCCTCCTGATTCAGCAGAAACGGCGCCACCTACAGACAGAAAATAGACTTCGGATTTGCTACTCGGCATCAAAATAAAAAAATGCCCCCCCCCCCCCCCCAAAAAAAAAAAAAAACAAAAAAAGTACAACACATTTCCCATCAAAACAACAACAGGTTCGTCGCGCCGCACGTCATTTCCCTTCCGCGTTTCACTTCATCAAATGCCTGTCAGTCGCTTCCTGACGCGCTTAATAACGGCGAGTTAACAGGCGGATCCCTTCTGCTCCGGGGCCTCCAAAGCACGTGTCGTTTGTTTAGATGTTTGTACAACCCTCATTACTTCTGTTTGTTTAGTTGTCACCCCCCCCACACACACACACACACACACACACACACATTCTTACTCGCCTGCTCTTCGATTTTTTCCATCTATATTGCTTTTTTTTTTTTTTCGTTCTTCCCGTCATGAAGAGCAGCTGGTTCAATATTTAAAAGAAAAGAATCACACTATTCCCAAATCTGTCGCAGAAAACGAGTGTGTGTGTGTGTGTGTGTGTGTGTGTTAAATAGGAGTGAGAAAAGGAGGAAAACGTCGGGTGAGATGGAGGAGGTTCGGGGCGTCAGAAAAAAAAAAAAAAAAAAAAGGAAAGGCGCCTCCCACACGGCGGGTTTAAGGTGTCGGAGTCGGGGCCGAGGGAACATGCAGATGGCAAGCCGCTCCCAGATTTCATTTAAGCTAATCTAATCCCTTGCCTGCTCCGTGCAGAAAGGCGGGGAATTAGTGGCCATATGTCAGCCAGATTTGTCAGATTATTCATTACAATGAATTGCTGGTCTGCGTTTCAGGCCTTTAAGGCTGAGAATCGCTCTGAATTCCATCGCAAACACCAAAATTATGAGTAAAAGACTTTCGTCCTGTCAGTCAAAATTTCAGCATGACCTTTAACAGAGCGCCGCGCTTTGTGAGGGAGAACGCCGGCCACGAGCGCTAATTGGTGTTTCCTTCCCCTTTTTTTTTTCCTTCTCACTGTCTTCTTCGTCTTCTTGTCTTCTCTCAGGCCTCAGGTCTTCCATCCGTCCATCCGTCCGTCCGTCCGTCCGTCCGTCCGTCCGTCCATCACTTCCTACTTCCTTCTTCCCGTTCGTATTCTTCTTCTTATTCCTATTCTTCTCCTTAATATTCTTCTTTCTCTTCCTATTCTTCTTTCTCTTCCTATTCTTCTTTCTCTTCCTATTCTTCTTTCTCTTCCTATTCTTTTTCTTTCTCTTCCTATTCTTCTTTCTCTTCCTATTCTTCTTTTTTCTCTTCCTATTCTTTTTCTTCTTCTTTCTATTCTTCCTCTTCCTATTCTTCTTCTTCTTTCTTCCTATTCTTCTTCTTTCTTCTCTTTCTATTCTTCTTCTTCTTCCTATTTTCCTTCTTCTTCACATTCTTCTTTTCTCTTCCTATTCTTCTTTCCTTTCTCTTCTTTTTCTTTCTCTTCTTCTTTCTATTCTTCCTCTTCCTATTCTTCTTCTTCTTTTCTCTTTCTTCTTCTTTCCTTCTTCCACCCTTCTTCTTTATTCGTCTTCTTCTTCGGGAAGGAGGAGGAGGAGGAGGAGGCCTCTTCTTATTCTTCCTATTCTTTCTACTTTTCTTTCTTCCTTTCCTCTTTCTTACGGCTCTTCTTCTTCTCTTCTTCTCTTCTTCTTCTTTCTTTCATTCTTCTAGGGCTCTTCCGATCTTCAGGGCTTCTTTAATTCTTGACGGGGCTTCCCTTCGGGGCGGGTCTTCGGAGGAAGAGGAGATGAGGCGGGAAGGGCTTCTCTTCTTCTTGTTCTTCTTCCTTTCTCTTCTGTCTTCTTCTTCTTTCTTCCTATTCTTCTTCTCTTCTCTTCTTCTATTCTTTCTTCTTCTATTCCTATTCTCCTTCTTCTTCCTTCTTCTTCTTCTATTCTCTTCCTATTCTTCTATTCTTCTCTTCTCTTCCTATTCTTCCTATTCTTCTTCTCTTCCTATCTTCTTCCTATTCTCTTCTTTCTTCCTATTCTTCTTTCTCTTCCATTCTTCTTCTTTCTTCCTATTCTTCTTCTTCTTTCTAGTCTTCTTCTTCCCTTCCTATCTTCTTCTTCTATTCTTTCTTCCTATTCTTCTTCTATTCTTCCTTCTTCCTTCCTATTCTTCTTTTTCTCCTCTTCCTATTCTTCTTCTTCCTATTCTCTTCTTCTTCTTCTTCTCTTCCTATTCTTCTTCTTTCTTCTATTCTTTCTTCTTTTCTCTTCCTATTCTTCTTCTTCTTCTTCTTCATTCTTATTTCTTCCTATTCTTCTTCTTTCTTTCTTCTTCCTATTCTTCTTCTTCTTCTATTCTTCTTCTTTCTTCTTCTTCTTCCTATTCTCCTTCTTCTTCCCATTCTTCATTCCTCTTCATTCTCTTCTTCTATTCTTCTTCTTTCTATTCCTATTCTTCCTTCTTCATTCTCTTCCTATTCTTCTTCTTTTCTTCCTATTCTCCTTCTTCTTCCCATTCTTCATTCCTCTTCCTATTCTTCTTCTTTCTATTCCTATTCTCCTTCCTCTTTCTATTCTTCTTCTTTCTCTTCCTATTCTTCCTACCTTTCTCTCTTCTTCTTTCTCTTCCTATTCTTTTTCTTTTCTCTTCCTATTCTTCTTCTTTCTCTTCCTATTCTTCTTTCTTTTCCTCTTCTTCTTCTTTCCCTTCCTATTCTTCTTCTTTCTCTTCCTATTCTTCTTCTTTCTCTTCCTATTCTTCTTCTTTCTCTTCCTATTCTTCCTATTCTTCTTCCTCTTCTTCCCCTTCCTATTCTTCTTCCCCTTCCTATTCCTCTTCCTATTCTTCCTATTATTCTTCTTCTTCTTTCTCTTCCTATTCTTTTTCTTTCTCTTCCTATTCTTCTTCTTTCCCTTCCTATTCTTTCTTCTTCTCTTCTTCTTCTTCTTCGTTCTATTCTTTCTCTTCCTATTCTTCTTCTTTCTCTTCCTATTCTTCCTATTCTTCTTTCTCTTCCTATTCTTTTTCTTCTTCTTTCTATTCTTTCTTCTTCTTCTTTTTCTTCTTCTATTTCCTTCTTCTTCCATTTCTTTACTTCTTCTTCCCATTTTCTTCTTCCTATTCTTCTTCTTCTTCCTATTCTCCTTCTTCTTCCCATTCTTCTTCTTTCTCTTCCTATTCTTCTTCTTCTTCGTCTTTCTATTCTTTCTCTTCCTTTTCTTCTTTCTCTTCCTATTCTCCTTCTTCTTCCCATTCTTCATTCCTCTTCCTATTCTTCTTCTTTCTTTCTATTCCTATTCTCCTTCCTCTTTCTATTCTTCTTCTTTCTCTTCCTATTCTTCTTCTTCTTCCTATTCTTCTTCTTCTTCCTATTCTATTCACATCTGTAGATTTTTGTTGATCTCTTCTTTCTTGTTTTTTCGTTCCTATTTTTTCATTGATGTTTTTTTCTTTATCTTCTATTGTTGTTTGTGTTGCTGCTTTCTTCTTCTTCTTCTTCTTCTTCTTCTTCTTCTTTTAACATCAGAATAGTCTTTATTTGTCGGATATAAATTACAGCACAGTGAATTTCTTCCTTTGCATGTCCCAGTTTGTTCAGAAGTTGGGGTCAGACGTGATACAGCGCCCCCTGGAGCACAGAGGGTTAAGGGCCTTGCTCAAGGACCCAAGGATGGCAGCTTGGCAATATTGGGGCTCGAACCCGGATCCTTCTGATCACTAACCCAGCACCTTAAACCCCTGATCTACACCTCCTCCTCCCCATTTTCTTCTTCTTCTTCTTCTTCTTCTTCTTCTTCTTCTTCTTCTTTCTTTCTTTCTTTCTTTCTTTTTCATTTCTTTCTTTCATTTTGCCTTCTTTATCATCTTTTTTATCATCATCATCCTCAGCATCCTCTTGCTCTGTTCTTTCCTTCATCTTCTTTTTTCTTTATCTTCTTCCGTTATCTGTCTCGCCAACATCAGCAACACTTGTTTGTTTCTTTTACGAAAGTTTGTGGAACTGAACAGACGCCCCAGTTTTTTTTTTGTTGTTGTTTTGTTTTATTTATTTATTTATTTATTTATTTATTTTTGGTGGAAAATGACCCATCTTATGAGACAAAGATCTTTGCCATTTAGAGAAGCGAGCAGAGATGTGTTACAGCGGCAGAAATGGGCTGCGTTTGTAGGTTTTTATGATAATGTCTGGTAATATATGGAGGAGGAAAGAAGTAAAAGTAAACCAAAGTAAGGACGCATTTTTTTAGATAGCGTGATGAATGGCTCCTACGACGAAAAAAAAAGGCAAAAAAAAAAATCCTCCTTTTTTTTCTTTTTTTAAACCAGACCAGGAGCGAAAAAAAAATTGGTTTAGGAAAACTGAGCAAGATCTCATTTGCATTATGTTTATTTATTTATTTATTTATTTACTAACTTTCTTACCCTCCTGCTAACTGTCATTCATTATTATCGGTAATTAATTCGCAATTTTTTTAACGATAATTAGCGATTTTTTTTGTTTTGTTTTTGTCGTCTTTTAATAACTTCGGCGTCGACGCTTATAGTACGTTATGTGCCGTGTCGGGGAGTAAATAGTTACGTGTAGCGGCGTTCCGTAATTTAATTACAAAATAAAAGTCACAGTAATCCGTTTCAGTTACTGCGCAAAAACAACAGCAACATGTAATTAATGAATTATAGTTACTTTAACTCGGAAGCAGCTCGGAAATATGGCGAAAATATATCCCTCTTGGGCATGGTGAGGTAGTGGGTAGCACGTTCGCCTCACACCGCCAGGGTCCGGGTTCGATTCCCGTCTCGGCCATGTGTGTGTGTGGAGTTTGTGCATGTTCTCCCCGTATCTCAGGGGGTTTTTCTCCGGGTTCTCTGGTTTCCTCCCCCGGTCCAAAAACATGCACGGTAGGTTGATTGGCACCTTGGAAAATTGTCCCTAGTGTCTGAATGTGTGTGTGTGTGTGTGTGTGTGTGTGTGATGGGTTGGCATTCCATCCAGGGTGTATCCTGCCTTAATGCCCATAGACGCCTGAGATAGACACAGACTCCCCGTGACCCGAGGGAAGATCGGATAAAGCGCTAGAAAATGAATGAATGAATGAATGAATGAATGAATATATCCCTCTTTTTCCGACTGCCACCTAGTGGACAAATGATTATTACACTATTTATTGCATTTTGAATAGGGTCGTTTATAAACTGTAATCTGGGGCACGGGGGTTTAGTCGTTATCACGTTCGCCTCACACCGCCAGGGTCCGGGTTCGATTCCCGTCTCGGCCATGTGTGTGTGGAGTTTGTGCATGTTCTCCCCGTGCCTCAGGGGGTTTTTTCTCCGGGTTCTCCGGTTTCCTCCCCCGGTCCAAAAACATGCACGGTAGGTTGATTGGAAAATTGTCTCTAGTGTATGAATGTGAGTGTGTGTGTGTGTGTGATGGGTTGGCATTCCATCCAGGGTGTATCCTGCCTTAATGCCCATAGACGCCTGAGATAGACACAGACTCCCCGTGACCCGAGTGAAGATCGAATAAAAGCGCTAGAAGACGAATGAATGAATGAATGATGTATAATCTATTACATTTCTCAAAACTACACAGTGTTGATTTTACGAATATGTTTACGTGATTAAGTGTATTATGTGAATATTCGAAAGTTTGCCTCAATTTTTCTCCTTCTTTTTATTACTTTTTTTTATCTTCGGCATTATGATTGACGTAAATCGAGCGCTCTTGGAGATAATGATATATTTTGGTTAATTAACAAGTCGAAGGCTCTGGAGAAGTGAATCCATGCTGTTCTGATTGGAGTACTTAATTATGCTGAGAGAGCGAGTGAGCGAGAGAGAAAGAGAGAGAGAGAGAGAGAGAGGAAGAGAGATAGTTATGGGAATGACACACCTGCATGTATGTGTGTATGTATGTGTGTGTGTGTGTGTGTGTGTG
This sequence comes from Kryptopterus vitreolus, assembly GCA_030449085.1. Taxonomy (NCBI): domain Eukaryota; kingdom Metazoa; phylum Chordata; class Actinopteri; order Siluriformes; family Siluridae; genus Kryptopterus; species Kryptopterus vitreolus. Next base: position 392,945 of record JACRUU010000011.1, on the reverse strand, counting down.
TGTGTGTGTGTGTGTGTGTGTGTGATGAGCGTCTTGTTGAAAAGCTCTAAACATCCTTTAGCTGGCGCAGGTGAGGCGAGTCTCGTTTTTTTTTGTCGTCTTTTCCACTTCCACTCCTTTTTTCACATCAGACAACGCTCTGTCGCTCCGTCTCTCGTTTTTAAAAACAGACCTCTGTGTACGTTTAAAGAGCGCTTGTTTTCGTCGCCACTACTGGATGAAAAATACAGTACAGACGTACAGCAGCGTATCAAAAGCAGCAGGAGATTCGCCGTTTTGTTTGTATTTGTATTTATTATTTATTTTCACATGTTGTTATTATTATTTCCTCTCCTCGTTAAAATCATCACATTAATAAGCTTGTAATATTTGCTGCGGGGTGTTTTTTCCAGGACATGGACGAGCTCTTTTGCATAATAAAAGTCCTCACTACCGTATCCAAAATAACGTCATACACTCATTCTACAACATAAACTCTAAACTATGTAAGACTTTTATTTATTTATTTATTTGTTTATTTTTCATTTAACACCTTTTTCCTTTAAATAGATAAATATGTGCAAGGGGCATGGTTAGCACGTTCGCCTCAAACCGCCAGGGTCCGGGTTCCATTCCCGTCTCGGCCATGTGTGTGTGGAGTTTGTGCATGTTCTCCCCGTGCCTCAGGAGGTTTTTCTCCGGGTTCTCCGGTTTCCTCCCCGGTCCAAAAACATGCACGGTAGGTTGATTGGCACCTTGGAAAATTTTCCCTAGTGTATGAATGTGTGTGTGTGTGTGTGTGTGTGTGTGTGTGTGTGTGTGTGTGTGTGTGTGTGTGTGTGTGTGTGTGTGTGTGTGTGTGTGTGTGTGTGTGTGTGTGTGTGTGTGGTGTTGTGGTGATGGTGTTGGCATTCCATCCAGGGGTGTATCCTGCCTTAATGCCCATAGACGCCTGAGATAGACACAGATTCCCCGTGACCCGAGGGAAGATCGGATAAAGCGCTAGTAAAAGCGATGAATGAAATGAATGAATGAATGAATGAATAAATATCTGCCACTAGTGGGCTCTTGAGCATGGCCCTTAAAACCTAAATTGCTCAGTCGGCCCCCCCACAAGTTAGTGCATTCCTAGTGTCGATCCCAAACTCCCGGATACAAGGGGAGGCTTGCGTTAGGAGTAAAAACAGCTGTAGCGCCCCCTAACGAGAAACAATTTATATTAAACGTATAACGAGTTTGTTCTTGCCGAACTTTTCCTATAAGAGGAACTTTATTTCCTGCATTATTAATTACATTTCCTGCATCTTTCATTTATCAGGTGCTTTTATTTTTTTCCTTAAACACCTCACATGTAAAAAAAGATATTATATATATATATATATTATATAAATATAATAAATACATATATATATATTGTAACGATAAAAACGATGGTGGTGCGCTGCACAGACACACGGGGAAACGGGAATTCAAAAAACAAAGGAGTTTATTTAAATAGTCCAAAACTGAGGAGACGCCGCTCAAAGGAGCGGCCAGACAGGCTTGGGAGCCTTGCGCGCTGCGCGCCGTGGTACCGGGAGTACCGGAGAGCAGGAACCGGCTTGGAAGTCCGGAATCGGGAAACAGGCGGAATCGGGAAACAGACTGGGAACAGGAGCAGAGAAAAGGTTAGGCATATACATAACGGGTCCGCGACACTAACCAAGAGTTACGAACCCGGACCGGGAATGAAGGAAGAGCCGGGCTATATGAAGGGAGATGGCGAGGGAGAGGATCAGGAACACCTGAGCCTGTTTAGTGTGTGTTTGTGTGTGTGTGTGTGTGTGTGTGTGTGTGTGTGGTGTGTGTGTGGAAAGAGAGGGAAGAGCGAGAGAACAGGTGAGGGGGTGATTTGTGTGTGTGTGTGTGTGTGTGTGTGAAAAGAGCAGGGCGGCAGCGAGGAGCAGAGAGAGAGAGAGAGAAGACAGAGAGAGACAGAGAGAGAGAGGGGAAACCCGTGACATATATATTATATTTTACATTTTTATTATTCATTCATTCATTCATTCATCTTCTAGCGCTTTATCCGATCTTCCCTCAGGTCACGGGGGGCCTGTGTCTATCTCAGGCGTCTATGGGCGTTAAGGCAGAATACACCCTGGATGGAATGCCAACCCATCGCACACACACACACACACACCACACACACACACATTCATACACACATTCATACACACTAGGGACAATTTTTCCAAGGTGCCAATCAACCTACCGTGCATGTTTTTGGACCGGGGGAGGAAACCGGAGAACCCGGAGAAAAAACCCCTGAGGCACAAGGGGAGAACATGCAAACTCCACACACACACATGGCCGAGACGGGAATCGAACGTGCTAACCACTAAGCCACCGTGCCCCCTCTACATTTTATTATATACAGAATTATTAACATTACATCCCAAAATGTAATGGAATAATAATAATAATAATAATAATAATAATAATATAATAATAATAATAAAAATAATAATAATAATAAACAACAGGTGACTGTAAAAAGCCGCTGAGGTGAAAATGAGATATCAGGATTTGGCGGTGAATTCCTCGTGTCTGGTGAACTCGTGGAGGATTTGGACGTGCGACATTGGAATAATGCATTGGATGAGAATACTCTTCATGTAAACGGTGTGAATTTGATCATTTATAATATTTATTATCATTTAGAATAAAGTGGCATGATGCACCAAATAAAACAATCCTTGTGGTTTTTGTGACACGTTCTTTTTTTAGATTAGATTAGATTAGACTTTATTGCTACGAAATACAGATTGCATCCAACCAGAAGTGCATTTTCACGCTGCAATAATTCGTCAGTGTATAACAATAAATAATTTGCATATATACAATATAAAGAAAGATGTGTTAATTTGGGGGCACGGTGGTTTAGTGGTTAGCACGTTCGCCTCACACCGCCAGGGTCCGGGTTCGATTCCCTCGGGTCACGGGGAGTCTGTGTCTATCACAGGCGTCTATGGGCGTTAAGGCAGGATACACCCTGGATGGAATGCCAACCCATCACACACACACACACACACACACACATTCACACCCACACTTTCATACACTAGGGACAATTTTCCAAGGTGCCAATCAACCTACCGTGCATGTTTTTGGACCGGGGGAGGAAACCGGAGAACCCGGAGAAAAACCCCCTGAGGTGGTTGCGACGTAACAATCGTAAATAACGTCCGTGACCCTCGATCAGGTGGAATTAATGAAAGAAAGGAAGCACAATAATGCATTTGAAAGATTCCCCTTTTTTTCCAGAGTGACTCACAGCCGAGCAGTTAAGGGTCTCGACCAGCTCCTGACCTCCTCCCATGAGAAATCCAGTGTTTTAAGCGAGGAGCGCCCCTAGTGGAGATAAAAAAAATTGCGAATGAAAAGTAACGCATGCCAAATTCTCCCAATACCGTTACTGTTACACGTAATCAATTAAAATAAAATAACATTCATCTCCCCGGGATTGAACGAGTACATTTCTGGTTCCGGTGAAATTCCACCAGCCCAAAGTAGTGTGCTCCACTTTCTAGTGTCAGGAATGCACTAAAGGCCCGGTGTGATAAATCTGAAATTACGGGGGAGGTTTGGCCTTTCCTGCTCTCCCAAATCTGGGCACGTAAGACAGCAGAAGGATGGAGTGAGTGTGAACGCAGGTAGATCAGCTCATACCTCTTTCTCTCCGTCTATTCTCTCTCTCTCACACACACAACACACACACACATATATATATATATATATATATATATATATACTACCTGCACACTGTAGCATTGCTGCTCCAGCTCCTCATTATGCTACAGTATAGCTTCCACTAAAGGTCATCCTCTCAAAACATAATCACACACAATCAAACGCACAAACTGCATACATCACACCGACAGTAAACAGCTCCCAGCTCTATTTTCCACTGACACAGGAAGGCTCGTGGCCTATTTATAATTTCAGCCTCTTGCATCAATTAAAAACAGCAGCCATCACCGTCCGAGTCCTTTCTTCCCCCCATCCACGGACACAAAGTCCAGAGCGCTTTATTTCACTGGAGCACCAAAATCCACACCACCTAATAACCTACATAGCAACCACACAATCAGGGATATAGTTTCATTCGGAAACGTAAACTTTAGATATATTTAATAACAAAAAACATGTAATACAAATTTTCTTCATATATCCCAGCGTGATTTTTTTGGAAGATGGGGCTACAGGTCAGGGTCAGCCATGATACGGCCCTACTGGTTAAGGGCTTTGATCAAGGACCCAAAGGGTGGCAGCTTGTTTATATACCGGGGTTCAAACCCCCGACCTTCCTGATCAGCAACCCAGCAACCTTAAACCGCTGAACTATACCTCCTCCCTCATAAGTACAAAATAATAATGATAATTATAATAATAATAATAATAATAATAATAATTAATTATTATTATTAGTGTTGTTGTTATTATTATTATTCATTCATTCATTCATTCATCTTCTACCGCTTTATCCGATCTTCACTCGGGTCACGGGGAGCCTGTGCCTATCTCAGGTGTCTATGGGCATTAAGGCAGGATACACCCTGGATGGAATGCCAACCCATCGCAGGGCACACACACACACACACACACACACACATTCATACACTAGGGACAATTTTTTCAAGGTGCCAATCAACCTACCGTGCATGTTTTTGGACCGGGAGGAAACCGGAGAACCCGGAGAGAAAAAACTCCTTGAGGCACGGGGAGAACATGCACAAACTCCACACACACATGGACCGAGACGGGAATCGAACCCGGATCCTGGCGGTGTGAGGCGAACGTGCTAACCACTAAGCCACCGTGCCTTTTGTTATTATTATATATTATATATTTTTTATTATTATTTATTTAATTTTTTAAATAGTATTTTTCTTTCAAAGATATTACAGACGTCTTTCACTCCCCCTTTATTCCTCTCTCTCGCTATTTCTCTCTTTCTCTCTCTCTTTCTCTTTCTTTCTGAAAATGGTCCATTTTCAATATCAAAAAAAAAGCTCTTTCATGTATGAACGCTTGACTGTTACATAATCATCGATAGGAAAGAATGGAGACCAAGTATAAGAAAATGAAAGGGAATTAAAAAATGTTTTAATAGTCAATATAAACAAACAAACAAAGGATGAAAGAAATAGCGAAAAAAACAATACGACAAATATGACAAAATGTGACAGACGAATATATATGTGTATATATATATATATATATATATATATATATATATATATGTGGGGCACGGTGGCTTAGTGGTTAGCACGTTCGTCTCACACCGCCAGGGTCCTGGGTTCGATTCCCGTCTCGGTCATGTGGGGTGTGTGTGGAGTTTGTGCATGTTCTCCCCGTGCTTCAGGGGTTTTTTTCTCCGGGTTCTCCGGTTTCCTCCCCCGGTCCAAAAAACATGCACGGTAGGTTGATTGGAACCTTGGAAAAAGTGTCCCTAGTGTTTGAATGTGTGTGTGTGTGTGTGTGTGTGTGTGTGTGGTGTGTGTGTGTGTGTCCTGCGATGGGTTGGCATTCCGTCCAGGGTGTATCCTGAATGCCTTAATGCCCATAGACGCCTGAGATAGGCACAGGCTCCCCGTGACCCGAGGAAGATCGGATAAGCGCTAGAAGATGAATGAATGATGAAAAATGAATATATATATATATATATGAAAAAAAAAATAGATATATATATATATAAAGAAAAAAAATATATATATATAAAATTAAATAATACATAATAACAATATCTGTCTCTCTCTCAATCTCTCTGTCTTTCTCTTCCTTTCTCGATCTCTCTCTCTCTCTCTCTCTCTGTCTCTCTCTCTCTGCCTCTTATCAGCAGACAGGAGCGTGATGATGCTCTACTCTTTTGTTGTAATGACAGGAGCCTGTCAGAGAGGGAAAGTGTCAAAGTAAAGAAAAGAAGGGAAGCACCACCCCCCCCCCCTCTCCAGCATATTACCATAATGAGGAAAAACACACTTAGTGGGCCATGACCTCATGTCATCTGATTAGAGCCATGATTAATGATATCCTTTTACCAAAACTCCCTCTCCCTCTCTCTTTCACCCTCTTCCTCTCCGATAAAATAGAAATTCATGCTAAAAATGAAACATCATCCTCTGTTTTTTTTGGGGGGGGTGACTTTTTTTAAACAATAGTTCAACAATTATGTTGTTACTCTCTGATTAACTTTGAACAATCGGCATATATATATATATATATATATATATATATATATATATATATATATATATATATATATTCTACCGAGATCTTCATCTTCTGCATGTATTTGGACCAGGGGAGGAAACCAGAGAACCCGGAGAAAAACCCTCTGAGGCACACGACGGGCGTGCGAACCGCTAAGATAAACATAAACACAAACGTTTACTGTACATTTGGTCAATGTCCTTATTCAGAGATGAAGGTCCCGATGTTGTTGAGATGTTGAACTTGTGATGTTTGTATTGAATCTTCATTCATTCATTCATCTTCTAGCGCTTTATCCGATCTTCCCTCGGGTCACGGGGAGTCTGTGTCTATCTCAGGCGTCTATGGGCGTTAAGGAAGGATACACCCTGGATGGAATGCCAACCCATCACAGGACACACACACACACATTCACACACTAGGGACAATTTTCCAAGGTGCCAATCAACCAATTGGACCGGGAGGAAACCGGAGAACCCGGAGAAAAACCCCCTGAGGCACGGGGAGAACATGCACAAACTCCACACACACATGGCCGAGACGGGAATCGAACCCAGACCCTGGCGGTGTGAGGCGAACGTGCTAAACCACTACACCACTGTGCCCCTTATTGAATCTTGTACCTATTTATTGTATTGAAAAATGGGTTTTGATTTAACAGGTTTGTCGAATTGTATATTGTCTTATTAACATTTTTGAACATTTGATCCCAATGTTTTTCATTACATGTCTCGAAAAATGTAATTTATTTGTTTACAGCATATTCGTAAATTCTGCTTTTGTGCCTGGTGCATATTTCCATCATTTCCCTGGTCGTGTTAAATAATTCGTACACGTGGCATTAATTTTATCGCACTTTAAATTATGGGCTACGTTCCGATGAGCTACTTGTGCCCTCCATGTTTCACATGGAGTTTTCTTCTGAGCATTTTTTCCATGCACCAGTTATTTTTATTTTCTTAGTTTACTCACTTATGTTACATGTTCTTGTTTTGAATTGCATTTGTTAATTTTGCAGAATGGATAGAGCTCTGTTGGAAAACTTGTGCTTATATGCATTGGCTTATTGTGTTTAGAGGTAGTTGGTTTAAATCACCAGCTTGCCACAGTTTGCCCCTGAGCAAGACTTTTAATCCTCAAAAATTCGGTTGTATAAAGAAGATACTAGCAAGTCGTTCAGAATAAAGGCATCTGCCAAATTCCACAAATATAAGTGTTACAAATGATGACTATTTGCCTCGTAATTCCTGCACTGTATTCTAGTCAAGGGGCACTGATGGTCTAGTGGAAGGCTGGTGGTGGGCCAGTGGAGGGGTGGTGGTGGGCTAGTGGAGGGGTGGTGGTGGTCCAGTGGAGGGGTGGTGGTGGTCCAGTGGAGGGGCGGTGGTGGTCCAGTGGAGGGGTGGTGGTCCAGTGGAGGGGCAATGGTGGACCAGTGGAGGGGTGGTGGTGGTCCAGTGGAAGGGTGGTGGTGCTCCAGTGGAGGGGCGGTGGTGGTCCAATGGAGGGGTGGTGGTGGTCCAGTGGAAGGGTGGTGGTGCTCCAGTGGAGGGGCGGTGGTGGTCCAGTGGAGGGGTGGTGGTGGTCCAGTGGAGGGGCGGTGGTGCTACAGTGGAGGGGCGGTGGTGGTCCAGTGGAGGGGCGGTGGTGGTCCAGTGGAGGGGTGGTGGTGGTCCAGTGGAGGGGCGGTGGTGGTCCAATGGAGGGGTGGTGGTGGTCCAGTGGAGGGGTGGTGGTCCAGTGGAGGGGCAATGGTAGACCAGTGGAGGGGTGGTGGTGGTCCAGTGGAGGGGCATTGGGGCAGTGGATTGTGGTGGTGGTCCAGTGGAGGGGTGGTGGTGGTCCAGAGGAGGGGCATTGGTGGAGGGGTGGTGGTGGTCCAGTGGAGGGGTGGTGGTGGTCCAGTGGAGGGGCGGCGGTAGCTCAGTGGAGGGGCGGCGGTGGTCCAATGTAGGGGTGGTCCAGTGGAGGGGCATTGGTGCTCCAGTGGAGGGGCAGTGGATGGGGCAGTGGTAGTCCATTGGAGTGACGTTGGTGCTCCATTGGAGTGTCATTGGTGCTCCAGTGGAGTTGTGTTGGTACTACAGTGGTTGGGTGGTTGTTGTCCAGTGGTTAAGGGTTTCGAGCACCACTAAGCTGCCACTGTTGAGCCCTTAAGCAAGACCCTTAACCCTGTTTGCAGTTTTGCAAATTATATCTATTCGCATTGTTGTTCCTGTGCTGTATTCTAATCGAGGCAGTGGTGGTCCAGTGAAGGGTTAAGGCATTGGGTTAAATCAGTTGTTAAGGCATTGGGATCTGGCCCGGAATATCACAGGTTTCGAATCCTGCTGCCAGTAGTGGGCCCTTGAGCAAGGCCCTTAACCCTCAACTCAGTTGTAAGTCACTCTGGCTAAGGGCATCTGCCAAATGCCATAAATGTAAATGTAAGTAAATGTAAATGGTGGTCCAGTGGAGGGGCGACGGGTGCTGGGTTTCGAGCCCCAACACCACTAAGCTGCCACTGTTGAGCCCTTGAGCAAGGGTCCCTTAAACCTGTTTGCTCCAGGGATACAATAGTTTGACCCCAGTTTCCTGGGATATGCAGCAACTGGGAGGGATGTAGCTCAGTGGTCTCAGGCGCTGGGCTACTGATCGGAAAGTCGCGGGTTCGAGCCCCATTATCACCAAGCTGCCACCCTTGGGTCCTTGAGTAAGGCCCTTAACCCTCTGTGCTCCAGGGTTGTCGTATCAAGGCTGACGCTTCCAAACAACAAGCTTGGAGATGCAAATGGAATGTACATGTGGGACTGTTCTTGCCTCTTATCCAGAGCAACTGAGGGTCGTAATCAAGGTTCCACTAGTGGCAGTTTGGTAGTGCTGGGATTTGAACCCGCAATGCTTTAATCACGGAGCTCCCTCCTCCCGATGTGTACGAACTTTCCCGGGAATTCCACGATAATCCCTAATCAATACTGTATAACGTGGTGATTATTTGTCCTCTGATATCTTCATATTGTTCGTGTGTTTGTGCTCTCGTGTTTTCTAATAAATCTGGTTGCGAAATTCCGTCGGAAAACAAAGACGGATTTAATCTCCAATCAGGAAAACGCTGGCGTACAAAAGAAGTACACAACGGAGAGAAAGCGAGGCAGTGCGAATGTGTGGAAACATCACCTCTGCCACCCGTCTCCTCACAGAGGAACCCGAGGAAGCAAACAACATAAGTCGTGACGGTGACTCATTTGTAGATTCTTTCCCTTCTCTCTTTTTCCAGACGCCTCGGCCCACAAAGCCCGCACTGTGCTGTGCGTGGACGGCACAATGGGCCACTTGTAAGATTAATTGCGAGTGGGATGCATGTTAAAACAAGGAGCTTAAAACCCCTCTTTGTGGGATTTTGACAGTCCAGAGGTGCCGATTTACATCCCGAGGACAGTGTGACGGTTTTTCTGGCCATTCGCTGAAATGGTGCGTCTGCATTCTTCTACATCCTACGCGGGACAGAGCATTGTTCGCGTCATCCGAGCTACCTCTGGTCACGTGACCAGGGCTTGGAGACGTGGACGTTTCGAGGAGAGGCTCCGTGGCCTACAAGTCAACTTGGGCAGGAGAGCAAACGTTCCTCGGACAGCTGAGGTTTAGACGCCTTATCACACAGGACGCATCCGGGTGGGGGAGTGTTTAAGGGAACGGAATCGAGGTGAAATGATGACGGGACACAATGAAACTGCGTCTTGTTCTTTGCAAAAGCATAGTGAATTCATCGGAATAAAGACGCCAAGGTATGTAGGGGAGGTGGTTAAGGTGTTGGACTCTGGACCGGAACATCATGGGTTCAAACCCCACTACCACCAAGTTGCCACTAGTGGGGTCCTTGAGCAAGGCCCTTTTTATATATATATATATATATATATATATATATATATATATATATATATATATATATATATATATATATATATTCATCTTCTACCACTATATCCGACCTTCCCTCTTGAAATGGGGAGTCTGTGCCTATCTCAGGCGTCTATGGCTCTATTCCAGGCGTCTATTCAGGCGTCTATTCCATTTTCCAGGATACACCCTGGATGGAATGCCAACCACACACACATGGCCGAGACGGGAATCGAACCCGGACCCTGGCGGTGTGAGGCGAACGTGCTAACCGCTAAGCCACAGTGCCCCTTTGAATAGGATCAATTGTAATCTGTAACCCATTACATTTCCAAAGTAAACTTCCCAACACACACACACACACACACACACACACACACACACACACACACACACACACATATATATATATATATATATATATATATATATATATATATATATATATATATATATATATATAGCGTTGGGAAGGTTACTTTGGAAATGTAATGTGTTAAATGTAATAAAGAGTGTAACTAACTTTTAAATTTCTTTATAAAAGTAAAGTATCTGATTACATTTGAGAACTTTTTGATTCATTTCTAATAATTCATATTTCCAACTCTAAATCATTTCCAAAACATGTTTCACTTTACGGGAAGGGAAAAAAAAATTACACAGCCACAACAAAAACCAGATTTCATAAACAAAAACATATTTAATACTGTTTTAGAAAGCAAATCTTTGCACAGTTACCCCAAAAACTGTATTATGTATGAATATATATTTATATATTTATATATATATATATATATATATATATATATATATATATATATATATATATATATATATATATATTAGTAGTATAGTACTATATGTAGTATATGTATTATGTATATGGAGGGTCACGGTGGCGTAGTGGTTAGCACGTTCGCCTCACACCACCAGGGATCCGGGTTCGATTCCCGTCTCGGTCATGTGTGTGTGTGTGGAGTTTGCATGTTCTCCCCGTGCCTCAGGGGGTTTTTCTCCGGGTTCTCCGGGTTCTCCGGTTTCCTCCCGGTCCAAAAACATGCACGGTAGGTTGATTGGCACCTTGGAAAATTGTCCCTAGTGTATTAATGTGTGTGTGTGTGTGTGTGTGTCCTGCGATGGGTTGGCATTCCATCCAGGGTGTATCCTGCCTTAATGCCCATAGACGCCTGAGATAGGACACAGACTCCCCGTGACCCGAGAGATCGGATAAAAAGCGGTAGTAGAAAATGAATGAATGAATGAATGAATGTATATGTATATGTATATGTGTGTATATATATATATATATATATATATATATATATATATATATGTTATCGTAGAATTTTCCGTAGTACTTAAGTAGTACTAACAATTAACAAATAATTGTTCTAGCAAACCTCAAACATCCTCCTCAATTATTTATAGCGTTTTTGCCGAAATAAATAATTGTTCAATTGTGTTATTTTTTATCGTTAATTCATTCAGATCATTCGCTTTTGATGAGTACCCGTCCATTTTACTGTGATTTTATTACATACAACAATTACAGTATATTTTATAATATGAAATGATTACAGTATATTATATTATATGAAATTATTTCTTATACCAAAGAGAAAGTCAGTATTTTAAAATCTAACACTGTGGGAGACTTAACTTTACATTCTTTTATTTTTAAGGGTTTAAGCATTTCGGGGTATATTTAGGGTTAAAACATATTACACTAAAAACATTTTTACACTTTTATTCTACAACAAAAGATTTCCCGATACACAAACTTACAGCACACACGTGTAAGTAAAAGAATAATAATGACAGTCAGTTTGAGGCTGAACAGTGTGAACACAACCGCTGTGTAATTTGATCAGAAATGCTTTTAGCCCCGGGGGGCAGAATAGGAACGGGGAGGGGTGGTGGGGCGGTGTTTGGGGTATATTGGTGGGGGTAGATTTTGGGGCCTTTATGCCCGAATCTCATACATGAATCCTGTCAAAAAAATGAAATGAGAAGTCATTCTAAAGGGTGACTTTTAACCCCGATCATATTTCCTGTCACTTCCAAACGTGCCAAGTTGCGCATAATTATGGGCGGGACTATTAAAATGCGCCAAATAATATGTGTTTGTGCAAAGGTAGTGTATCGCCACTTTATTTCCGTGCCTAGTCATGCATAACTAATACTTTTTCGACCGATAAATAAATAAATAAACAAACAGGCAGGCCTAATTTAAAATAGCAAGTGCCTTTTCGGATGCTTTCACACCTATTGGCTTGAATTTGCTTCACCCTGGTGTGTAAAACCTAAAACTAGAAGTCAGTAAATATGAAGATAATTGTATATATTCATTCATTCATTCATTCTTTCATTCATTCATCTTCTAGCGCTTTTATCCGATCTTCCCTCGGGTCACGGGGAGTCTGTGTCTATCTCAGGCGTCTATGGGCATTAAGGCAGGATACACCCTGGATGGAATGAAAACCCATCACACACACACACACACACACACACACACACATACATTTCATACACTAGGGACAATTTTCCAAGGTGCCAATCAACCTACCATGCATGTTTTTGGACCGGGGGAGGAAACCGGAGAACCCGGAGAAAAACCCCTTGAGGCACGGGGAGAACATGGACAAACTCCGCACACACATGAACGAGACGGGAATCGAACCCGGACCCTGGCGGTGTGAGGCGAACGTGCTAACCACTAAACCACCGTGCCCCCTAATTGTATATACAACTTATATGCAATATTAAATGTGTTTTTTAGTATCACGCCCATCATTAATCTTCTCTTTACCTGCTGTCATTCTTAATAACCAGGTGTTTTCCAGCTCGGTCTGAACCAGTCATGTGACTTCGATGCTGTCAAAGCCATCGCGTTGATCTGCACTTAAGTGAATCGAAAGCAACCATTTTAAGAGCGAAACACATCATGGATCGATTCCATTAGATGCTGATTTTTGTCGCCCTTGTTTTTTTAGAGCACCTTGGTTTCATCCACATAAAAGAAGAGAAGAGAGAGAGAAGACTTGCCTTATCATTGTGTACCATAGTGTGGCTTCAGGGTCCAGGTATTACGTTCACGTGCTGATTGTATGAGCGTTGGAGTAAACGAAGGTGGTGGACGTCCTGGGTGTCTGTAGCTGCACAGTCCAGTACCGTGACGTGTGTTTACACAGATATCTCATTGCTAAGATCTGGACATATGTAGGGAGATAACGGAAGATCATGGGTACAAACCCCACCACCACCACCACCAAGCGACCACTAGTGGGCCCCTGAGAAAGGCCCTTAAACCTCAATTGCTCAGGTGTAAGTCGCTCTGGATAAGGGCATCTGCTAAAATGCTGTAAATGTATAGGATGGTGTGGGAGTCGGAATAATAAACACATTTACATTTGCAGCATTTGGCAGACGCCGTTATCCAGAGCCACTTACAACTGAGCCATTTAGGGTTAAGGGCCTTGCTCAAGGGCCGACTGGTGGCAGCTTGGTGGTAGGGTTTGAACCTATGATCTGCTGGTCCAAAGTCCAATGCCTTAACCACTGGGCTACCACAATAAGGAGGTAATGTAGCCCAGTGGTTAAGGTGCTGCCCTCTGGACTGGAGGATAATGGGTTCAAACCCCACCATCAACAAGCTTCCACTAGTGGGCCCCTCAGCAAGGCCCTTAACCCTCAATTGCTCAGGATAAGAGCGTCTGCCAAAATGCTGTAAATGTAAATATCAGACCATAGTTTTTACTATGCATTGCTGCGCTTGGGCCCAAACAATGCTTCATCGCTTGTCTTTGTGGTTTTAAAGATGCTCTGATACTCTAATCCTTATATTAATCACCTTTCAGACTTTGCATCTTTCCCGCCTCAATACAACTTTCACCATACGTATAAACCATAAACGAATATGTTTCATGTTTCTAATAATCTAATAAACGACTGTAACAATGTTATCATTATATACATTTCTCTCAAAAGCTCTCCCTTTAATACAATGATTAATTTCTTGTTTAGTGTTGGTTTGAAGTGTAAAATATGGGACGTGGCTCCTTTAAGAATTGTGTTTCGGTTGCTTTTCCATATAAACTGGTGTTTAGGTTATACGGAATTATGCAATATATATATATATATATATATATATATATATATATATATATATATATATATATATATATATATATATATATATATATATATGCTTCTGCTATTAAGGGGCACGGTGTCTTAGTGGTTATCACATTCGCCTCACACCGCCAGGGTCCGGGTTCGATTCCCGTCTCGGCCATGTGTGTGTGGAGTTTGTGCATGTTCTCCCCGTGTCTCATGGAGTTTTTCTCCGGGTTCTCCGGTTTTTCTCCCCCGGTCCAAAAACATGCACGGTAGGTTGATTGGCACCTTGGAAAACTGTCCCTAGTGTATGTGTGTGTGTGTGTGTGTGTGTGTGTGTGTGTGTGTGATGGCTTGGCATTCTATCCAGGGTGTATCCTGCCTTAATACCCATAGACCCCTCAGATAGGACACAGGCTCCCCGTGACCCGAGGGAAGATCGGATAAATCCCTAGAAGATGAATGAATGAATGCTTCTGCTACTGTATTTAAAATGTTTGCTGATATATTTGTAGAAGGTGTAATTCAATAGGAATCCATCATTGTACTGAAGAATGGATCAAAGTACGGTACGGAACTCCAGATTGTTGCTAGATAAATATCTGAAGGCAGTGTGGATGTTGGTAAATATTTGTTTACTCTGGTGGCCGATGGTGGTCTCCTGTGTGGTCCTGATGGCACCAAAGCAAAGCTGTGTTTTTGCTAATCATCATCCCCTGTGCTTTAGTGAAAGCTTACTAGGCCTCTTGGGCCCGGGCTACATCTCAGGTGGGCATAATTACATTTCTTAAGGTCAACCTCTCACCGGGATGAATTAGTGAAATTACATAGTCGACTACTTCAGGGCGTAGATCCAGATGCAATTAACTTAGGTAATAGAGCCGTAGTAAGCCTATGTTGCGAGACAATTGGACTGAACGCTGACTCAATCAGCTCGCAAGCTGGATGAGTGAAACCACACACAGGGCTTCTCCACTCCGAGACATTTCCTGAGTCGCTCATGTGATAATTCATTGCCCTTCTTTTTTTAAGGGGGGTGTGGGGGGGGGGGGGGTATACGTGGGGGGTATATGGGGAAGCCGGAGACGTGTTTGAATCCCTGGTCGGGGCTCACACATGCAGACAGGCAAACACGGCCGTCCGGGATGAAGTTATTTGTTTTTCCTGGGCTTTAGGGAAAAGGCTATGAGATATTGATCAGCGCATATCCTGATCAATCGGAATAAATGATTGGCTGATCTCTCCCGGTAGACGGACAAGAAAGGAGGAGCGAGAGAGTGGTGGATCCTGCCAGAGAACAGAGCGCTTGCAAATGCACTCTAAACAGGCCTGAGGATGGCAAGCTTTTTCAATCAGCACAGGCCAGGAGATCACCCCCCCCCCCCCCGTGTTTAATCCTCCTCTCTATAGCGTATGTAGATTCCTACAGCAAACAGTCCTCCACCATAACCCCCGGCTTTCCACCAGGAATACATTTGAGAGACAAACTCTAGGTTGCTTCAGACGCCCGGCAAAAATTGAAAGCTTAGCGCTTCCTTCTCCCGACAGCCCGAATGCAAAACGACTGTGTTTGCTTTGTTGAACATCACATCGTATGTGTCTTGCAGAGATGAAATTGGTATCTCTTGCCTACAAATCGCCTACCCAGTATGTTTGTATTAGGGGCCAAAGTGTGTGGGGCAGGGACGAGGAGGTGGGGTGGGGGGGTGGTTGGGGGGTTGGGGGGTTGGGGGTGATACGTGTGTGTTAGGGTATGTTTGGAGAGACGGATTCCTGATATAGAGACGTAAAGCACATTTCAATCCACTTAAGAAAAAATCGAGCAGGATAGCTAATCCCTCCATCGAGTGCCTTAGCAATAGCAACGTGTAGTCTCTCGCCCCGGGTGCGGCCGCAGGAATAATGACAGTGAATTATATAGAAGAAAAAGACAAACGTGTGTATTTACATGTACTCCTTCACTCTGCGTCGTGTCGCCGAACGGACGGACGGAACCCGAACAACAAAAAAAGAACAAATGAATAAATGACGCCCCCTAGCTGCGCATTCACAACAGGTACGATCTCCTCACTATATTAGCGTATATTACCGTATGGAACCTTACGCAAGCGCATCGCATTCCCAAATCCGTATTACTGCAATAAAGCGCATTTTTACTGAACGCAATAAAGCGCTTCCGTATAACCTAAACACCGTATCACCAGTTTATATGGAAAAGCAACCGGAACACAATTCTTAAAGGAGCCACGTCCCATATTTTACACTTCAAACCGACACTAAACAAATAACATTGTAAATTAACAAGAAATTTATATTAAAAGAATCATTTCGAGAGTAAAATAAATATGAAATAATCAATCATTTTTTTAAAAGGAAGAGATTTTGGGAGAAATGTATATAATTATAACATATGTTACAGTTAGGTATAGTATTAGAAATATGAAAAATAGTAATAATTATGGGACATTGAAAATGTATTCGATTAAATATTTGAATATATACACATTTTATAATACACATCTTCTGACCAATCAAAATCAAGAATCCAACAGTGTTATAATTTAAATAGTTGGAGAAGATTTTCTCGACAAAGACAAAGGTTTTTTTGTGTGTTTTTATTTATTTATTCATTCATTCATTCATCTTCTACCGCTTTATCCGATCTTCCCTCGGGTCACGGGGAGTCTGTGTCTATCTCAGGCGTCTATAGGCGTTAAGGCAGGATACACCCTGGATGGAATGCCAACCCATCACAGTACACACACACACACACACACACACACACACATTCATACACTAGGGACAATTTTCCAAGGTGCCAATCGACCTACCGTGCATGTTTTTGGACCGGGGGAGGAAACCGGAGAACCCGGAGAAAAACCCCCTGAGGCACGGGGAGAACATGCACAAACCCTGGAGGTGTGAGGCGAACATGCTAACCACTAAACCACCGTGCCCCCTTATTTATTTATTTATTTATTTATTTTGCTGACAGATTCACAGAATAACTACCTGTCAGATCCTGTTTTCGCTTCCACTGAATGCTTCCTGAATCCGATCTGGAGTTGATTCCCGTTTACATCATGTCAGGAATGGATCAGCGCGGGGACGTCTGTGTGACAGATTGTGATCGATAACATGTTTGGGTGGAGAA
This sequence comes from Kryptopterus vitreolus, assembly GCA_030449085.1. Classification (NCBI taxonomy): domain Eukaryota; kingdom Metazoa; phylum Chordata; class Actinopteri; order Siluriformes; family Siluridae; genus Kryptopterus; species Kryptopterus vitreolus. The sequence continues at coordinate 375,568 of JACRUU010000011.1, read as the reverse complement.
ACTGAATGGGAATCTGCCAGTGTGGTGTAAAATAACGCTCAAGAAGAAAATACCGTAACATGGAATCTGATTGTAAATGGTACAGATGTGAAGATCAGTCACAAGTGAAAAGTGTAAAATGTGTGTGTGTGTGTGTGTGTGTGTGTGTGTGTGTGTGTGTGTATGTGTGTTTGACTTTCTCTCCCCCTCTCTGAGTGTCACAGCAGGACGCTCTTCAATCCAAAGAGTGGGAGCTTCCTGTGTGTGTGTGTGTGTGTGTGTGTGTGTGTGTGTGTAATTTTAATATTCCTTGTATATTTTATGTTAAGAAAGGCTCCGTAGGCTACGATGTTTATGCTGGCTGAGTCTCAAATTACGGATAAATAAATAAATAAATAAATGCAAAAGTAAATAAGAATTGCATTGTTTTACCTGCTGTTTTTACATGACGATAAACAAATAAATGCATCAAATCGAATCAGTGTGTGATGGGAATCGACATTCATCCATTCATTCATCAATCAGCGGAGAGAAACCTGTCTGTTTACAAAATACCTATAACGGCTTTATTATAAGGACGTATTATGTGAGAGTTTAAATATGGGCCGATACAACAACAAAAAAAACAAACAAACAAACAAACAATTTCAGGATGTTTTCTGATAGAAAAACAAAGCAGTTGCGTCATTTACACTTTTGGAAATCCTGCAGTTCAGTCTGTAGCTTCGATGGGCTGAAGGGATTCACACACACACACACACACACACACATATATATATAGATATATATATATATATATATAGATATAGATATATATATATATAGAGATTATAACACACACACACACACAACACATATACACACACACGTGTATATATATATATATTATATATATATATATATATTTTTTTTTTTTTTTTTTTTTTTTTGTGTGTGTGTGTGTGTGTTCCTTCAGCAAATACACCCTACAAATACACACACACACAAACACCCACACAGACACATAATACATAAATACCACACACCACACAAAGACACAATATACACACACACAAATACTCAATACACCACATACACACACACACACATACACACACACACAAATACACACAATACACACACACACAAATACTCAAATACACACATACATACACACACAAATACACACACACAAAAACACAAACACTATACACACAATACTAAACTACACACACAATACGTACCCACAAATATACACAACACACATAGACACAATACACACACAAACACATACGCAAAAATACACTCAAATACACACAAATACACACACACACACACAAAGATCAATACACACATACACACACAAATACTCAAATACACCCACATACACACCACAACACAGAAATACACAAATATACACTACACCAAATACACAATATACACACACACACATACACAATACACACATACACACAATACACACACACACACACACACACCACACTACACACACACACACACACACACACACACATATATATATATAGATAGATATAGATATATATCTATATATATAGATATATATATATACACATCATATATCACACACACACACACACACACACCACACACACACACACACACACAGACACACAAGATTGTACTTTTAGAAATCCCGCAGCTCAGTCAGTAGCTTGGAAGGACAGAAGGGACTAACGCACACACACACACACACACACACACACACACACACACACACACACACACACACCACACCACACACACAGACAGGTATAAGTAAGATTTGACACTGATCAGCCGCTCCGTCTTGCCCATTATCTCCGGCGGTGGGAAATGACGGGAGGAAATCATCTCTGTAATCCGGTAGATGAGCCTCTTTTTTTGTTTGCACCCGGCGTAGCAGAAGGAGCCGCAGGAGATCATACGTTTCTGCTCAGGTACTCTATTATAGGAGCTCACACCTTCTCCCGCGCCGCTGACGGATCCGAACAGAAAGGACACATTGAGCCGTTTGAAATGCAATTGCTGGAATTATTGTAGGATTAGAATGACTGTGGCTGTAAGTGCCCTGCCAGTGATTGTGATTAGTGCAAAAAAAAAAAGGGAGGGGTGGAGTGGGGGATTCTACAGGCCTTTCACTGCTTTTTGAGCATCTTCGACTGTTCGTATCATTTCAAGTGGTATAATTCATTAAATGGAGCTTAATGATACATTAGGAAACTACGGTAATCCTTTACAAATGAATGCATAGTCAGTTCATGCGTACCAAATCCGAGGACGCGCCCGGCCAGATGTGCGCTTTTTTATTTATTATGCTGTTTCACAACGTGAGTCGGAGTCGTGACGTCTCTGTAAAACACTTGTCATGCTGCTCTGAAATGTGAGCACTCAGGACTGGTAATTGCACTATAATAGGTCTCTATTAGCAGCTGATTTTTCTTTTTTTTTTTCTTTTCTTTTTTTGCATGTCTAATAATGACGCTAATTGAATGATGCTAATTTACACAGGAACGGAGGCGGTGAGCAGGGAGGGAGGAGGGGACGGGGGGGGGGGGGGCTTTGGGGGGGGGGGGGGCTTGGGGGGGGGGCAATTCGTGTTTTCCAATGATTGTAATCGCATATTTTAAAAAATAAATAAATACGGATATTTCTCCAATCAGGGGGCGATGGTGGTTTAGTGGTTAGCATGTCCGCCTCACACCGACAGGGTCCGGGTTTGATTCCCGTCTGTGTGTGTGGAGTTTGTGCATGTTCTCCCCGTGCCTCAGGGGGTTTTTCTCCGGGTTCTCCGGTTTCCTCCCCCGGTCCATAAACATGCATGGTAGGTTGATTGGCACCTTGGAAAATTGTCCCTAGTGTATGAATGTGTGTGTGTGTGTGTCCTGTGATGGGTTGACATTCCATCCAGGGTGTATCGTGCCTTAATGCCCATAGACGCCTGAGATAGACACAGACTCCCCGTGACCCGAGGGAAGATCGGATAAAGCGCTAGAAGATGAATGAATGAATGAATGAATGAATGATTTCTCCTTCAAAAAATGAACGATGTTTCAGTCTCAGGCGTGCGAGCAAAGCAGGCAGCGTGTGTTAAACACCGCCACTGTGATTCTTTATTAACTTCCAGTTCATTTAGTCGCTCTAATGCTAATTTCAACTTTTGGGAATTAAAATAAATAAGGTCGTTAACGCCCGAGCCAAGGGCATTTGCATAGCGCGCAGGTGTACGGCTCGGAGATCATTTCAAATCAGTCGGCTCGGAATGGTGCAAAGCGGAGAGAGGTGCGTTCATTTCCCCCCCTAAATAAATAAATAAATAATAAATAAATAAATGAAATAAATAAATAAATCTGCACCCAGCACAAAAAATCATGCAAATGAAGATGCAGTTCTCGACACGGCGTTTAGGTGACATTAATCAAAGCCAAACAGCCAGACAAAGGTGAGAGCAATCCCAGCACTCCTCAGCACGGATCAAGCCGACGCCAGCGATCTATCTTTGAACCGCCGGCCGTACGGAGGTGAAGTGAAGCTGCTGAGAGCGACTTTTGATTCATAATCGAATATAATATGATTTCAACAGAGGATGATATGAAAGTCACTATACTTCGCATTTGGGAGAAAACTTTAAATAGTGTCGCGTGCAAAAGCATCAATATTAGAATCTCTCTCGCGCTTTGGATGAATTTTCGGCACGTAACTCGTCCCGCGGTTTTTGCCCGATCGTCACGAGTCGTACCTCATATCGTGCGTCCCGATGGTGTGAGGTGTGCTGTTACTTTTATAAGGAATCGCCCCGCGGAATTCCGAACCCGGGGCCGAAAAGCGGGAATTTTTTCCCATAGAGAATGAATGGGGAAATTCGGCGCTCCGCTGTTCGGCCCCGTGTTCGCTCGACATGCACATTTGACACCCACTCGTAGGTGAGATGGCGAAGGTCTAAAACATATCACCGCCGCATGGCGTCACATGGCCTGCGAAACTCGGACACATGGTCATGTGACATGTCTAAACGCTCAGCACATCGACGGGAGTCAGACGCTGGATAATTTGATGATGTCACGTGCGTCACTGGCCCCGCCCCCTCACGAAAATAAGCCCCAAAACATGCATTTTTGGTGTTTAAACACTCGTCTCTCCAAACGAGCTAGCATTTTAAAGTCAATGCTAAATATTACCAGGCTGTAAGGGAGTCGCGCCCGGAGCACCGAGCTCTAGAACCCCTATACCAGGGGTCGGCAACCCAAGACACATTTGTAAGTATTTCCCACAGTAAACATCGGGAGCCACAAAACCTTTTTGACATTTAAAATGGAATACCACTCCGTATAATGGCTTATTTTCGCCTTAATGCTCGGTATAAACTAAACTATAATATGTTGCATTTATGAAATCGTCATTTATGAAAGTTTTTAAAATTTCAAATAAACATATAAACATACAAAGTCTATTTGAGTCCTTCTTGTATTTATGGGGGGAAAAAAGACAAACTAAAAACAGCGCCCTCTATCTGTGTGCCGTCGTCCTTTTACTGGCGCAAACAGTCAGATCTCAACATGAATACTAAAAGTTCCCGGAAAATATGAATATATGCAAACAAAAAAAGGGCAATAAAAATATTTATCCTACTTGGGTCATGTGATTTCTGCTCCTGAACCTCAGGGGTGTATGCTGGGCGCTGGCTCAGGGTTTCAGACCAATAATTTTAACACGTCTCATTTAGATGTTACAACATCCCGACAATCTTTTCATTTAAAATTACGATTTAAAAACGAACGAAATAAAACGAAATGCGTTTTAATTACATACGTGATAATTATTTTCAAAAGCCGCCAAAAAAATAATTAATTAATTCATTCATTCATTCATCTTCTAGCGCTTTATCCGATCTTCCCTCGGGTCACGGGGAGTCTGTGTCTATCTCAGGCGTCTATGGGCATTAAGGCAGGATACACCCTGGATGGAATGCCAACCCATCGCAGGGCACACACACACACACTCACACATTCATATACTAGGGACAATTTTCCAAGGTGCCAATCAACCTACCGTGCATGTTTTTGGACCGGGGGAGGAAACCGGAGAACCCGGAGAAAAACCCCCTGAGGCACGGGGAGAACATGCACAAACTCCACACATACATGGCCGAGACGGGAATCGAACCCGGACCCTGGCGGTGTTAGGCGAACGTGCTAACCACTAAGCCACCGTGCCCCACTAATTAATTAATTAACTTAATTAATAATTCACGACGCATTAGGACTGAGGACTGAGGACAGGAAGTGTTGTCTCAGCAGGTCACACAAAACATCTAAAAGGACTTTTCTCATCCTCTGTATAGATTCTTCGTCCTCCTGCCCACTAGGAGGCGCTGTAGGAGTTTCCAACCCAAGATAAGCAGGTTCAGAAACAGCTTTTTCCCTACAGATATTTCAATCTGCTCACACACACACACACACACACACACACACACACACAGTTTACACATGTGTATTGTTTACATATGCAAATAATTCTGTCACTTATCATGGTTACATTATTTTTATACTCTCTGTATTACCTCTGTATATCTATCTATCTATCTATCTATCTATCTATCTATCTATCTATCTATCTATCTATATCTATATCCTATATCTATATATATATATATATATATATATATATATATATATTGTAAATATACAATTTATTCATTGTTATATATTGACTATTTATTGCAGCGGGAAATGGTTTGGATGAAAACTGTATTTCGTTGCCTTGTGACCTACATGTGTAGTGACAATAAACTCGAATCTAATCTAATCTAATTTAATCAAATCAAATTAAATCGATCTATTCAAATCTATTTGAATCTAATATAATCTAATCAATATAATATAATACAATGTAATGCAAGCAAATCTAATCCAATCTAATCCAATCTAATTTAATCTAATATAATATCATCTAACCTAGTCCAACCTAACCTAATCGAATCGAATGGAATCTAATTGAATCTAATCCAATCAAATCTAATCAAATCTATCAAATCCAATCTAATTGATCGAATCCAATCCATTCTAATCTAGGCCAATCTAATATAATCTAAAATTAGATAATCTAATCACTCTAATCTAATCTCATCTCATCTAATCTAGTCAATTTAATCTAATCCAATCTAATCTTGTCTAATCGAATCGAATCCAATCTAATCTAATCTAGGCCAATCTAATATAATATAAAATTAGATATTCTAACCGCTTTGATCTAATCCAATCTAATCTTGTCTAATCGAATCGAATCCAATCTAATCTAATCTAGGCCAATCTAATATAATATAAAATTCGATAATCTAACCGCTTTGATCTAATCCAATCTAATCTCATCTCATCTAATCTAGTCAATTTAATCTAATCCAATCTAATCAAATTCTATCTAATCGATCTAATCTAATCTAATCTAATCTAATGATGTTTGGACAGCCAATCTCCAGAGCCACGCTCCAAAATCTGGTGTGGGCGAAAAAAGCTGTACCAGACGAATGGAAGTTAAGGGACCAATCAGAGGCCAACGTAAATTTTATTGAAAAAAAAAAAAGCGTTGCAAAATATTATGGAGTGGTAGAACGACAAAAAAAATGACCAGACAGACGTATATTTAGCGTCGCTGTCAATCAATGCGGACGGGAGGGGAAAAAAAAACAAACAAACAAAAAAATAAATAAATAAATATTTCAAGGCGGCTCCTGAGTGACAGCGCTGATAAGTGAACTGGATCCAAGTCATCAATCAGCATCTTCTCCTCCTTAGCGGCGCATCCCGGCGCACGTGAACGAAATAAATCACGCCCTACTAAACCAACTCCGTGGGAAAATAAACAAACAAACAAACAAACAAACAAATAAACACCGCTGACAAGGTGTCGGACGCGAAATGACGCGCTCCACATAGCATCGTGTCTGTGACATCCTCTCGATCTGTCCGTCAGAGGGAGGACGAGTGAATCACTGCACACACACTGCTCTCTCTCTCTCTCTCTCTCTCTCTCTTGTGCAATCTTTCGCTCCACGTGGCAAAAACGACAAACCAACATTCTAACAAAGAGTGTTTATGGTTAAGGGGTGGGAGGGGGGTTTGGGCTCAGAGACGTCGAGGGCAGCGGAGCAGAAAGGGTTCGGTGGCGATCAGACCCCTCTCCCACCTTTCGCCGGGCGCCCGAGCGTGCATTGAAATGCAAATTCCCAGGCGGGGGGTTCCCACCCCGTGTGCCACTCACAAATTGAAAAAGCCGTTTTTTATCTATGCAGATGCGAGCGGCGGTAATTGAAGTTAATCAATCAATGCTAGCTTTCACTAAAACCTCGAACATGATTGAATAAAGTAATTATCATTCAGGGGGGAGAATGATGAAGTTGTAGACAGCATGAACCTTATTAAAGAAGGATTTTTGGTCACAATGGCTTCATTTAGCCGGCATTCCTTTCCCTTTTTTTTTTTTTTTTTTTTTTTTCTTTATCATTATCGCCTTTCTTTTTTTCCGGTGATATCCTTCATTTAGCCTCTTTCTCTCTCTCTCTCTCTCCATACCATTGCATTTTGTTCTGCCACACATTAGTGTTCTAATGAGGAATTATTGTGGTGCTTTTCGGACCCGATGCTCATTTGGCGCTTTTTTTTTTTTTTAATGTTAAGGGGAAATGGCTGAATTCGTCAAACGAAAGGAAATGTGAAATGTTTAACGTGTCCACGCGTGGTTAAAGAACCCCTCTCTCTCTCTCTCTCTGCCGTGTGAAAGAGACGTCTGTGTCGAGACTGTAATTGAGCTTTTCCTTCACCTGGTTCCTATTGAATCGCGCTGGGTTACCTGGCCGCCTCCTCCTCCTCCATCCCAGGCGCTTGGACTCGTGCCTCTGGCGAGATTCAGTTAAAGAGCCGGCTCTGTGCTTTGTCACTGGGTTTAATATGCACCCTACATAATTATGCAGGATTCACAGTGCTATCAAACTGCAATTCAAATTAGTTCAGGATTAAAGGCACAGAACAGTGCGGCTGCTTTAATTGCATTGTACTGCGGTGATCACATTCAAATACCCATTACTCATTGCCTCTGTGGAGCAATAAGTCAGAGGGATTAATACGCAGGCAGGTGACAGGGCCAGGCCATTAAAAGGCAGTTATGCAGAAAGCATGGCCGGGTTTTATTCACGTTAATGAAATCAGCGGAATGAAACTGTAATAGATTTATCAAAGCTCCGATGGATTCGCAGTAAATCAGTTTGATTCAGGCAATCAAACTGGACAATGGAGATAGTTTTCAGCGGCGGGCGGCTGGCGTCTCGGACGGCCGTGTGAGAGGAGCTGATATTCTTCTCGGGGAGGATTTGGGGAGCGCTAGGCCCTATTCCCACAGCTCGACGGCTCATTTCAGACGGCTAAACGCCGCCAGTGCAGGCGCTAGATAAAAAACGCACCGGCTTCCAGTTCCACGTCATATTTGTCTCCCTCCTCCCGCTCGCTTCGGCACTTTTTTCTCTTTTTTTTTTTTCCCTCTCATTCTTCTGTTTGGCTCCAGCTTTCTCTCCGCCAGTGTTTTCGCTGCCCAAATCGTCACGGCGCTCGGCTTTGCCAAGGAGGTGGATGGATGCGTGCGAGAGGTCAGAACGACATCCCGTCAGCAGTAGAGTTTATAAAAGAGTGTAGATTTATGGGTATTTGGTGTTTTTGTTTGGGTCTGGGTCCAGTACGTCACAATTTCAAAGCCGAATGTATGAAGAGTCGAATTAAATGATTCATTATGACACACCGATGCACCAACAATCAAGGATTAAAGTGGAGGAATGGAATGACAACAAAGACATTCAGTTTTGCATTAAAAACAGGTTTTAAAATATTGTGGTAAAAAATAAACATATTAAAAAAATAACAGTTGTTGGTTTGATGGCATTAAATCATCCTAGAGTTCATCATTAAAAAAAAAAAAATAAATATATATTATATATATATATATATATATATATATATATATATATATATATACACACCCACACACACATATATATATATATATACAGAAAATTTGATATTAAATATATATATATATATATAATATATATAGATTTCTTTTTTTTTTTTTTTTCTTTTTTTTTTTTATAATTTTTTTTTCAATCAAATAATGAACTCCAGGTTGATTTTAATGGCATCAAACCAACAACTGTTATTTTTTTTACATGTTTATTTTTTACCACAATATTTTAAAAACCTGTTTTTAATGCAAAACTGAATGTCTTTGTTGTCATTCATATATAAAACTAATCGTTATACATGAATATAAGTTTTTATCTTATTTGACATTATCTTATTAGTATTTCTTAATCATTTTTAAATTATATTAATCTCCTGCAAGCTAGAAAATAGAAAATATTGATAAAACAAAACAAAACAACAACAAATCTGAATCTATATGTATATATATATATATATATATATCTATATGTATGTATATATATCTATATATATATATATATATATATATATATATATATATATATATATATATATATATATATATATATATATATATATATATCCTATGCATTAATTTAAAAAAAGCTGTTTATTGTGTTCTTTGAAAAGTCTTGTATGAGATGTCACTATAGAAACAACACATTGGAAAGAACACGGTAATACACACCTTGGAGCTCGAACTAAAGTCAGATCTGCTCTTTAACAATATAGAACAGTAATAATAACCTTCCGACCAATCAGACGCGAGCGTTCACGAGCACTTTGGCGCGTGTGTTTATAGCATGTCGAGGAATCCTTGGACATTTGAGAGTATTAATATTAGCCTAAGGAGAGAATCGTTTAAAACACAGTATGAACGTAGCTCCAGTGTAACCAAAACACAATCTTGTAGAGTTTGGCTTCTTTTGAATTTCTGTCTTATTCTGTTTAATTTCCCGACGTCACAACGTCCTAAATATTATATTTAATAAAAGTGCATTCTGTTTTAACAAAGCAATATGTTTTTGCCATCGTGTGTTTTTATCTGTGTTACAGGGACGTATGGAAAGGAAATGTGATATGGATTTATGATCGATTTTATACTTTTATACACTATACAATATAATATATATATATTCTTTCATTCATTCATTCATCTTCTACCACTTTATCCGATCTTCCCTCGTGTCACGGGGAGTCTGTGTCTATCTCAGGCGTCTATGGGCATTAAGGCAGGATACACCGTGGATGGAATGCCAACCCATCACACACACACACACCCCCTCACACACACACACACACACATTCACACACACATTCATACACTATGGACAATTTTCCAAGGTGCCAATCAACCTACCGTGCATGTTTTTGGACCGGGGGAGGAAACCAGAGAACCCGGAGAAAAAACCCCTGAGGCACGGGGAGAACATGCACAAACTCCACACACACATGGCCGAGACGAGAATCGAACCTGGACCCTGGCGGTGTGAGGTGCTAACCACCACCAAGCCACAGTGCCCCCTATATATATATATGTATATTTTCTATATATATATATATGTATATTTTCTTTGCGTTATGTTTACATGCTGGACGCTCATAAACAGGATTTCACCGTGCGTCGCACAATGTATGTTTATATATGTGACAAATAAAATGTAAATTTAATGATTCGTTACATTTTTTTCCCCTAAATTTCATTCAATAAATCACGTCAGAAATTTTCACACTATTCATACTATGTTTTCCAGCAGACTCATTGTGATGCACAATTCCTTTACAGTACAGGAATGGCACAGTCGCCTGGCACGCCCTCGCCTCGCCTCGCCTCGCCTCGCTGCAAATCGCCTTTACCTTTCTTTTTTTTTTCCTCTCTCTTTTCTTCCCCCTCGTCTCTTGTTCTTCTGACCAAACTGGTTAAATGACCTGAACTCAAATGACATTAGATTCCAATGTGTTCTTAATGAGTCGTCTACTGTATTGTATAAATTCCAATTATACCCAATTAACCCTCAATCAGCAGCACCTCGTCTGATATGTTATTTTTTTTCCCCTTCCCTCCTTCCCTTCTTATTTTATGGTTCAGTGCTGCCTAAACCATTGATTAGGCTGAGTGAGCACCATTACTAAATGACCACCTTACCGAGGAGATGGAGCCTCTTAGTCCTAATAGAGAGGGCAGGCTATTATAGTACTCTCTCTCTCTCTCTCTCTCTCTCTCTCTCTCTCTCTCTGTCCTAGTATCAACTTTTTATATTAAAGCTTTCCGAGCTTGCCTGGATCCATGACTCGGCCCCGGCAGAATGTTAAGTAGAAATCTCCCAAGCGTGGACAAAATCCTATTATTTTATAATTACTGGGCATTTGTTTTAGCTCCGGACACTTCATTGGGCATGCATGAGTGTTCACAACGCCGCTTAGACGGGCAGCTAATGAACATCTTCCCTCCACAGGCTGCACCCAAACACCGAGCATGTTCTTAACATGTGTTTTACGCGTGTAGAAAGTTAGCAGTCGTGCGGCGGTGATAAAAGACACTCTGGTTTTATATACTGCGGTACTCTGTGGTGAAATAACGAAAATCGCTAAATATGTGGTGTTTAATAAAAAGCTGGAATACAATTACAAGAAAGCACTTTTCTAAGATGAAAAGCTAAAACACACACACACACACACACACTCATTCATTCATCTTCTACCACTTTATCCGATCTTCCCTCGGGTCACGGGGAGTCTGTGTCTATCTCAGGCGTCTATGGGCATTAAGGTAGGATACACCCTGGATGGAATACCAACCCATCGCAGGGCACACACACACGCACACACACACACTCACATTCACACACACATTTATACAATTTTCCAAGCTGCCAATCAACCTACCGTGCATGTTTTTTGACCGGGGGAGGAAACCGGAGAACCCGGAGAAAAACCCCCTGAGGCACGGGAAGAACATGCACAAACTCCACACATACACATGGCCGAGATGGGTGTGTGCGTGTGTTTGTCCTGTGATGCGATGGCATTCCATCCAGGGTGTATCCTGCCTTAATGCCCATAAACGCCTGAGATAGACACAGACTCCCCGTGACCCGAGGGAAGATCGGATAAAGCGCTAGAAGATGAATGAATGAATGAATGAATGAATGTTATTTTGTATTTTTGGCGTTTTCCACTTTTTGCAGTCCCTGATCCACCATAACATTTTCTGTAGATATTTCTACGCAGGATATCGTCTGGGGTGGCACGGTGGCTTAGTGGTTAGCACGTTCGCCTCACACCGCCAGGATCCGGTTCGATTCCCGTCTCGGTCATGTGTGTGTGTGGAGTTTGCATGTTCTCCCCGTGCCTCAGGGGGTTTTTCTCCGGGTTCTCCGGTTTCCTCCCGGTCCAAAAACATGCACGGTAGGTTGATTGGCACCTTGGAAAATTGTCCCTAGTGTATGAATGTGTGTGTGAATGTGAGTGTGTGTGTGTGAGAGTGTGTGTGTGCCCTGCGATGGGTTGGCATTCCATCCAGGGTGTATCCTGCCTTAATGCCCATAGACGCCTGAGATAGGCACAGACTCCCCATGACCCGAGGGAAGATCGGATAAAGCGGTAGAAGATGAATGAATGAATGAATGATATCGTCTGGCACATGGAATTTTAAAGCTAAAACATAAAAATGAAAACTAGTCAAATCGAATTAAAAAAATGTTTATGTGCATGTTTTTTCTTGTGACCTAATCAACATCAAGTTTCTCTTAAATGCAATTAAAAAACACAGCTTTGATGATAAGAAGTGAACCCTTTATAACCAGATGCTTTTAAATTGTCCCTATAAAAAACCGAGACGTCTTTTAGGGGTGAAGGATTTATTAGTCAGTAATGTACAGTGTAGGGCCACGGTGTCTTAGTGGTTATCACATTCGCCTCACACCACAGGGTCCGGGTTCGATTCCCGTCTCGGCCATGTGTGTGTGGAGTTTGTACATGTTCTCCCCGTGCCTCAGGGGGTTTTTCTCCGGGTTCTCCGGTTTCCTCCCCCGGTCCAAAAACATGCACGGTAGGTTGATTGGCACCTTGGAAAATTGTCCCTAGTGTATGAATGTGAGTGTGATGTGTGTGTGTGAGTGTGTGTGTGTGTGTGTGTGTTGTGTGTGTGTGTGTGTGAATGTGTGTGTGTGTGTGTGTGTGTGTGTCCTGTGATGGGTTGGCATACCATCCAGGGTGTATCCTGCCTTAATGCCCATAGACGCCTGAGATAGACACAGACTCCCCGTGGACCCGAGGGAAGATCGGATAAAGCGCTAGAAGATGAATGAATGAATGAATAAATAATGTACAGTGTTGTGTTATTGCGTAATGCTTTTTTAGGATCATTTTTAGTATCACTTTGATTGCCATCCAGAGTTGTATTGATGAGTCCCAACACCACATAAAGTCTTAATGGTTTTAATGGTCTTAATGGTCCAAAAAACACTATTGGGTAAAAAGTGCATGCAAAAATCTTTGGATACATGCTATTTCCCATTTAACGCCATTAAATCCATATAAAACTAATCGTTATACGTGCATATCAAAATATTCCATTGTAGAAACCTCATAATAATTATTCGTTATCTTATTAGTATTTCTTAATTATTTTTATTTATTACAAATAAAAAAATCCTGTAAGTTAGAACAAGCTGGAAAATACTGCTAAAATAAAACCAAACAATAACAATCTTTATTTAAGCTTCCGGACCTTTAAGACGAAGTGTCCAAGTCTTCCGATGATTCATTAGCACGAGCTGACAATTATATCTTTTAGAAATATTTCCGAGCCATGAAATTGAAAGCGCCTCGTCCTATCGCTGCCGAACACGGTGTGCGTGCCAGCCCTTTTTCTTAACTCCATAAGAAACTAATTGTGTTATTTATAGAGGGAGTGAAATTAAGCAGGCTTAAAAAGCCAGCGCCAGAGATTCATGCCTTCAATTCGCACCGGAGGCCCCCCCCCACTCCCGCCCCCCCTGATGCTGGCCGCATTAAATAGGTTCCCTTATTACTCCATAAACGAGTGCGGCTCCTCGCACAAACCACAAGCGATAAATTAAGGGTAATAAAAACACCAAGTGCACGGACAGATAGAGAAATTAAAAGCCACCTTCTAATGCATTACTTACTCCGCGCTCAGTACAATAAAATCCAGCGAGACAATCGAGCGCCTCCTCGGGCCAATCGGACGCCGGGAATTATAATATTCAAAAATATGCCGGCGTCTGATTTGTATCGCGTTTGACTGTGAGTAAATGAATCTAATAAATATTAGCACTTTTAGCAGTCCGTTTCAAAAGGACATAAAATAGGGACGTAAAAGGGGACGGAATTAAATGCTTTCCCAATTAAGGGCTCGCGCGCGGCGAGGGATTAATCCGCGCGGCGAGATGCGGATAACATCGCTGCGTACAATAACCACTGCAGCAAAGTGTAAGAAAGCAGATATTACACGCCATTGAAGCGGGATAAAATAAACAATAATAGACAAACTAGAGATATTTACTGAAGAAAATGTCAGTGATGCTTGACGATTAGCATTTAGCATTGTTATATAGCATTGATATTATTTAGCACAGGGGGCACGGTGGCTTAGTGGTTAGCACGTTCGCCTCACACCGCCAGGGTCAGGGTTCGATTCCCGTCTCGGCCATGTGTGCGTGGAGTTTGTGCATGTTCTCTCCCGTGCCCCCGTGCCTCAGGGGGTTTTTCTCTGGGTTCTCCGGTTTCCTCCCGGTCCAAAAACATGCACGGTAGGTTGATTGGCACCTTGGAAAATTGTCCCTAGTGTATGAATGTGAGTGTGTGTGTGTGTGTGTGTGTGTGTGTGATGGGTTGGCATTCCATCCAGGGTGTATCCTGCCTTAATGCCCATAGACGCCTGAGATAGGCTCCCCGTGACCTGAGGGAAGATCGGATAAAGCGCTAGAAGATGAATGAATGAATGAATGAATTAATTAATTATTTAGCACTGATATTCATATTCTATGGTACAAATTCGTCCCAGGCCAAAAAAAACACATTTGAACAGATTACCCATAATTCCCTGTGTGCTTTTTCGGACCAAGCGTCATATCAGTGCGATGTCCTCGCCGCCCCGGGCGAGTGGATACGTCGATACGGCCGAAAAGCGGAGTATCAAAATTTTCCCCATTCATCTGTATGGGTCGGAAGGATGCAGAATTCCCGGAATTCCGAGTGGGTCTGGGGTTCATATGATCGTGACCGACTCCATCTCACCTACGAGTGGGTGTCAAATGTGCATGTCGGGCGAACACGGGGCCGAACGGCGGAGCGTCACATTTCCCTATTCATTCTCTATGGAGCCGGAATGTTGTGGAATTCCTGAAATTCCGAACGTGTGTGGGGTTCGGGAGGTATATGATCGTGATCCACTCCGGACCCCCTACGAGTGGATTTACCATATGTGCATGTCGGACGCTCACAGGCCCGAACTGTGAGGCACCAAAATTCAATCCCATTCATTTTCTATGGGAAAAACATTCCCGCTTTTCGACCCCGGGTTCGGAATTCCGCGGGGCGATTCCTTATAAAAGTAACAGCACATCTCACACCATCGGGACGCACGATATGAGGTATGATTCGTGACGATCGGACAAAAACCGCGGGACGAGTTACGCGCCGAAAATTTGACCGAAGCGAGAGAGAGATTCTAATAGTGACGCTTTTGCACGCGACACTAATAAATATATACTGCATTTTCAGTTTGTTTATTAGAATAGCCGTTCTTTCTTCGCCTATGATATGCCACGATACAGCGCCCCCTGGAGGACCAGATCCTGGTTCACAGGGGGTTAAGGGTCTCTCTCAAGTACCCAAGGGCAACAGCTTGGCGATACCGGGCTTCGAACCCGCAACCTTCAGATCGGTAACCCAGTGCCTACGAGCTACACCCTTCCCTTTATTTATTTATCCATTTTATTTATGAAATGTATTGTTCTTAACCCTCAGATATAACTCGCTCTGGATAAGGGGGCGTGTTCCAAACGGCGTAAACATAAACAATCCTGTTGTTGGGACGTTTTTTGATATTTTCATTGTATTTATTTATTTATTTATTTACACAGCTTTAATTACTATTAACTGCAATTCTGACGTCTGCCTCCAACGTCCATGTGCTGATAATCATACCAATATATTTGCCTTTTTTGTTTTCCTTTTTTCCTGGCCTGCACTGTTTATAACTCTGTAATTATATTCGTAATGAGGACGGCTATGCCTTCTCTCTTTCTCTTCTCCCTTTCAGGGCGATATCGGTCCTGCGTTTCCTGCCACGTCTGTTAATCTGCGCTAATGACGATTTAATTGCGTGCATAAAACCGACATACATTAAGCGTGAATTAAAATTCTCCGAGGCTCCGATCCAGGCTTTGGCGTCATGTGCAGCGTTTGGTGTCCATCCGAAGCTCTTCCATGCATTATAATAGTAACATAAGGGAGGTGGTGACTCAGTGGTTAAGGCGTTGGCCTCGGGATCGGAAGATCGCATGTTTCAAACCAAACCACCACCGCCACCAAGCTGCCACTAGTGGGCCCTTGAGCAAGGCCCTTAACCCTCTACTGCTCAATTGCAAGTCACTCTGGAAACGTCCTAAAGATCATTCCCACATTGCATCCATTCCTCTCTGTTGCCTACTGGGGGCGCTACAGAGCAACTTTTCCTCCACAGGCTAGACTCGTCCTGAACAATTCAAATACTCAGAAATACACCATCATAAGTGAACACACACTGAACACACTGAATAACCCAATACACACCTTCCTCTCAGTTATACATTATTTATATACACAAGCTGCACAATGGTAACTTGTAAACACACTTGTAAACAACACATTCTGTATATATTCCTACAACTGCATTATTATATATGTTTATATATATATATATATATATATATATGTGGATAAGAAAGAGGCGGGGCTTCCTCAACGAGACAGGGCTGGATCTTATCCCCGAGTGGCGCTTTCATCGTCTTCAATCAGACGGCTTCTATAAAAGGCCGTGGGACGGCGGTCGAGGTGGAGAACGTCTGGGCTCCAGACTAACGGCGCATGTGTCTTTTCCCCCCGACCTCCCACTACAGGTGAGACGGCACATGCGGATGAGGAATTCCCGTCGGACCGCTCGCAGCGCCTGCTATCTGGGAGTCTCCGCAACCCTGCAGCAGGACATGAACCTGACCCTTGATGGAGATCGGGAGGACGAAGCCGCCCGTTGATCGAGACCCGACTTCGGAGACACATCACGTTCCCTTTCCCACTCCAGCCACTCCTCCATCACCTGATCCCCAAATAACGGACACGAACACTTTTTTTTCACTGTCCTCAATAAACACTATTTATTCCCCAATTACGACTCTCAATATATACATACATATACATAATATATATATATAAGGGGCACGGTGGCGTAGTGGTTAGCACGTTCGCCTCACACTTCCAGGATGTCTCGGTCATGTGTGTGCGTGGAGTTTGTGCATGTTCTCCCCGTGCCTCAGGGGGTTTTTTTCGGGTTCTCCGGGTTCTCCGGTTTCCTCCCCCGGTCCAAAAACATGCATGGTAGGTTGATTGGCACCTTGGAAAATTGTCCCTAGTGTATGAATGTGTGTGTGTGAATGTGTGTGTATGAATGTGTGTGTGTGTGTGTGTGTGTGTGTGTGTGTGTGTGTGTGTGTGTGCCCTGCGATGTGTTGGCATTCCATCCAGGGTGTATCCTGCCTTAATGCCCATAGATGCCTGAGATAGACACAGACTTCCCGTGAATGAATGAATGAATATATATATATATATATATATATATATATATATATATATATATATATATATATATATATATATATATATATTATTGGTGGTGCAATTAAACCATCAGTGACAATGCATGTCTGCGTTACATGTAACGGTGTTGTGTAATTTAATTAAAAAAAAAAAAAAAAACGTAACGGTAATTCGTAAAATCGACGATTTAGACGACGGCATGGTTTTCGATCTGAATTTTTTCGATCTGGCTGCCGTTCAATTTTTTCCAGGGTTTGGAACGGTTTTTTCTCTTTTCTTAGAACGTTAACTTAAAGCGCCACCTAGTGGGCAAATCAAAGTCAACCAATGTAATCAGTTACTTTTATAAAGTCAGTGAAAACTTATTTACATTTTGTAATAATGTAACCTAGTACCTTTCCGCGTATTCAATTTGATTCCTCGACTCCCCCCCCCCACCCCCCCACGCCTACCCCCCCCCCCCCCACCCCCCCCCCCCCCCCCCACCCCCACCACCAAACACCCACACACCCGTCCCTCTCGTTCTTTTTTTTCAGATCTCGTTATGTAATTGAACACTAGGTATCCTGAGTTTGGCACTGATGAGCCTTGGTTAATGAGAAGGCAGGAAGTAGTCGGAGTGGGAGAGCGCCATTAGCCTTTCACACCTCTCGCCAGGACACACTAAGGGCCAGAGCCCTGACGCTCGCAGCTCCACTTTCCACTTAATCTGCTCTTCATGATTACAGCTCCAGTTTGAATGGTGAGAGGAGATGTCCATTAGGAGTTCCTGTTTGCTCCTCGGAGGCAATCAGTGAGACCTTTGCGGTCTGATGAGGTGCTTATACACCTGGTGTTGACTCTAATTCATCGCGTGCCACGCTGGTGTTTTCGGTCACTGACGCAGCGAGGTGACCGTCAGAGTATCGCCGGATGTCCATTACCTGGAATATTTGTTGCGTTTACGAGTTGGTAGCACTTGGCATCAGATGTTCTACCACCGGAGGAAATTTACAAGGAATTTCATCTATGCATGTACGCGTGGTGACGTGACCAGGGTTATACAGGTTTTACCCTCTCGGGTGTGTCCAAATGTTTTGCATTTATTATTATTATTTATTTATTTATTTTACATACTTTATTGATCCAGTAAGGTAAATTCTTTTTCTTTCCGTATCCATCTCGTTTAATTTTTATTTATTTTTATTTTTTGGGAGCTGGGGGCAGAGGGCAGAGTGATACGGTGCCCCCTGGAGCATAGAGGGTTTAAACGCCTTGCTCAAGGCCCCTTTATTAACACATCCTATTAACACAAACATATCTTAATTCATCTTCTAGGGCTTTATCCGATCTTCCCTCGGGTCACGGGGAGTCTGTGTCTAGCTCAGGCGTCTATGGGCATTAAGGCAGGATACACACTGGATGGAATGCCAACCCATCACACACACCCACACACACACACACACACATTCATACACTAGGGACAATTTTCCCAAAAAAAACAATTTTCCAAGGTGCCAATCAACCTACCGTGCATGTTTTTGGACCGAGGGAAGAAAACCGGAGAACCCAGAGAAAAACCCCCTGAGGCACGGGGAGAACATGCACAAACTCCACACACACATGGCCGAGACGAGAATCGAACCCGGACCCTGGCAGTGTGAGGCGAACGTGCTAAACACTAAACCACCGTGGATGGATATATATATATATATATATATATACACAGGGTGGTGGTTTTAGCCCAGTGATTAAGTCATTAGACTCTGGACCAGACGGTTGCAGGTTCAAAAAAATCCTGCTGCCACTACAGGGGCCTTGAGCGAGGCCCTTAACCCTCAATTGCTCCGCTGTAAGTCTCTCTGGATAAGGGCGTTTAATTACAGGAGCTTGTTTTATCCACTCTGGACTCTGGAAGTCTTTTATAATTTTGGGTTTTATTAATAACCATAGCTTAACCATATTTTTATAACGAATGTCTATTGGATGTTTACACCCAACGATGAAACCTTTTATACCGGGTCCTCGTAAACAGGATTCGCTAAGTAAAAACCAGCGACGGTGTGTAAAGTGTAGAGGAGGGCGGGGCTCGAGGTTGGAGTGCAATTGCTTAATAAGAGTCCGTGAAGCTGTGTGTGTGTGTGTGTGTGTGTGTGTGTGTGAGCGAACGCGTGCGACACACTGCAGGCCCGAGCGCATCGTGGCTCTCTGGATCTATCTCTGGAGGCGCAATTAGCATTTCCTCGGGTGCGAGCCTGTTTGTTTAGGTTGACACAGTGAAGAAAGGCCTGACATTGACCAGAGCCTTCTGCTTTAATGTGTCCCATGTTCTGCATTTATCACTGTCACAGTGCTGGCAGTGTCAAGACGCACACACACACACACACACACACACACACA
>JACRUU010000011.1:335406-347906 GCA_030449085.1 Kryptopterus vitreolus | reverse complement strand
ACCTGGTGATGCCGTTCGGGTTGACGAATGCTCCCTCCGTCTTCCAGGATTTCATGCACGAGGTGTTCCAGGAGACATGCTGGGGAGGTATGTTCTGATATACATTGATGACATCCTTATATTTTCCAGAAATCTGGAGGAGCATCACGTGCATGTCAACCAAGTGCTCCAGCGCCTCCGGGACTCTCGACTATATCTCAAGGCAGAGAAGTGCCTGTTCCATCAACCCACTCTGTCCTTCTTGGGGTATGTCGTGTCGGCGCAGGGGGTGCAGATGGACCAGGAAAAGGTGCAGGCAGTAACCTCGTGGCCGGAGCCAACCTCTCATTAAAGGAGCTCCAGAGGTTCCTCGGATCTTCGCGAACTTCTACCGTAGGTTCATCCGGGGCTATAGCGGGTTGGCTCACCCACTCACCTCTCTCCTCAGGGGTAGGCCACGTCGACTGGAGTGGAGTGCCGAGGCCGCGGAGGCCTTCAACGCCCTGAAACAAGCCTTCACCACCGCGCCTCTACTCGTCCACCCTGACCCTAAGCCTCCCATTCATAGTCGAGGTGGATGCTTCCACTACCGGGGGTGGGGGCTGTGCTCTCACAGTTCCGGGGCAACCCATCACGGCTCCACCCCTGCGCCTATTTCTCGCGGAAGTTTTCACCCCCGCTGAGGTCAACTACGACATCGGCAACCGTGAGCTCCTGGCTGTCAAGCTCGCCCTGGAGGAATGGAGACACTGGCTCGAGGGCTCTGCTCACCCATTCAGCGTACTCACCGACCATAAGAACCTGCAATATCTTCGGGACGCCAAACGTCTGAACCCCTCGACAAGCCAGGTGGGCGCTGTTCTTCACCCGCTTTAATTTCTCCATTTCCTACAGGCCCGGGTCGAAGAACATCAAGGCCGACGCTCTGTCCCGGCTACACGCTCCGGAGGACGAGACGTTGGAGGCTCCAGGTCCGATCCTCCATCCGGAGCTCATAGTGAGCCCCATCCAGTGGAGCACACCCCTCGAGGCCGAACCACCCCGACCGCGACCCCCGGGATGCCCTCCGGGGCGCACGTACGTACCTCGAACCCGACGCACACAGTTAATTTCCTCGGTTCACACCTCCTTAGGGTCCGGGACACCCAGGGGCCAACGCCACCATCGACCTTCTCCGTGCTCGCTACTGGTGGCCCTCCATGGCGGAGGAGGTTCGACGATTCGTGCGCGGGTGTCAGGGGTGTGCAGTCTCCAAGAGCCCGCGGCAGCTACCCGCCGGGAAGTTGCAGCCGCTGCCGGTCCCAAACCGACCCTGGTCCCACATAGGGGTGGACTTCATTACCGACCTGCCATCATCTGAAGGTAATACCTGCATTTTGGTGGTGGTGGATCGGTTTTCAAAGTTCTGCCGGTCTCATTCCCCTAGCCAAGGATGCCGACCTGCCCTGGAGACTGCTCACCACCTATTTCAAAGGTGTTTTTCTGAACTTCGGCCTGCCCGAGGACATCGTGTCGGACCGCGGGCCCCAATTCATCTCTCGGGTCTGGAAGGGCCTTCCTCGGCCTCCTGGGGGTAGCTGTCAGCCTCTCCTCCGGATACCACCCACAGTCGAATGGGCTTGTAGAACGTCGGGTGCAAGAAGTGGCTCGCTTTCTCCGCACCTACTGCCATCGCCGCCAGCACTCTTGGAGCCAGTACCTGGGTTGGGCGGAGTATGCGCAGAACTCCATCCGCCACTCCGCCACAGGACTAACCCCTTTTCAATGTGTCCTAGGGTTCCAGCCGCCACTGTTCCCCTGGTCTGGGGAGCCCTCGGATCTCCCGGCCGTGGACCACTGGTTCCGAGAGAGAGCGAGTGAGCAGGTGTGGGCCGAGAGCCCATCGGCAGTTTGCAGCGAGCCGTTCACCGCCACAACGCAACAGGCAGACCGTCGAAGGCGCGAGGCACCCGTCTTCCGTCCAGGTCAGAGGGTTTGGCTGTCCACCCGCGACATCCGCCTTCGACTCCCCAGCAAGAAAGCTCAGCCCCAAATTTATTCGGACCATTCCAAGGTCATACAACAAGCTCACCCCGGTGACTTACCGCCTCCAACTACCGGCCTCTTACCGTATTCACCCGGCCTTTCACGTATCGCTTCTCAAGCCCTTCATTGAACCTGCGTCCGCCGACTCCGCACCCCAGCAGGAACCACCTCCTCCTCTCGTCACCGAGGACGGCCTGGCTTACAAGATAAAGGGACCTCCTCGGCTCTCGACGTCGCCGCCAGGGCCGGCTGGAATACTTAGTGGACTGGGAGGATTACGGTCCGGAGGAACGCGCCTGGGTCCCTCGCGAGGACATTCTGGACCCCAACCTCCTGGAGGAATTTCATCGGGCCCACCCCAACTGGCCGGCACCCCGAGGGCGGGGACGTCCTCCTCGCCGCCGTCGCGGAGGGCCCTCCGGAGCGGGCCCTGGAGGGGGGGGTGATGTCACGAGCCCTTCTCTTCCCACTGCTACTCTTCCCCAATCCCGGTCGCCTAGCTACTGATTAGCTCCAGCTGGCAGCCTGTTGGACTAATCGGTAGCCTGGTCTATTTAAAGCCCGGCTCTCCCTTCCTTCCTCGTCCGGGCTCGTAAACGTACAGTACAGTGAGAGAGTACGGACACTCATTCGCAACCGGTAAGGATTCTCACTAACCTCTCTCTCTTCTGATCTCCGTATCAGGTCTCGCCGCCGCCGGTCCTGCCCGACCGGACTCGCTCTCCTCGCGGACGCTTCCCCGTCCGCCGCTGAGAACCCGGAAGCAAGCTCTACCGCGCATCCCTTCTCACGGCGTTACGGCACTCGCCGATAAGGACCGTAAATACGTCCTCGGCTGCTCCTTTGAGCAGCGTCTTTTATGTTCAACCTTATTTTCAAATAAACTCCTTATCCTTATTTTGACTTCCGGACTCGCTGTGTCTGTCCCGTTACATCTATCTATCTATGTATTTATTTATTTATTTATCTGTCTGTCTGTCTGTCTGTCTATCTATCTGTCTGTCTGTCTGTGTGTCTGTATGGATGGATTGATGGATGGATGATGGACGGACAGACTGACAGTTGGATGGCAACACAGACAGGACAGGCAGACAGACATAGATAGATAGACAGATAGATAGATAGATAGATAGATAGATAGATAGATAGATAGATAGATAGATAGATAGATAGATAGATAGATCAGATCAATGATGATTGTGGAATGGGACGTATATACGGATCTATGGATCAAGCCTGCATAATCGTTTGTTTGTTTATATATATATATATATATATATATATATACGATAAAATGTTTCGGTTTATTAGTGGAAACAGGAGTGGATTAGTTTGCGTCTTTTGTTGAATCCCTTGTCTTTTATGCTTCATGAGGCTTCACAAGGCTGCCATATGTCTCTTATTAATATTCTTCTGCTGATGTTTGTGTTGGGAAGGGAATTCCTGCAGGGCTTCTGCATCTGACACATTTATTCTTGTCAATCAAACGCTATTCCACAAAAGTCAAACAGAAAGTACATGTTAAGATGCTGATCAAGTGCATACTGTATGTACTGAGGCTGAAAGTCATTACACATTATAATATACAACATACACATTAGGATGACACAGGAGACACATTATACACAGGAGACACAGGAGACACAGGAGACATGCAGGAGATCACAGGAGACACAGGAGACACAGGAGATTAGGAGACACAGGAGACACAGGAGGACACAGGACAGGAGACACAGGAGACACAGGAGACACAGGAGACAAACAGGAGGAGACACAGGAGATATACACACAGGAGACACAGGAGACACAGGAGAGGAACAGGAGAGGAGGATACACAGGAGACACACAGGGAGGACACAGTATAGAGACACAGGTATATACACATTATACAACATTATACACATTATATTATACACATTAGACAAACAGGGATATACACAGATAACACATTACACAGATTATACACATTATACAAATTATACACATTATACACATTACACATATAGGTTACACATTATACACATTATACACATTATACACATTATACACATTATACACATTATACACATTATACACATTATACACATTATACACATTATACACATTATACACATTATACACATTATACACATTATACACATTATATTATACACATTATACACATATACACATACACATTATGCACATTATGACATTATATTATACACATTATACACATTATACATTATACACATTATACACATTATACACATTATATTATACACATTATACACATTATTCACATTATACACATTATACACATTATAACCCGGCTTTATTTTACGCAGCGAAATTTTATTTTATTTACTTATTTTTTGTTTTTTACAGTTTTGCAATTTCAGCTGCATGTAAAGAGAATAACACACTTCTGTCTGACATCACTCTCCAACATCTTACTGTCATTGTCACATACATCATGTTAAAATTAGTGTGTTCACGCACAGACAGACAGATAGATAGACAGACATACAGACAGACAGACAGACAGACAGATAGACTAAGATAGATAGATAGATAGATAGATAGATAGATAGATAGATAGATAGATAGATAGATAGATAGATAGATAGATAAAACAGACAGATAGATAGATAGATAGATAGATAGATAGACTAGATAGATAGATAGATAGATAGATAGATAGATAGATAGATAGATAGATAGATAGATAGATAGATAGATAGATAGATAGATAGATAGATAGACATACATAAAGACAGACAGACAGACAGATAGATAGATAGATAGATAGATAGATAGATAGATAGATAGATAGATAGATAGATAGATAGATAGATAGATAGATAGATAGATAGATAGACAGACAGACAGATAGACGATAGATAGATAGATAGATAGATAGATAGATAGATAGATAGATAGATAGATAGATAGATAGATAGATAGATAGACAGACACAGACAGACAGACAGACAGACAGACAGATAGATAGATAGATAGATAGATAGATAGATAGATAGATAGATAGATAGATAGATAGATAGATAGATAGATAGATAGATAGATAGATAGACAGACAGACAGACAGATAGAAAGTAGATAGATAGATAGATAGATAGATAGATAGATAGATAGATAGATAGATAGATAGATAGATAGATAGATAGATAGATAGATAGATATAGATAGACATACAGATAGATAGACAGACAGACAGACAGAATAGATAGATAGATAGATAGATAGATAGATAGATAGATAGATAGATAGATAGATAGATAGATAGATAGATAGATAGACATACAGACAGACAGACACCCCTAAGTCTCTCTAGATAAGGGCAAAGCCATTACATTTACAGCATTCGGCAGACGCCCTTATCCAGAGCGACTTACAACTGAGTAATGATTGATAAGGGCCTTGCTCAAGGGCCCACTAGTCTCAGTTTGGTTGTGTTGGGGTTTGAACCCAGAGGTTTCTTAACCACTGGGCTACACTACCTCCTGATAAATAAATAAATAAATAAATAATAGTGTTTTGGTGAAAAATAAATAAATAAATAAATATATAAATGAAAATGGGGGTACGGTGGTTTAGTGGTTAGCACGTTAGCCTCACACCGCCAGGGCCCGGGTTCGATTCCCGTCTCGGCCATGTGTGTGTGGAGTTTGTGCATGTTCTCCCCGTGTCTCAGGGGGTTTTTTCTCCTGGTTCTCCGGTTTCCTCCCCCGGTCCAAAAACATGCACGGTAGGTTGATTGGCACACCTTGGAAAATTGTCTCTAGTGTATGAATGTGTGTGTGAATGTGTGTGTGTGTGTGATGGGTTGGCATTCCATCCAGGGTGTATCCTGCCTTAATGCCCATAGACGCCTGAGATAGACACAGACTCCCCGTGACCCGAGGGAAGATCGGATAAAGCGCTAGAAGATGAATGAATGAATGAATGAATAAATGAAAATTTTATAACAGAGGGATGATGAAATTTTTGATGGGAAAGATCAAAGAAATCTTCATACGACATGTAAAATCTCTTTACCAGGTGAAAACGCCGATACGAGACGCCGAGACAAGCAGAAAACACGGAATGCTGAAGGCAACGTGTGGCACGCGATCGATGCTGTAGTTTAACAGTCGAGTCACTGCGTGTACGCTCGCAGCGCGTCGACAGCGGCGTGTGACCGTTATACATGATGTGGCAAAGACAAAACAAAGAGAAAGTTATTTCAATTCAGCACAGTTTTGTTGCTCCGTTTTTTTTCTTTTCTTTTCTTTTCTTTTTTTTTTTTTTACCCCAAAGGTCAAACACTGTCAAAATTATCAGCATATTGACCTTTTTAGACATTCCAGAAACACCCCGATCATAGATTTGTACTGCGGGCTCTGGGATGTAACCCTGAAGGAAGGAGTTAAAAAAAAAGTGTTAAATAAGAGAGAGTGGCGCTGGGACGACGACTGTCCCGGCCCTTTAATGCACCTTTAGTTTATTTAAAAGCTGATTAGACGCACCGAAGGCGTGTGTTTAGTGTCAGCGAATAAAGTAAAGATAGCTGCTGCTGATGATGATGATGATGATGATGATGATGATGATGATGTGGAATCGATGGGGTTTCAGGCTTCATCCATTAAACTCCTGAATTCACGTTTTTAACGAAAAGGAGAGGGACAAATATTATTCATGTGTGCAGTCTCATAATGGAGCCAAAACAACAACAACAACAACAAACAACAACAACAACAACAACAACAAACAATAATAATAATAATAATAATAATAATAATAATAATAATAATAATAATATAAATACGTATATTGTTATTGTTATTATTATTATTATTATTATTATTATTATTATTATTATTGTTGTTATTATTATGTTTTTTTGTGGCATAATAATGGATTTTGAAATGATGATTTATATTCACATATATGGTCCAAAAATACATATATTATTAGGGATAAATAAGCATTAAAAAAAGCTCTGCTCTTATATTATTATAAATTATTACATTCTCAAATTATTATATATATATATATATATATATATATATATATATAGTTTCTGCATGTTCTCCCCGTGCCTCAGGGGGTTTTTCTCCGGGTTCTCCGGTTTCCTCCCCCGGTCCAAAAAAAAAACATGCACGGTAGGTAGGTTGGAGGTTGGAAAATTGTCTTAGTGTATGAATGTGTGTGTATGAATGTGTGTGTGTGTGTGTGTGTGTGTGTGTCCTGCAATGGGTTGGCATTCCATCCAGGGTGTATCCTGCCTTAATGCCCATAGACGCCTGAGATTTCTGAGATAGACACAGACTCCCCGTGACCCGAGGGAAGATCGGATAAAGCGCTAGAAGATGAATGAATGAATATAATATAAGTAAGAACAAGGATAAGAATTATATATATATAGATATATATATATATATATATATATATATATATATATATATATATATATATATATATATATATATATATACATAGATAAGATGTTTTAAGATTATTAATTAGCAGGAGTAAAGATTAAATGTGATTTCAAATAAAATAAATAAATCCTAAAATGTTCCCATTATTTTCAGATTATTTCTTAATAAGGAAAATATATCACCAAGTCCATACAGAGGATGAGAAGAGGAGAAGAAGTGAGTGGAGGGGAGAGAGGGGGGGTTGGATGGAAGAAAACGACTACAAATTACCTGATTTGTACCCTTCAGAAAATACGGAGTGAAAGAAATGGAGAGACAGAGAGACGTAAAAAAAAAAAAAAAACTACAAAGGCCTGATAGAGGAGAGTGAGTTTAGCGTGTAGGCCAGCTAACCCAGTCACTCAGGCCTTTATGGGGATGATGGACAGCTCCAGACATCAGCCCACACTGATGCTGCAATGATACTGCCTCATGGTCTGCTATCTCAGTCTCACATCCGCTCACACACACACACACACACATGCTCTCGACCAACCGCACCAGAAAATAAATGAGGCTCCACAACATCAACTCTTTTCATATTGCTGTGACATATAAAGAATTAAATATTAATATGGTGTTGTATATCGAGGCGGGACGATCGGGAGGTGGCGGGGAAAAAAAAAAACAGAGAGAAAATACCTGCGCTATAACGGGGCGGTTGATATTTCTGAATAAAACAGTGACAAACTCGTTATCAAAGGGCAATTTTTAAACATTCATGACAGCAGGGGAGAGGTGCTGTGGGAAGTCTCGCCGGCCGGGTAGAACAGCGGGCTCAGAGGAAAAGCCGACATACAGCTGACCGCGTGGAGCGCTCGGATCAATAGACTCATAGACTATTACACCAGCCAGGAGAAAAAAAGGTGGCTGAACTCCGAACCTGAAATACGTAATACACACACAATAGAAAAAGGCTAGGAATGTAAAATTCTTTCATATTATATTATATTATAAATTATTATAAATAATAACATTTCACATCAATGTAATGAAGCAATGCTTCCTTAATCAAATCAATATGTTGCATTAATTGCATATTATTTATTATGTCAGAGAAACAATATATATATATATATATATATATATATAGATATAGAGAGAAACAAACTATATAATTAAAAAAAAATAAAGGGTGTATATATATAGATATAGATAGATAGATAATAGAGATAGATATAGATAGAGATGAGATATGGAGAGAGATTATATATAGAGATAGAATCTTAGCCTTATTCTTAACTTCATTCCGTTTCTTTACAAACACTATTTTTTATTTTATTTAATTTTGGATTCCATTTATTTATTATAAAGGGTAATGAAGGGTTATTCTTTCTTAATCAAAGATTATCATATTATGAATCATATTTAGATTATATTGTATTATAATAATAACTTTAAATGTGTGTAGTATATATATATATATATATATATACTCTATATATATATATATATATAGATGAGATATTTCTATATTAAATAAACTTTTAACTTTTAATTCTTATTCTTACTTCATGCCGTTTTCTTTTACACACGCTATTTTTTTTTTTTATTTATTTTTATTTATTTATTTCTCTATGTGTTTGTTTGTTTGTTTATTATAAATGTCTGCACTATTTCTTTTTTATGCTTACATGACGGACGGTGGTACGAATCATTTCACATCACCATGTATGTACGTGTACGTGATTTGAATTTGAATATTGTATGCAATATATGTACATAAACGTATGACTATTTTAAAAATAAACGAAGGTATGATTGTGAGTCACGATAAACATTACGATTATGACCAAATTTAATCTGTAAACCTGAATGCAGGACGGGTTGCCAGTTATAGCAAATTACATATACATTAAATCTAGCTGGTGCTTTGATTTAATCCTTCTGATTAACATCTTAAGTCCAATGTCTTAACCTCATGTGCAACCAAATCCCCACCATAAATGTTCCACATACGTTTTTACACCAAAAAGCGGAAATACAGAAAATACAGAAATACCACCACCATTCATTCATTCATTCATTCATTCATTCATTCAATCATTCATCTTCTACCGCTTTATCCGATCTTCCCTCGGGTCACGGGGAGTCTGTGTCTATCTCAGGCGTCTATGGGCATTAAGGCAGGATACACCCTGGATGGAATGCCAACCCATCACAGGACACAAACACACACACACACTCACTCCACACACACACACACACACACACACACACAATACACATACATACACAAATTTTCCAAAATGCCAATCAACCTACCATGCATGTTTTTGGACCGGGGGGGAGGAAACCGGAGAAACAGGAGAAAAACCCCCTGAGACACGGGGAGAACATGCACAAACTCCACACACACATGGCCGAGACGGGAATCGAACCCGGACCCTGGATGTGTGAGGCGAACGTGCTAACCACTGTGCCCCATATATATATATATATATATATATATATCGATATAAAGAATTACTTTTATATAAAGAGCAGAGCTTCTTTTTAATGTGTGTATTTATCCCTAATAAAATATATGTATTTATGGACCATATATGTGAATATAAATCATTTCAAAACCATTATAATCAGGGATAATGCAAACGATAATAAAATGAGGAAGAGGAGGGAAGAAGAATTAAGAAGAAGAAGAAGAATAAGAAGAAGAATAAGAATCGAAGAAGAAGAAGAAGGAAGGAATAAGGGGGGAGAGGATCAGCCCCTCCTCCTCTGAGGAGGAGGAGGTAGGAGGTCTTATAGGAGGATTGTTGTTGTTCTTAGGTCCTCTTCTTATTATTATTATTAATAATCCTAATATTTTTTAGTTAATCCTACTAATCCTAACAATATAATAAATCCTATATAATAATAATAATAATAATAATTATTATTATTATTATTATTATTATTATTTTAACCCATCGAAGGGCACACACTCTCTCACACACACACACACACACACACACACACACACACACATTCATAAACTAGAGATAATTTTCCAAGGTGTCAATCAACCTACCGTGCATGTTTTTGGACCGGGGGAGGAAACCGGAGAACCCGGAGAAAAACCCCTGAGGCACGGGGAGAACATGTACAAACTCCACACACACATGGCCGAGACGGAAATCGAACCCAGACCCTGGCGGTGTGAGGCGAACGTGCTAAACACTAAACCACCGTGGCCCCATATCACCACATACGTCTGGCAAAATGTATAATCCGCATTCAATCACAACAATCTCCAAAAGCTGAAAATATCAAAACAATTCGCGCGATGCAAGAACGTAATAAGCCTGAATAACGGATCAAATACAATTCATTCGTTATTACTACTTTGGTATTATTTTGCTACTCATTTATTGAATAGATATTCATTTTTTGCTCCGCTAGATTACATAAAAAGCATTTATAAATTAAAAAAAAAAGCAGGAAAACACAGAACTATGTGTTCGTTCAGAGTCGCAGTTCAGAAAGGCGTTTTTTTTTTCGGAACAGGCAAGTCCGAGCATGCGGCCCGCTTTCATTTCCAGCACAATCTGCCTATTGAGCATCTGAATGCAGATGATTCATGAGTGGACAGAGTCCATCCCTGAGTGTAAGAAGAAAGGAACAGCCTGAGGCAGAGAAAACAAGAGAGAAATCCACTCAGTGATAGTGATATAAAGTGTGTGTGTGTGTGTGTGTGTGTGTGTGTGTGTGTGGGAGTAAAGAGGTCTGTCCACTCCAGGCCACTCTCAAGTCATGGGTGTCATCGCCTGTTCATAGTGTCAAACTGGCCTGCAACCATCCGTCCAATCCTGTCATCTTAAAGTGAGAGAACGGCACTTCTTCAGTCCAGAGACAAGGATGGAGGAGAGAGTCTTCGCTCTGGCCTACTAACTCACCTTTCACTCCCTCCCTCTCTCTCTCTCTCTCTCTCTCTCTCTCCTCTCTCTAATCTCTCCCTCCCCTCTCTCTCTCTCTCTCTCTCTCTTTTTAATAACGTCTATCTCTTTGACTTCACATTAGCTCAAGACATTAGCAGGTCATTCCGTCATCGCCACAGACCTCTCATTCATTGCTGTTCGTGTTGCCCCTAATCCCAAACGCAGATATACATTACCAACCTCTCATCCGCCCCCCCCCCCCCACCCCCACCCCACCCCACCCCAACTGCTGCACTCGCTCCACCGCCTTCCTGTATCTGCTCTCACGGATCACATCCAAAACACCGACGCTCGAATATAAACGCCAAACACGGACCTCAGAAATCTCCTCATCACCTCCCGTAGCGCACCATCGCTGCCCGAGAGCGTCTCGCACTGCTCGCCTGCTTCCACCTTCTCTCAGGGGAAGAGCTAAAGATCAGCTCAAGAGCTTCTTCTTCTTCTCTGTTCTGGTACCGAGGTGGTGGAATGAACTTCCCCTGGACGTCCCAACAACAACAACAACAACAACAACAACTGCATCTTCAAAACCACCGACTGAAGACCCCGATCTCTTCCAACAACATCCCATAATAACACTTCTTCCTCCTCACTGTCCAGGAAAACATCAATAAATAAATAAATAAATAAATAAATAAATAAATCCCTCAACTGTGTTTATGTTTATTTTATACCTTAAGATTGTAATCAGGGACACGGTGGTTTAGTGGTTAGCACGTTCGCCTCACACCGCCAGGGTCCGGGTTCGATTCCCGTCTCGGCCATGTGTGTGTGGAGTTTGTGCATGTTCTCCCCGTGTCTCAGGGGGTTTTTCTCCGGGTTCTCCGGTTTCCTCCCCCAGTCCAAAAACATGCACGGTAGGTTTGATTGGCACCTTGGAAAATTGTCCCTAGTGTGTGTGTGTGTGTGTGTGTGAATGTGAGTGTGTCCTGCGATGGGTTGGCATTCATTCCATCCAGGGTGTATCCTGCCTTAATGCCCATAGACGCCTGAGATAGACACAGACTCCCCGTGACCCAAGGGAAGATCGGATAAAGCGCTAGAAGATGAACGAATGAATGAATGAAGTTTGTAATCGATCATACCTGAATGAATGTATTCCTAGACGGAGACC
>JACRUU010000011.1:327906-330406 GCA_030449085.1 Kryptopterus vitreolus | reverse complement strand
AAAAACCAAAATACCGTTGGTAAGTTCGGAAACATTAATGAAAAAAAACAAATAAAATAACAAATAAGGAAACACATTAACACATTTTTTAACAAACACAATTTAGTCTTTTTATTTCTTTATCATCTTCATCAGATGCACCAAAACGAACGTAATAAAATGACAAGTTTTTCTGTGCATTTATGTGCGTTTCGAAATCGAGGCAAATTGTGTTGTTTTTGTTGTGTTCTGATTGGCTAACGCATGTTATGACAAGTGAAAGAGTTTAGTTCAGCATGGAAGGCTTTTCTGGCCCTGTAAGTGCAATATTTATTATTAATTTTACATTAGAAATTCATATGTCATTTTATAGGGGCACGGTGGTTTAGTGGTTATCACGTTCGCCTCACACCTCCAGGGTCCGGGTTCGATTCCCGTCTCGGTCATGTGTGTGTGGTGTTTGTGCATGTTCTCCCCGTGCCTCAGGGGGTTTTTCTCCGGGTTCTCCGGTTTCCTCCCCCGGTCCAAAAAACATGCACGGTAGGTTGATTGGCACCTTTGGAAAATTGTCCCTAGTTGTATGAATGTGTGTGTGTGTGTGAGTGTGTGTGCCCTGCGATGGGTTGGCATTCCATCCAGGGTGTATCCTGCCTTAATGCCCATAGACGCCTGAGATAGACACAGACTCCCCGTGACCCGAGGGAAGATCGGATAAAGTGGTAGAAGATGAATGAATGAATGAATGTCGTTTTATTGTATCCTTTGTTTGTTTGTTTGTTTGTTTGTATTTGTTGGACAGTTGGGAACGTTTATTGTGTTCTGCGCATCATGACGTTGCAACACGTACCTTTGGTAAAGTGACGCACTTCGCATGCGACTAATAGTGAAAGAGAGTTGTTTATCTGTACATCATTGTAAGAGATTGGATTTTTATTTATTTATTTATTTATTTATTTATCTATCTATTTTACCAATAAAAAATGGGTTTGTACAGCCAGCGAGTTATGTTTCATTTTTCTTTTGTTGGTTTCCTTTTGTTTACTTGTTTACTTGTTTTGCTGACAATGTTTCCTTATTGTCGGGGAGTAAATAGTTATAATACGTAATTTAATTACAATATAAAAGTAACCGTAATTCGTTAATGTTGCTGAGAATAAAATTGTAATTAAATTACAGTTACTTTTCGAAAATGTTAAAGAATACAAATCACAAAGAACCCCCCCCCCCTCCCCCCTCCCCCCTCCTCTCCCGGGATGTTATTTTCATTAAGCGCCACCTAGTGGATGAATGAAAGTAATCAAATGTAATCAGTTACTTTAATTTTGCATTAAAGTAATTCGCAATTAAAAGCAATTAGCAAGAAAGTAAACACATAAAGCAATTAAAAAGTTACACTACTTATTACATTTTGAAAAGGGTTTTTACATTTTAATCCGTAATCTATTACTGATTATTTTTGCGTGCAAAAACATCAATATTATAATCTCTCTCTCGCTACGGTCAAATTTTCGCCGCGTAACTCGTCCCGCAGTTTTTATCCGATCGTCACGAATCATACCTCATATCGTGCGTCCCGATGGTGTGAGGTGTGCTGTTACTTTTATAAGGAATCACCCTGGGGAATTCCGAACCCGGGGCCAAAAAGCGGGAATTTTTTCCCCATAGAAAATGAATGGGGTTGAAATTTGGTGCCTCACAGTTCGGGCCTGTGAGCGTCCGACATGCACATATGGTAAATCCACTCGTAGGGGGTCCGGAGTGGATCACCATCATATACCTCCAGAATCCCACACACGTTCGGAATTTCGGGAAGTCCGTGACATTCCTGTCTCATAGAGAATGAAAGGGGAAATTTGTTCGGCCCGTTTTCACATTTGACACGATGGAGTCAGTCACGATCATATGACTGCCGCATGGCATCACGTGAAAAATCTGCGAAACTCGGACACAGGGTCATGTGACATGTCTAAACGCTCGGCACATCGACGGGAGTCGGACGCTGGGTAATTTGATGATGTCATGTGCATCACTGGCCCCGCCCCCTCCTGAAAAAACACCCAAAGCGGGCGTATTTGGCATCTAAACACTCGTCTCTCCGAACGAGCTAGCATTTCGAAGTCAACACTAAATATTAAACGAACCAGGCTGTAAGGGGGTGGGGGGAGGGTGGTCGAACCCGGAGCTGCGGTTTGCATCGGGAAGCATCACTCACATTTTCTATTATACAGTTTGACGGTGTCCGTTGTAAACTATTGAAAGTGTAATAAACCATCATTAACTACAAGCCGTGGTGCTTTGTATTACCTGTAGGGAGACGTTTATTTTAAATACATATTTTTCCCTGTACTCACCCCTTTTGAACTGAAATGCACTATAACAAACGTCTTAATGTTGCGTATTTAATACATGTAACTACTACAAGGTGCTTGGAAAAAAAAAATAAAAAATGACATTTTCCTGCCCTTTTTGTACTGCACCGAGCTAATACGGACTCCTGGGTAAACAAGTAACAGGACCCCAA
>JACRUU010000011.1:317906-325406 GCA_030449085.1 Kryptopterus vitreolus | reverse complement strand
AGAATAAACACATTAGGACATGAGGACAACAATCACACGTATTTTGTAAATTGCACTTTTATTATTTACCTCTGTTTGCTGCGTACGCCGTACACTTTCTGTTTGTCACAAAGCACAGTTCTTTGGGCAGTCCAGCCTTGTCTGAGCGTTTACGTGTCCTGACATCGCCGTGACCTGACACGCAGTGTGTCCTCTCTCTCTCTACGTAAGCGTCTACGTACGCGTCCCTGACAGCGTGATACCTGCAACATTCTTCTTTGTTGAGTGTTTTGGTGGTGAAACAGGACAGCGTGATGGTGGGGGGTGGGGGTGGGGGGTGGGGCGGGTAACTGAGTCATTCGCAGCACACGCACTCGCGTTACGGAAGTGTGTCGGAAATGATCTGTCACATCTGGGCCTGTCAGACTGAATCAGAGATGCAGAGGTGAACGATAACACACACACATGCAACAGGGAGAGCTTACAGAGAGAGAGAGAGAGAGAGAGAGAGAGAGAGAGAGGGAGAGAGGGAGAGAGAGAGGGGGAAGAGAGGTTAAACAGAGGGAGAGAGAGCGAGAGAGACAGAGAGAGAGAGAGAGAGGGAGAGAGAAGAGAGGGGGGGAGAAAGAGAGGTATAGACAGGGGAGAGAGACAGAGAGACAGAGATAGAGAGAGAGAGTGAGAGAGAGACGTAAGAACAGAGAGGAAGAGAGAGAGAGAGAGAGGGAGAGAGAGAGAGAGAGTAGACAGAGTGAGAGAGAGAGCAGAGAGAGACAGAGAGGAGAGAGAGCGAGGAGAGAGAGACGAGAGAGAGAGTGAGAGAGAGGCGAGAGAGGCGGACGAGAGAGACAGAGAGAGAGAGAACACAACACAGATCTACACAACACAAAGCTATATATATATATATATATACACATTCATTCATTCATCTTCTAGCGCTTTATATCCGATCTTCCCTCGGGTCACGGGGAGTCTGTGTCTCTTTCTATCTCAGGTGTCTATGTATTAAGGCAGGATACACCCTCGATGGAATGTCAAACCCATCGCAGGACACACACACACACACACACACACACATTCACACACACATTCACACCCACACATTCACACACTAGGGACAATGTGCATGTTTTTTTTTGGACCAGGGGGAGGAAACCCGGAGAACCCGGAGAACCCGGATAAAAAACCCCCTGAGGCATCTCTGGGGGAGAACATGCACAAACTCCACACACACATGACCGAGACGGGAATCGAACCCCTATCCTGGCTATGTGAGACAAACGTTCTAACCACTAAACCACCGTGCCCCATTTATATATAATAATATTATATATAATATTATATAAACATATAACGCTATAAAACCTTGCACTTCTGCCTCAAACTTGTATATTTGTTGTATATTTGTGGGAGGGAAAGTTTTACGAGGCGAATCCGACTTTTCGGCGGCGTGAGTCCACGTTAGGGAAAGAGATTAATTCGCCGCTGGTTCGCGTCTCGGGCAGACGAGCAGGAGGAGCGGCGCGGAGAACATGCTGATCATTGGAAATAATCATTCGCTGTGTCATTGGCAACCTTATTCCACCATCCGTCTATGTCGGCAAAGCCTTTCTGACAGGCCCACCGTGTGTGTGTGTGTGTGTGTGTGTGTGTGTGTGAGAGAGAGAGAGAGAGAACGCCTGGTGAAGACACTGACACAGACTCCTCTTAATGAACAGAAGAATCCGGATTTAAGATTTATGGATTAATCCCGTCTGGGGTCGGAAAATACCAGAGATCTATACTCCAAGTCACAAGGTCGTAAGTTTTGTAATTTAAATGAAAGGGTTTAAAAGGTGACAAATGAACAAAGCTGGGTTTCATTACGGACCGATTCCTATGTACATCTTTTAAGATTTATTGCGGTATAATCCTTTAGTTAGGGGTGGAAGAGAGAAAAAAAAAAGAAAAGAAGAAAAAAAAAAGCAGTAATGATTAATCACTTTTAATGTTGGTGTCTGGAGCAACTCTCTTTCTATTTGTTATTGCCAGGGAAGAGCGACTCCTCAGTGTGGGCCGAGGAAACATTGTTCGGCTGTAGGAATGAAGGGGGGGAAAGGAAAAAAAGAGAGAGAGAGAGAGAGAGAGAGAGAGAGACGGCCTGAGGAACTCTGATCTTTTACTTCTTTCCTCTCTTTCCTGCCGTGAAAACAACTGCGGGCTAAGTAACCGCTAGGCTCTGGTTAATGCTAGCAGGCGCTCCGAGGGAATTTTCTAGAGCAAAAAAGAAAAAAAAAAAGAGTGGGAAAGCAAAGAGAAGGGAGGAGGAAAAAAAAATGCACGGTAAATATAAAGGCCAAGTTTTAAAACAAATTACATACAGCAGGATGATGTATTAAGGCTTAGGAAATATATCTTTTTGTTTGTTTGTTTGTTTGTTTTTTTACATGCATAAACTTATGCCGGTCCCGGCGTGAAAAACATGCCGTCATTGCGGGACGGGTATTAATAAAAATAAATAAATAAATAAATAAATAAATAAATAAACACCACGCCGCTCTCTGAAGGAAAAATGCATGAGAATAAGGCCTACTTTTTTGACAGGCACTTGATCTTTTGACTTTTTCTTTATTTAAAAAAAAAAAAAAAGGTTCAAGGTGACCTAATTCTTGTTTTTTTTTGGGGGGGGGGGGGGATGGGGGGGGGGGGGGGGGGGGGGGGGGAAATGAGACCAGCAATCAAAAAATAAATAAATAAATAAATAAATAAAAATACACAAACTGGTCTGATTTCATTGCGGCCCAGACGGTAGATTCCCCTCAGCATTGTGTCATTGGATCATAGGGGAATCTTTTAAACCTCCTAATAGTGGTAATATATAGTTCATTCATTCATTCATTCGTCTTCTAGCGCTTTATCCGATCTTCCCTCGGGTCACGGGGAGTCTGTGTCTATCTCAGGCGTCTATGGGCGTTAAGGCAGGATACTCCCTGGATGGAATGACAACCCATTGCAGGACACCACACACACACACACACACACACACACACACACACACATTCATACACTAGGGATAATATTCAAAGGTGCCAATCAACCTACCGTGCATGTTTTTGGACCGGGGGAGGAAACCGGAGAACCCGGAGAAAAACCCCCTGAGGCACGGAGAGAACATGCACAAACTCCACACACACATGGCCGAGACGGGAATCGAACCCGGACCCTGGTGGTGTGAGGCGAACGTGATCACCACTAAACCACCGTGTGTTCTCTGTAATATATAGTTTATAGTAAATAATAATGACTCCATACTGGAATTTCTATCCTCGATACGACGCATTGGAAAAATATCCGTATAATGTCCATATTCGATACCACGGAGAACAAAACCTGCAACAATATTAAGGGGTAAATTGTATTTATTTGATTATTTATTAATTGGAGACAAATTGCAGAGTTTAATTAAATAATAATAAAAAAAAAGTTAAATAAGTTAATTTATATTTCACCACATTTTAAGTATTAACTTTAAGAATTATGGTTGAAAAAATGCTCGTATCAGCAACAATACGAGACACATCGTAGTTAATGATTCAGTAATCAGTGTCGTGTTGTGACTGCTTACATGTAAAGGTGTTACGTCATTTAATTACAAAATAAAAGTAACAGTAATCCGTTACAGTTACTGCGAAAAAATGTGTTGTTAAATTACTGTTACTTTAGAAATTTTATTGAGGATGCTATTTTTCATTAAGCGCCATCTAGTGGCAAAGAAAAGTAATCAAAAAGTAATCAAATGTGATCAATTATCATTTAATTGATCAATTATATTGTAATCGATAATCAATTCTACCACACCAAACCACTGCTGCACTACGTCCACTGGGCCCGAGGTCTCCCACTCCAAACCACTGCTGCACTATATCCACTGGACCCGAGTTCTCCCACACCACCCCACTGCTGCGCTACGTCCACTGGGCCCGAGTTCTCCCACACCACCCCACTGCTGCGCTACGTCCACTGGGCCCGAGTTCTCCCACACAAAACCACTGCTGTGCTACGTCCACTGGACCCGAGTTCTCCCACACCAAACCACTGGGCCCGAGCTGTGCTACGTCCACTGGGCCCGAGGTCTCCCACACCACCCCACTATTCTCCCACTGGGCCCAGTTCTCCCAAACCACTGCTGCACTGCTACGTCCACTGGGCCCGAGTTCTCCGACACCAAACCACTGCTGTGTTACGTCCACTGGGCCCGAGTTCTCCCATCCCACACCACCCCACTGCTGCGCTACGTCCACTGGGCCCGAGTTCTCCCACACAAAACCACTGCTGTGCTACTTCCACTGGACCCGAGTTCTCCCACACCACCCCACTGCTGTGCTACGTCCACTGGGCCCGAGTTCTCCCACACCAAACCACTGCTGTGCTACGTCCACTGGGCCCGAGTTCTCCCACACCAAACCACTGCTGTGTTACGTCCACTGGGCCCGAGTTCTCCGACACCAAACCACTGCTGTGCTACGCTACTTCCACTGGGCCCGAGTTCTCCCACACCAAACCACTGCTGCGCTGACACAAACCACCGTCCACTGGGCCCGAGTTCTCCCATACCACCCCACTGCTTCGCTACGTCCACTGGGCCCGAGTTCTCCCACACAAAACCCACTGCTGCGCTACGTCCACTGGGCCCGAGCTCTCACCACCCCACTGCGCCACCACCCCACTGCTGCGCTACGTCCACTGGGCCCGAGTTCTCCTACAACATCCCACTGCTGCGCTACGTTCACTGGGCCCGAGTTCTCCCACACCACCCCACTGCTGCGCTACGTCCACTGGGCCCGAGTTCTCCCAGCGCCACACAACCACTGTGCTGCGCTCACGTCCACTGGGCCCGAGTTCTCCCAGACACCAAAACCACTGCTGCGCTACGTCCCTGGGCGCCCGAGTTCTCCCACACACCAAACACGCCGCACCACCCCCTGCTACCGACGTCCCCACTGGGCCCGAGTTCTCCCACCACCCCACTGCTGTGCTACGTCCACTGGGCCCGAGTTCTCCCACACCAAACCACTGCTGTGCTACGTCCACTGGGCCCGAGTTCTCCCACACCAAACCACTGCTGCACTACGTCCACTGGGCCCGAGTTCTCCCACACCAAACCACTGCTGTGCTACGTCCACTGGGCCCGAGTCCCACACAAAAACCACTGTTCTCCATGTGCACCAAACCACTGGACCACCGACTCACTCCACTACACAACCACTGCTGCGCTACGTCCACTGGGCCCGAGTTCTCCCACACCAAACCACTGCTGCGCTACCTCCACTGCCCGAGTTCTCCCCACCAACCACTCTCCATCTGTCCACTGGGCCCGAGTTCTCCCACACCACCCCACTGCTGCGCTACGTCCACTGGGCCCGAGTTCTCCGACACCAAACCCCACTGCTGTGCTACGTCCACTGGGCCCGAGTTCTCCCACACCAACCCCACTGCTGTCGCTACGTCCACTGGGCCCGAGTTCTCCCACACCAAACCACTGCTGCGCTACCCACTGGGCCCGAGTTTCTTGTTCCACACCACCCCACTGCTTGCCGCTACGTCCACTGGGCCCGAGTTCTCCGACACCAAACCACTGCTGTGCTACGTCCACTGGGCCCGAGTTCTCCCACACCAAACCACTGCTGCGCTACGTCCACTGGGCCCGAGTTCTCCCACACCAAACCACTGCTGCGCTACGTCCACTGGGCCCGAGTTCTCCCACACCACCCCACTGCTTCGCTACGTCCACTGGGCCCGAGTTCTCCCACACCACCCCACTGCTGCGCTACCCCTCACGTCCACTGGGCCCGAGTTCTCCCATACCACCCCACTGCTTCGCTAGGTCCACTGGGCCCGAGTTCTCCCACACCACCCCACTGC
This sequence comes from Kryptopterus vitreolus, assembly GCA_030449085.1. Lineage (NCBI taxonomy): Eukaryota > Metazoa > Chordata > Actinopteri > Siluriformes > Siluridae > Kryptopterus > Kryptopterus vitreolus. Next base: position 319,526 of record JACRUU010000011.1, on the reverse strand, counting down.
TGCGCTACGTCCACTGGGCCCGAGTTCTCCGACACCAAACCAGTGCTGTGCTACGTCCACTGGGCCCGAGTTCTCCCGACACCACCCCACTGCTGCGCTACGTCCACTGGGCCCGAGTTCTCCGACACCAAACCACTGCTGTGCTACGTCCACTGGGCCCGAGTTCTCCCACACCACCCCACTGCTTTGCTACGTCCACTGGGCCCGAGTTCTCCGACACCAAACCACTGCTGTGCTACGTCCACTGGGCCCGAGTTCTCCGACACCAAACCACTGCTGTGCTACGTCCACTGGGCCCGAGTTCTCCCACACCACTCCACTGCTGCACTACGTCCACTGGGCCCGAGTTCTCCTACAACATCCCACTGCTGCGCTACGTTCACTGGGCCCGAGTTCTCCCACACCAAACCACTGCTGTGCTACCTCCCCTGGGCCCGAGTTCTCCCACACCACCCCACTGCTTTGCTACGTCCACTGGGCCCGAGTTCTCCCACACCAAACCACTGCTGCGCTACGTCCACTGCCAAGTCCCGCATCCAAGTCCACATTATCGTACACATTACGTTGCTGCCACATTGTCACTTCACATAAGGTGCAGGTGTCCCTATTAAAGTGTCCAGCAAGTGCATATCTTTCACTTTATGTGTATGACTGTTGTGCTCTCGCTGTGCCTTATTCATAATTTACAGGAAATGTTTACCGGCTACCAAATATTTGCATAAAATATTCCGCCAAAGCACAGCTATCAATTAACATGTTTACATTCGTCCTCAAACCCACTAATAATTATACTGTCACTGAGACAATGCTATAACGATCCCGTCTCTCTTTTTTCACTCCGCATCCCGTCTCTCCCTCGCTCCCAGAGGAGGAAGGACACTGAGGGCTGCCTGGCTCCGATTAAACCAGTGCAGGTACGAGACGTTGGAGAACACAGTCGTTATCGTACTGTTCTCCTGTGTGTTCTTTAAACACACCTCATATCCCCAAATCATCTCCAGCCCTTTATAACCAGTTCTTCTTTCCATCACATGTATTCATTTGTTGATATCTCAATATTATAACTCGATCCAGATGTTCTCCTGATCAGGCCTGTTCCATCTGTTCAGTATGATTTTTTGCTGAATAATTTGTTTGTTTGTTTGTTTGTTTGTTTGTGTGTATAAACCAGATATTCCTAAAAAATCCTAAATCCGTAAAAAATATGTCACCTGGTGCATCTATCTATCCATGAATATATATATATATATATATATATATATATATATATATATATATAATATATATATATATATATATATATATATATATATACATAGAACACAAACATATATAATGTAATACACAATATAATGAACAAGAACAAACAACACATCGATTCATTCATTCATTCATTCATTCATTCATCTTCTACCGCTTTTAAAAACCGCTTTATCCGATCTTCCCTCGGGTCACGGGGAGTCTGTGTCTATCTCAGGTGTCTATGGGCATTAAGGCAGGATACACCCTGGATGGAATGCCAACCCATCACAGGACACAACACACACACACACACACATTCACACACATTCATACACTAGGGACAATTTTCCAAGGTGCCAATCAACCTACCATGCATGT